>OW679199.1:81763224-81874738 GCA_940337035.1 Agriotes lineatus | reverse complement strand
AATTGACAAGTAATTACATCGGTTTGAGTATTGCTGACTGGAGGGTTCTTGAAGACATCAAGGAAGCAAGAAGATTCGTTTCAAGGAGGATAGTACAGGCAGCATCATATCTGAGGTGTTCTGTTGGCTACTGACGACAGAGGTTTATGAGTTTTGGAGCTTCGGAGAAGGTGTAACATTGGGAGTTCGTTTGTGACAGCTGCTTGGCAGAGAGCTGTTTAAAAGGAGGTCCATTTTGGAAGGTAGCAGGTACGCGAACAGAGTGAGGCACAGTTTATCCTGAAAGCTGCAGGAAGTTTGCAAGTCACCAGCTGTTGGTTAGTGAGAGTTGACTGTCGGTGTTTGTGAGCGGTACATTACAGCAGGAACTAGGAATGAGCCAAGCTGCTGACTTCGGAGGGATTACTGACTTGGAAGTAGTATAAGAGCGATACAAGGTGGGTAGTAATTTTGTTCTACCAACGCTAAAGAAAATAAAAGACAATTTAAAAAGTGCAATTAATTATTAACAATTACTTACTGTATGATATAAAGTTAATTGTGTACAGTTAGAATTGAGCATTTGTCATATTTAATTTGAGATTAACTGTTGACATTTAATTTGACGTTAGAGGTGACAATAAATTTCAATGCACAGTTCAAAAATATTTGCAAATCAAATTTACATAACAAAGCAACTAGATAATCGAACCCAAAGCCCTGCAAGAGTCTCGAGTGTTGTCATTTTTATAATTTGAAACTTTTGAAAATTTAAAAGGCATAATTCAATTAAAAATAGAACAGCTAGTAAAATTTGTTAATAGGCGCTTTAACGTAAGAAAACCTATGACATAACAATATATATCAGTGGAGCAAAGCTTCATTTCCTCCCTTGTGTGTTTAATGCCCTCCGCTAACGCGTCGGGCATTAAATTCACACGCCGGAGAAAATGAATACATTTACTCCCTAGGTATATAAATAGCTATTAAGAGACTTAAATATGAAAATATAGCTTTAATCAGTGCATTTGCTTTGATTCTTCTAATTTAATTCAAGCTGATAATTATACAAAGTTATCAAATGATTTTTTTTAACATTTTGGTTTCTTTCTATTGAATATTACTCGGCGTCGTTGCATAACTATTTTTAATGCTTGTTTCATTAAATGTTGGCCATTAAGGTTCCATTTTTCTATCGTGTAAGATGAATTCCTATTGTATTTTACAGCCAGATGTAATTTTATTTCTGTCTAAATTATAAATAAGCGGTAAATCTGTTTGGCGTTCAAGGGTTAAATTTATAATGTTTACGTGTTATATTATATAGTTTTTATTTATTTTTAATTCAATTTCTTAATACCAAACTTGAAGAAATTCATTGAGAAATTTGGTGGTTACAGAATACGTTAAGAAATTAAGAAGTTTCTAGAAAACTATTGGCTTTGATTGCAGTAAAATCAATTCAACAAGTCCAGAGAATATGCGTGAAAAATGAACACACTTTCTAAGAAAGAACTAAAAATTTGAGAAATAATTATAACAGTGATCTAGAAATATACATAGAATACACATCTAAAAAGTATTTTAACTATATTTTCTGCAATGTTTCTAAATATAATAACTAAATAATTGTTGGTATCAGGACCTGATCGAAGGTTTTTGGCGCCATAGACTTTTTCAGTCGCCTTTCCTCAAATTTTTGCATGTTTGGGATGTTTTCAAAAATTACAAAGAAGTGTATGCTTTAGACAAAACATTTATTTGATTTTTTTCAATTTTCGTCACATACTTACACTTCGATAGAATGAGCAAAAGCAAATAATGTACGTTTCGTCTAAAACATTTCTTTTCCCGACCGCAGAATTAGCAAACCTTTGGACTACGCCATCAAACGTGTGTTTTACTCTTTTAAAAGCTGAAAAGGACCGTTCTCCAATTCAGTTAGTACCAACCACAGTTAGAAAATTCTTAGAACGATGGCAGTATTGGGAAAAGTAGACTCGACGTCCCATGACTTCAATAATGCTAAGAGTTTTTATGGTTCCAATTGTGTTTTAGCGTGGTACATTTATCTTCTTTGTCGCAACTTTTATTAATTCCTAAAAATGCTGCTAAATGCAGATATTTCTCAGGAAATGTTTCATCTAAATCCGGATCATATTTCTCCAATAGCTGATTTTCCCTCTGCCTTATTTTGTCATTTTCCATTTGAGTGATTTTCCATAGAAATCGGAAATCCTTATCTGTTTTTGTACAAACTGTTCTTCTTCGTACTAATTTGAGCGTCAGAGAATCAATTACAGTATAATATGTTTCTATCTTGAAAGATTGTTGTCCAAACAACTCGTAATTTCCATCTTTGTTTTCACCAAAAAAGAAGCTTTTGGCTTCCTTTCTTTTAATGGCTGTTTGATGACGTCAGTTTCACACATTAATTTTGATTGGTTTTCGAGCCTTGAAAACTCATCTTCGCTTCGAAGAATGTTTATATAAGCTTTTAAAGTACTGTGTAAAGTAGCAACGTTTCTCCTTGAAGCTCTTTTCTTGAAACTTTACCAGAAAATTGTTCCAGAAACATACCATTAATGCCATTTCAAGACTCTTAAGTTTTTCCAATATCACATTTGCTTCACACTGTGTGTCCGTAATCTGGTCATTGTCTTTGGTAATGTGTGTCAGAATAGTGAGAACCTCCTGGTAAGACTTGTATATTGCTCGACTAGTATCAGCGCGGGCACTCCGTCGGGTTCTCAACAAAGTTTTTAAAGATAAGGAGTTTTTTTAGGGTGAAACTGTGAGATATCCCACCTTTTGGTTATAAACTTGTTCTAAAGAAAAAAAATCAACAGAGTACTTGCTGCTTTCTGCAGCTACAGAGCCAACTAGTTGTTAAGAGTGCACCGCGCAAAGGATATAATATGTGGCCAGAGGATTTGCCTCTTGTATTCTAGCCTGAAGGCCTTTGTAGCACCCAGATTGGTCGTAGCTCTGTCTTCTACAGTTATTTACATCAAAACCTACATAATATACGGTCGACATTACAGCATTTGACGTTGATTTACTTTTATGGCCACTGTTAGGAACAGACTTCAAAAGTCGTTCAATAGGCATTCCAGTAGGTAGCACATACCGTACCATAAAAGCTAGTTGGTCTCTGTGCAACACATTTTGCGTTGAATCCCCAATTATGAAATAATACTTGGTATTTACAATCTCTTGAACAATTTCTCCCTTAACTTGGTCTGCTAACTGTTTTATGAATTCATTGACAGTTGTACTTGATAAGTAGGAGGGAACATCTTTTTCTTTGTTTCCAAATTTTGCTACATGTTCGGTCATAAAACAATTAGTTCTATTCATTCAAGTAAGTTACCATTTCTTACAGAGCCTATTGGAGGCCAACGGGATACTAAAAATTTCACAACTTCAACAACTCTTAAGAGCACATTTCGCCAGTACAAAGCGTCTTCCTTGTACTGTTCTGCTATTTTACAATCCACGCTTTTTTTAAGTTAGACTTCTACTATTAAATTTTAAAATTCACTCTGTGTTCAGGGTTGCTGTCGTGATCGTTTATTAGATGGTTATTTTTCCAATCATCAAACCCCTTCGTTGCTAAAAACGTCATTCCTTTATAGAGTTTGCACGGCGCACAAAATACTCGTCTGGTTGATTTTGAATAAACAAACTCATTTTCCTTGATGCATTCTCCATTCATTAACTTTTTATAAAACAACTGATTAGTACAAAACTTTTTTTGAGTGGCATACTGTTTTTCAGATTTTTTAAAGTTAGAGTCATCGTTTTATTGAATGTCATTGTAGGCCACCAACTCACGTTCATCATTTACTCACCATAATGTCGGGTCATGGAGACATATAATTGGGTATTTTTAGACCCCTGTAGGCTGGAAGCCTTGCAGCTATACAGTTGACGCACTATAATTTGAGTTTGAAGTCACTGAAGTCAATGGCAACGATTGTGATTGCTGTTGCTGCGCACTAGCACTACGACTGACAAGATTGACTAGCTGTTAACAAATAATAATAATAAAGTATTTATTTTGGTGGAGGATGCATGTTATACAGGACATAATTATAAACAATATATAGTCTACTGCTACTCACACCAAAACCACAAGGTTCAGTTCAGTTCTGGAATTTGAACTCAAAGGAATTGGCGCGGACGGTAGTCGATCATTCTGGAAAGTTCCTGCGTTTCTGAATAATTTCTTTGTGTTATGTTATTTATGTTACAATATAATCGCGTAATTTTTTATAAGAATTCACTAATATCTTTGCGGTATTTACAAAGTTTAAGTCACATTCAGTCTTTGTAATTTGTTGCTTTTAATGGAGTATGGCTGTTATTATATTATGTTATACAGATGTTCCCGCCATATGTGCGCCGATTTCGGTCAAAGAGAATTATCACAAGACACAGAAACTAATTATTGCGAAGCCTACTATACAGTGTTACATAAACGTTTGGGAAATCAATCTAAAGACATAATGCGCAGAGTGGGTACATTGATCGGTACATAATTGAATCTAAACGCTACAGTTATTAAGAAGGTTAAAATTTCTTAGGTAGTTGTTTTAAAATATCTTGTTATGAGGTCAAGCCTCGGAGCTTGCTTGAGATTTATGTTAAGTTTAGGTTTCTTAGCTACTTGTACCGGAGTAAGCCGCAAAATAGTTTTCTTCTTCAGAATATTCAGTCTCTTCTACATAGGCTTCAGAATGGATATCCTTTGGTTTAAATATATCAGCTAGGCGATCAACAAATACCGAGCTCTGAGTTAACAGGGTACCTACCTTCTCTGAGCCGAATGCTGGGGCAGTACTTCTCCACCTTTCCTGGCCTCTCGTCCATTCTCCACCCCTCCTTTCTCTCACACATCCTTGGCTGAACAGGGACGCAATGTCCCTATAGCAGCCCGCCTCCATTTGGGAGAATTAAATGGCCCTGGACCTTTTACCTTTTTGATCAACAAAAAATTTTGCTTTCTGCTTGTTATCCCTTTCCAAAGTGCTATCTTCCTTTTGTAAGGTGGAATTTGGATGATTGACTTTCTGAGATTTCTCCACAATCTGTTTTTTAAATTTGATATTAAGTTTTCTAGGAAGTCACTGATTGACTCTTATTTCAGTTTTTGAATAGGTATACCTTTTTAGTCGTGGTGTTTTGACGTTGGGCGCCTTTTTGTCGGTGATATTTAGTGCCATCTGCTTTTGGTATTTCTGTTTTCTTTAATCAGTTCTCTTACCTCTCCAGGACAATTATTCCCTATTCTCTACTTGATTTACACAAGTAACCTACAAATTTAAAACCCAACTATTGCTACATTCGCACACGATACTGCTATTCTGGCATTCAAACATAGACGAAACAACCGTCAACCAGCTAACGATCAGATCTATCATTGGACCAAAGATTGGAAAATTAAGCCTAACAAGATGAAATCTGTTAGTTTCTCAAACAGACAGAGAATGATTTGCCAATCGATTTAATTTACCAAATGTGACATTGGGTAAGAAATTGATATGAAAAGAACATGTAAAAAACTTCAACTAGGAATCTTATATAGACAGTGGTACTGGATCTTGGAAGGCAAATCAGTAGAAAACAAACTCGTTCATTTTTACCTTTTAGTGTCGAGGACCACTCATAAGACGCGGGAAGTACAACGCAGGCAATAGGTCGCATACGACTTGGATTACGCTCTCACAACATCACATTTAACAATTCTAAATTTTTGAATACTTCTTTAAAATTGCGAAAATTACAAGAAAGGGATTTTCTATTAAAAACTCGTCATCCATTTGATCTGTAACTGTTTAATAACTAACTCCAACAAATTGCAAATTTACTTATATTGTTTCTTAGCAACAACTTAAGCAAACGGTGGTTTTAAATTCCATGAGTGTATAAATAACCTGATATCCCACTAGAATTTTAAAGGTCTAAAAATATTATATGTAACAGTTTTCACACTGCCATTTGGGCACGTACAAACATTGTTTGCTAATAGTTCTTTCAGAATTATTTAATCCTATAACATATGTTTTTGCAAATATTTGAATTTATTTTTCGTAATTGTTGATTCAATATATTACATACACTTATAGATATTTCATTTTATTTTTTAACTAGAGATTTTTCTGCGATATTATACCTACTGCATATTTCCACAGAACAGATAGGCTATAATTTTATTGAACACTGCAAACTTTACAATTGAACCCTGTGATGATGATAGGCGCAAGACTACAACTCCGAAAAGACGAGAGGCTTTTAAAGGAGCCTTAAGCTCATTCCTGTTGTTTTTACAAACAACTTTTACCTCGAAATTTTTAGCTGACCGGCACAATGTTCCATCTGAGACTATTACCGCCAGAAGCACTTTAATTTTGTGAAAACTCGAGCAGTTAGAATTTCCAGGTGCTGTTTGGAGGATGTGCCCGAATTGTACACTTTAAATTTTTGTAGTCTACCTAATTTCTAAATATACATTTATAACATCCTAAGCAAACAATCCCAAAGGTTCTTTATGACAGCAATTTAATTATTCTAATCAGTTGCAACATTATTCTATTACAAAACTGCACCGAGACTGCTTTTGCATATTTATTATTTTGGGGCAATAAACTCTACAACCTCCTAACCACAAAAGGTCTACGATTGACAATAGAACACTTGTATGTTAATTGCCGTAATAATTAGTGATGTCAAGTGATTTCCTTTTGGCAGAAAACACAACCTTTGACAGTGGGAGCAACGGATTGTTTTGACGGAAGATACTTTTAGTGCCGATTGCGTGCATTAACGTCAAGGTTCTGGTTTGGAAGAATAAAATATTAAAACTAGTATTGACCAAACATGGATTGCTGATATTAAAACCTGCACTAGTAGCATGCTGTTTCAACATAATTGGCCACCGTGGTTAACATGAGGTATTAGACGCAACATCCGGTGCTGGAATGGTCTAATTTTCTAATTAGTTGTAAGTGCTCACTGCATTCTATATATTTGCAGTTTAAACAGAAACTTAGAGTTAAAAACCATTAAAGATTGGTTAACAACCACAACTGCAATATGTGGAAATAATTTTGGTAAGTTGCCTTTTTAAAACAGCAATATCTCCTTTCACGATTTTTTTTCGAATCCTGATTAATCTATAAATATCGATATTTGCTTAGTTTTAACTGTTTCTGGCTCTCGTTTCCTACACTCTCCTACATTCCTCCTTTCTAAGCTTTGGAAAAAATTGCCAGGTTCTTTAAGACCATCTTCAACTGTGTTACAAAAATGTTTCAAGTTTGAAAATAATTTGGCTGTTTTCTGAAAGAATTACGTTTTGTAGTTAATAACCGACAAGCGCTTCTATTCAGAATCCGAAAATCTGCAATCAACAATATATCACACAACTGTCAGTACTTTTACCAACATGTCAGTTACGGATCGAACCCTGCTATTATAATAGACGTGTTTTAAAATGCCTCGAAATTCTATTAATCGCCAGTATTCAGATTGTAAAGAATTGGCGTCAAGAAACCCCACAATTTTGATTAGATAATTTTCAATTATATTATATTTGTTGCGTCTTACAATGGATGTTGATAACCTCAAGCTATCACAAGATAATCCAAATGAGATGAGATGATCCTTTAAACGAATTGGAACAGCATTTCGCATAAACCAAAACTATGCCTCAAAAGAAGTTAGGTTCAAATCAACAGCTGAGGAAATCGTCAAATTCGCCTCTAAACTAGGGCAATTAAATCAAAACTAGATTAGCAACAGCCAACTAATATTTCTATTCCCTCCAATAGTTCTTACCATAACTACAGGTTTCTGCTCTACGGAGCAGTTAGTGGTCCAACAATCATCTATGGAGTGGTAACTTGAATCTTGACCTCAATATCTGGGAAGAAAAAATCCTTCAAACGAAATAATCAGGAATTCTGTTACCTACCTTAGGTGACAAATCTGGTTACTGGAATTAAAACAATGCAAGTTGAAGTGACACATTCCAGGTACTAGAATAGCAAAAGAGATATGTGAGCCAAATTTGAAGAATTAAAATAAATTGGGAGCCTCAGAAAGAGATTGTTGAAAAATGTGGCGATAAATATTAGACGGCTAGGAGTAAGAAGAGAAAGACAGTACCTAATCAACGGATAGATCAAAATGATGGACCCCATAAAAGCAACCAAGGCGCTTCAAGGACTGTAGTACCAAGAGGTGTCAGCAACTGTGTATAATTGCATTCTTCAAAAGCGACATGAATTAGCATTGGACCATTATATGACATGGTGTTTAATTTATCTGAAGGTAAAGGAAGAACCTGTGGCAGCTTACTCGGGGGTTTGACCACTGTTTTGGCGTTTGTAACGAAGGATGGCGACGGGAGGCCCTTACCTGTTGGAGAAAGTTGTATTAGGTATTTTTCCAGCTGGTAAATATGGGCGGGCCTAGGTTGGTTAACTAGTCGAGAGGGTCGGGGTTGCAGCAAAGCTGCAACAAAACTATGGGAGAGGACGCCAGGTTCTCGACGTAGACAAATCCTTGGGTCGGACATCCCCAAGGTCAGAGATAAACCCAGCAAATCAAAATAACAGCAGAACCAATAACTAGTAACAATATTTATTTCGAATTTGGTTCTACAGTGCAAACAACGACAAACTCATACAAAACACATACCAACAATATACATATACATGTAAAACAAATCAACCAATAATAGAAATCTATCACAGCCAATACAAAATGATCACAAGTAAATATCACAACCAATACATAGTTAACATCAATAAATATCACAAGTTGACCCAAAAAGTAACGAATAGTGCTATGTAATTCAAGTATAGCCAAAACGCCGCTAGATACTTAGTATCCACCTAGATAGTGCTCAAATCTTAAACCAATTAATTAAATGCAGAAGCCTGTCTAAACATCAATACAGCGGCGGTCACCGTGAAGCGGCGATTGACACAACACGTGGCATGACTAAATTTACCTAAGATCAAAAACACATAAGTTCTAAATACTCAACTATTCGCCGTTAAGCGGAGTGCAAAACCAAGGGTGCGAATAGCGCAAGCTTAAAGTAAGGCCAACACTCAACCGCGATAGTTGGCTTAATAAATTGACTTTGCTGCACACAAAATTTAGACGGGGCGGTACCTGCAAGCCATGAGATCTCATTAGGGATGCTAAGACCTATAAGGAAGCCATAGGGCATTCTCTGAAACTCCAAGTCACTACTTGCGGTCATCCTAAACCCTAAACTTGACTATAAATTCCGAAACGGGCAGCTAGATAAACTCAGTAAAAATCTCATAATCGACAGCATAGCCACAGCAGCACAATACAAACATTTTGACAGCTAAAGCGTAACTCAAATTAACGTCGAAGTTAATGCACTACACGATGCTACGTACAGTTAAAGTGACTACTAGAGGAGCCGCAACACAAATCAAAACAATCTAAACGGGGCTGCTAAACAATCAGGTAGGTAAACCAATTAATCAAATATTTAATTACTCAAGTAGGCACCAAAAATTGTTATACACAAAATACTAATATAACAATTCAAAGAAAGGTCATACTAATCAACTCAGATTAACATACAATACAAAACTAAATCGCTACAAAAACCTCTCAGGTACACACGGCACGTGAGGCCGAGCTGCTGGTGGAGACGTGGCAACCAGGTAGTTTACTGGCCATAGAGACGGCCTCGCCACAGGGTGCGGATGACCCTCGTCAGGTGCTACGAGGCAGCGTTCGCAGGGGGAATGGCAGCAGATCTCTGCTGCAAGACAGGCAAGACAAATCACACCAATACGGAGAGAACCAATCCAAGTAAAAACGCATTTCCAGGGTAGTAAAATAAGGGCTAAAAATAGAAATGTCCATGTAGATTACGGCGCTAAAGGGAGGAGACCGTAGGCAACTTCTAACTACTAACCTTAAGATGTAAAGCAGCCAAATCGTTCAGTCCAGCGTGCAGAGAAGGGCCCTCCAATCAAATCCGTCAATGACGAAACGAATGCCGGTGATATAACCCAAATCACCGGAACATTCCAAAGGGGTCACGATGCCTCTCAATCCTCCAAAAATAAAGTTGGCCTCCAAAGCCGAAGAGACAGGGACCCCATGAGGAGCGATCCAACTTACACGAAACAAGACTGGCCAGGAAATGGCCGAAAAACAACAGTCTAATTAAACTTATCAAAGTTCCAAAATTTGAAAGTGGACCATCAGAAAAACTGAGGAATGCAGAGTATGGTTTAAACTGATAAAGACAGAGCTGTAACTTATATAAAATTGAGAATGATGTTAATATAGTTGCCTAACCATTTAGGGAAAATTGTATTGTATATTTACGAAATAAATGTGAATTGCGAAATCTAATTAATTATTTCCACTATTGTATGCAAAACGACAAACTGAGCGTAACATGTTTTGTTTTCGAAGAAACTTTCTTACTCTATCGGTGACTGTGGATACAAGAAAGAAATATTATTGCTGCTGTTCGAATTGGCTTTTAGAGGTTTGAGTGGTCGTGTATGTAGACAGGGATTGGTGGCGCATTGTATATCTCTAGCACGGTACACGTTGTTTCTAAGAGCTTTCCGAATATGATTCAGTTAAACGTGGATATTATGTGGTAGGAATATGGAAACAGCACGATGTACAAGTGAACTGTGAACCTAACACCATCCAACAGAGTAAAAAAGAATAACTGCGGAAAGTATAGTCCATGCTACATTTGGTAAGGAATATATTTCGACAGACACATCATTATCATCATCATCATCATCATTATCATTATTGAGTCCTCTTGTATCGTATGTTATTAAGGAATTTCTTGAGTCAAGTGATTTGAACTAGTAGATACCATTTATTGGTTCCGGTCCTGTCCCAAAATTTTGAATTGGTTCATGTGGCAAATCTTCGATCTGTCTTTTCTCCGTTTATCTCTTCTTTTTCTTCTCATAGTCTTCTTGGTCATCTGTTGTCATTTACTCTTGCTCATCTTCTGAACAATAGAAGATTATATTGTTATAATGTCTTCAATAGTGGAACTGATTCCGAATATTTCCTTGTAATGTAATTCCTAATAAGATCCAGCTCGGTTATTCCTCCTATTAGCTACGTTAACTTTATTACACTTGTTTGCAGCTTGCTTCTAAGGGTGTCGAGCATTCGATTCTATAGGTAAGCATTGGCGTGTACACAGAATTTCTTTATCCAGGTTTCTGTTGCTATCTATAATCAACTTTGATGAATTGTTCAACCTTTTCATCGTTTAAATGTATATTTTATCTCTATTTTGATGTGAGACGTAAATTTTGTTTTTATTATGTTCATTGGTGGTTTTTGCTGGGATACCTTGCATATCTGCACTCATAAATCGAAAATTTCTGTATCCAGTATGTAAGTTACTGGTTTTAGCAACGCACTTTTTTACAACATTGTCTATTCCTGTTGAGAATAGCAAATACATCACCTTGTTCTACCCCTGTAGTTCTCAGGTGTGCATATGTTACAATACCACAGACGGCTATTGCAAATAAGAAAGTTTACTCTTAAGGAAAGTTTGCACCCCTTTGATCAAGCGATCCTGGTTATTTAACAGAAATATAAACATACTTGCGAAGGAAATGTAAAATGGAGGGATTGAGTCTAATTCCGCTGGATAACTTTATATGCAGAACGAAGTGAAAATTCGTAGGCGATGATCATGGAAAAGAGAAAATGACAATTAAAAAACCCAGCACCATTACATGCAAGATTTGATGAGTTTGATGAAAAACCCCATTAAAGACAAAGTCCATGAATGTAACACTCGCCCAAGAATCTGCTGCTTGCAATAAATAGTGAATTAGAAGCTCACTAATATGCATGCGAAGTGGGCACATGGCCAAGTGCAGCATCCATAAATTACCCAGCAAAAAGCCTATAAAAGCAGCGCAGGAAATCGTAAAAGTAAAAACATTCGATCAACGTGCTATCCGGCTTAAATAAGCGGGTAGCTAACTTGGGAGGCAAGTTTAAGTGCGAGTTTAGCTAGTTTCATAAACTAGACAAAAAGCATCGCGCGTGACGTAACGTAAGAGCACGCAATTACAAACTCAACCTCGGCTACATAATGCTAACTGCGAACAGCAGGGGCGCCAACAGTAAACTGCAGGCAGACTCGAAACTCGAAAAAATTGCGAACGGACATTAGAGAATCAAGGAAATTCCGTGACCACCCGCCCAGATAAAGAGGCGTAACAAAATCCTGTTGCTAACGCAAAATGCTCGGGCAAAAGGCAGTAAAACTTTCACTGACTAGAAGCCGGATTTCAGCAAGTGACAATAAAGCATCCTCCTGGGCGCAATGGACAATAGCACTTTCCCGAAAGTGAGTGTCCAGCCGACCACCTCGAAGCAATCAACCTACCGCACTGACGTAATTGATGAGAGGCTATATAAGAACAATTAAGAAAGTACCGAGGCATTCGGTTTACAACACTCGTTTTGTGTCAATCATTCAGCATTCAGCATTTCATGTATACAAGTAATACCAGGCGCGTTTAAATGATAGCACAATTAATAGTTATTTAATCCCGCACTCTGTATGTGTATTTGTGTATATCAGTCTACATTTATGTATATACGTATCCAGGTAAACATTATTAACTTTTGTTAAAATAAATAAATAAATAAGTGGTTTCCAATTATCATTTCTAAATAAATCTGTATGTTATTATCTACAGGCGTGGTAGCAGCAGCAGCAACATAACATGTTTTGCACCATTTCATACAAACTAATTGATGTCAGCATTCATGGCTTTATTGATAGTTTATACAATTAAACCACGGATATAAAGAATTGTCATTAGTTGAAAAGCTGTTGATTATGTACGATGGTTGCTCTGTTAATTGTTACCTATTAGAACAACACGGATTTTTACGGAAAACAGATTTACTGCTTTTCAAAATACTTTCCCTTAGCCATAATGCATTTATTCATTTTTTGAAACCACTTCTCGAAACATTCAGAGAGAAGCACTACTTTGGTGGCGCAGTAGGTAGAGCGCCAGGCTTGAGTGTCATTTGTTCAAATCCGGCGGAACCTTCTCTGCAATCAACTGCATCGGTACTGAGCCGGGTGACCATTCCACGTTGCGATACAATTAACGTCGTTCTCCTCTGCATATTGGTCTACGAGGTAGAGTGATAAAACTACTAACACATATACAAACACGTGGCTTGGAGGTAGCACAACGAACCCAATTTGAGACCTACGTGCCTGTTAACTTAGTTCACCTTCCGCTCAAAACTTCAAACATCCAAACAGGTAGAGAACTTCGTTTTTGGAAGGTCGTCAAACATTCGCTCAAATTCAGCGACCCCCCCCCCCCCCTATTTGCGTCAGGAAATTTCTTACCACGTATAGTTTTTAATCTTTAGGAACAAAAAGAAATCGTTGGGGGCAAGATCTAGACTGTATGGAGGGTAACTGACCAGCTGGACTTCAGATTCATTAAAGAAATTTAAAGTTTTTGCGGCCGTTTGCGAATTTTGAAACAAGATTCTGGTCCCCTTGCCTGTATTGTTTATTTTCACGTTTGGATTTACAACCAGTTTGTACTTGCATATTCTTGTTTCTAGTTAATTAAGCTTAAATGTTGTAACTATCCGCGGATACGCCACTGTGGTGCGTGCATCTATCAATTTCGCGTGTGTAGCGTTCGGTATGAATCCTTCAGCGGATATCGCGGGGATTTTCATTTTTATTGTTAGCAGCTGGCGGGCATTGGCCGAGGACGCACGCGGGTAAGCTACTCCCAATCCATTGTGCGACATCACCTACGGCGAGTTAACTAAGCAGAAAACAATGTTTGCGGGTCCATCAAACGCCAGTTTAATTGTGTTCAGGGTGAGTACACATTGCGACACCCCCAAAGATTTTTGAGACTTTTCGAGAATTTCGTGACGTCAACCGGCCGAGCGGCTCCAATGCATGAAGCGAGGGACTTCACACTTGCCGTGTGAAATTTACATACGAGTCATTCTAGTGATGACGTATTCCAAGGCGAGCCGAATAAGCAATATAGCAGCTCTCGCGTTAACTTACAGGGATGCGTTTACAAAAAAAAAATTGCACTGGTTTTTTATGCATTCAGCCGTATAATACAGAACCGTATTTTGGATTACCTATATTTAATTTTCGTTCTTTTCAAAGCCAGTTATTTGTTTACCTTGCTAATATTGTTTATCCACAGCCCATATACTTCGAAGACATAATTAGTATTAGTTTGCTCGTCGTGCAGTGCGGTCGCATTTTTGTTTTGCTCCGCTTGTTTTGCAGTGTTTTGCATTCTTTCATGCTAATACTCGTGTGTGTATTGTTTTGCTGTGTTGACTAAACTACATATTACTTCGTATGTACGCAATTCATCATAACATAACCCAGTGACACAATAGGAAACACATTTTGCAAGTAATTGCAATTTGACTTCCTATTACATTTAAATTATTTACTACTGGTAGTGAACTTGACCTCAATTTCGTTGAAATGGCTAATTTCAAATGCGATGCTTGCCAAAAAGTCTTCCTGGATGTTAAGGACAAATATAAACTAAAGTGTAGCGGCGAATGTAGGCGCATATTTTGCATGGCATGCAGTGGATTTGACAAAACCACATTAAAAACGATTTCACAACAAAAAAATCACCAACTGAGATATTTTTGCGTTCTATGTGATTCTCCCAATCTAAAATATCTGCATGAAAAAGTTTCACAATTAACAAGGGACCAAGTACCAAAAGATAACATCGAGGCTATAGGGTCACTAATTAAGAAAGTGGCTGATGTAATTCCGATTATTACGGAAACACACGAATTGGTATATAACCAAGATTCAAAGCTAGATTTGCTTCATAAAAGAGTTGAGGAAATTTACTCGATTTGTCAGTCCTTCACTGATTGTGGCCCACAATCAATTAGAAAAAGTTTAAACGGCATGCAGCAGGATCTTTTCAATCTCTCCTCAGTCTTCTTCAACAGCAATGAAGACCAAATCAAAATACAGGTACACGATCCATCTTCAAGTGAAATTAGGAAAAACATAGATGGGATACAACATAAGTTAACAAAAATATCAGAGTCCATGGCGGAGTTCCAAATAAGACTGAAAACCCTAAAATCTCCAGGTGTTACTTCTTCGACTTCACAACCGACTCCAGTTCAAACATCAAAATCTTGTATGTCAGTTTTCACCCAAACAACAGAACTATCTCCTAGTTTGAGTGGCCCAAAACCAGTGTCACATTTAACATTACCTACTCAAGATGGAAAAGTAGGCAAAAGTGAATGGCATTATGTGATTGTGAGAAACCTTCCATCTTACTATAACAGCAATCACGTAGTACATTATATTAAAGAAAAGTTGGGAGTGTCGGACTTTATAAGATGCTACCCCCTATTAAAACAATCAGAAAATGCAGCGGAGATAACATACAAGATTGGCACCATAAACAGAAAGTCTGCCGCTCGATTAGCAGAAGAGCAGTTCTGGCCTGCTGGTGTATCGGTAAAGTGGTCAGTAGAAAGAAAATGCCATCTTGAGGAAAATCCTAGCGAAGGAAATGACACGCAGCTGGACAAAGTGAAGAAAAAGACAATTAAAGAATTCACTACTCAAGAGAAGATTCTAAGGCTTCATTCTGATGGGGAGGCTATAGCAGCTGGCAAACAACACACCTTTAAAGAAAATCAAACCATCAAATTTGTGAGTGCAGGCATCCAGAAAACAAATCTCACAGTAGATGCAATGACTCCGCCAAGGGTGAAACTGACAATGCAATCTGCCACCGATGAAGGCCGGTACCTTTTGGCTCGTCTGCGGGAACCAGCAATAATGAATGCCGTCAGGTTGTACATATCCTATCTACATGAACAACCGCAATCAGTTTGTCACGAGGGCTTCACAAATGCTTCTCTAAGGGTATTTTTAGCTTCTGAGGGCCTTCCTGTAGACGTGGAGTCGCTAAAACAATTATACTTGAAGTACTTTGAAGCGTATGGTATAGGATCTTCTACTGCATCGGCGGACCTTGCAACCTACAAATCATTTGTCTCCTCCCAACATCTTATACGCCTACAACAATCCAGGGAAAGCCATGGCAAATACTACTCGCCAAAACAAAATTTTTAATACGATCGACGTGCCCAGAAGAGCAAGTATCTTCTATCATTGACAAACATTCAGTGCCTCTCTTTTGTAATAAAAACACCAGTAATATTACTATTTTGCATGCAAATATTCAATGTATTAGAAACAAACACAATTATCTTGAATCTATCTTAACTGAACAAAATTTTGACGTGGTGATGATTAGTGAACATTGGCTTAAGGATGGAGAAAAACATTTATATACACCAAATAATTACAATCTAGCTTCTTGTTACTGCCGATTGGAGAGTGAATGTGGAGGAGTATGCATTTTTACTAGATCTGATCACGTTTTTACATCAATAAATTTCATTAATGAACTTAACAGTGAAAAACATTTTGAATGCACTGGCATTAAACTTGCTGATTTGAACTGTGTTGCGGTGGCTTTATATCGTTCACCATGTGGTAATATCGATATCTTTAAAAATAAACTTTCTCATGCTCTTGACTTAATATCTAAATATTTTAAAAATAGTAAACTAGTGTTTGGTGGCGATTTTAATATAAATTTTGCAGTTAAATCTAAGGAAAGCATCGAAATTACTAACATATTCCATTCATTTGGATTACAAAAAAATATCACCGACTTTACTAGAGTACAAAAAAATTCCAAGTCGTGTATTGACAACATCTTCACAAATTTTGAAACACAACTTGCAACTGTGGTTGAATTTCACATATCTGATCATAGATCTCAAATAATTAAATTTAACACTATTCAAAAACGGGCGACCTCTGTTTACAAAACCGTACCAAATAAAAGTTCTAGAAATAGAATCAAATTTTCAAATTACCTCTTAACTGAAGATTGGGTAGAATTATATAGAGAGTCTGACCCAACCTGCGCAGTTAATGCTTTTTATAAAGTTTTTTCATATTATTACGATTTATCTTTTCCTCCCATTAAAATTAATACAAATAACAAATGTAAAAATGCCTCTATATTTACCAATCCAGAAATAGTTTCGGCCAGGGAAGAAATAAATCGTCTTGGAAACATTTTGAAATTGAACTTGCAAAATAATGATCTTCTATCGGCTGAATTTAAACAAAAAAAATACGAATACGAACAAAAAATCTTAAAATTAAAAAAAGAAAAAATCAGTAAAGAAATCTTAGAGTCTGATAATAAACAAAGAACAATATGGAGAATAATAAAAAAAGGTGTAAACAATATCAATAGCAATGGAATGGTAAGTGTGATTTCCCCAGAATCTCACAACGACTACTTTGTGCATGTAGCCGACGATTTATTATCAAATATTCCCCCATCAAAGTACTCACACAGTGTTTATCTAAAGAAATTACCAATCAACAATGAACAATCACTCTTTTTATTTGCTGTTGAGGAATCCGAGGTAGAAGATATTATAAAGGCATTAAAAAAGTCAAAATCATTAGACCTATATAATCAATCGGTTTGTATGTACAAAGAAAATGTTTTGTGTTTAGCTGCCCCGATAGCTCATATTGCAAACATCATATTAAAGACGGGCATATTTCCTAATAAATTGAAACAAGCCAAAATTATACCTTTATATAAATCGGGTGAAATTAATGATAGATCAAATTATAGACCCATTGCACTTCTCCCCATTTTGGCCAAAATTATAGAAAAAATTATTGCAGTTCGAATTCTAAATTTCTTTGAAATCAACCATATTTTTACGGACAGACAGTTTGGGTTCAGAAAAGGAAGGGACACGTCGGGAGCCGTGCTGAATCTCATTAATTATATAACAGAATCATTGGAAAACAAAAAATCTTCCTTTGCACTATTTCTTGATTTAAGTAAGGCGTTCGACTGTGTCTCAAAAAGCATTTTACTCGATAAACTAGAGTATTACGGTTGCAGGGGAGTAACTCTAAAACTAATGTCATCCTACTTATCTGACAGATCTCAATGTGTATTTTGCAAAGGTCAGTATAGCCAGATGTCTTCAATTCAACATGGTGTCCCACAAGGAAGTGTATTGGGACCGTTATTATTTTTAATCTATGTTAACGATTTGCCTAATGCCATCCCAGTTTTCACGACTTTATTTGCAGACGATACGACCTTTGCAAACCACGTAGAAGATGAAACTCTAGTCAATCAGTTACAAACCAACATTATCAACCAAGCCTCAGATTGGTTCCAGGCAAATAAGCTTTGTTTAAACCAAAATAAAACTACCACTTTACTATTTTCAAATAAACAAAATATCTGTGAAACCGTCAAATTTTTAGGCCTTACGTTGGATAACAAACTAACTTGGCAAGCACATGTTGACAATCTTTCAATTAAGTTATCAAGAACAATTTATATAATTAGACAAATAAAAAATCGAGTAAACTTGGATGCTGCCATTACTGCATACCACGCATTATTTCATAGTGTAATGACGTACGGTCTAATAAACTGGGGTACCTCTACACATATTAAAAAAATTTTCATTGTACAAAAAAGAGCCTTGAGAGTGTTGGCGGGAGCGAGTCAGTTAGACAGCTGTAAACCATTGTTTAAAAAATATAACATATTAACGCTACCGTCAGCAATACTATATTGTAATCTATTACACATAAAAGAACATTATGGCGATTATACAAAAAACGGCGATGCCCATGGTTACGACACCCGCAGTCGAGGCGATATACAGGTTCCGCAGCAGAGACTAACGTCCACTAAACGAAGTAATTTCGGAATAGGATTATTTAATTCGCTTCCTAGTACTCTCAAAAATGCCCCAACCAAACTCTTCAAAGTTAAGCTTAAAAAACATCTTCTGGCCAATGTCTACTATGAACTTTCCGATTTCAGATTTGTTGAAAATTAAGACCGTCTTGTTTTATTGACTTTAGTATTTTTGTTGTTACTGTATTTTTCTGTAGATGACTATTTCTGTAAATGCATTGTATTTTTTTTATTTTTATATTTTTATATAACTGGAATTGTGACATATCTAAGCACCACGGTGTATATTATGATGAATAAATACTACTACTACTACTATACTACTTCCAGATGTGTTATATGACTAATAAGATACTAGGTTTTAAATTCCATAAGTAAAGTAAAGTAAAGTACAGGGCGCTTCATTCCGCACGTAGGAATAAGGTCAGGGCCGCCGAAATATCTCTTTCCGAAACCTGTCATCTGGCACACCGTTAATGTCACGGCGTACTTGATCATGAGGTTAGATATACGTCCTCGATGAGGCCTTACTTTCCCTACTTCCACAACTGTGGTTTCAGTACCCAATTTTTAAAGCGATTGGGTGGGCCGCCCGCCCGTTGCCAGATAAGGGGATTGAACTCCGTACCGTAGCACCGCAGCCGAGGTCCCCAACTGCTCCGCCACGCTGGCGCGACCGTAAGACAATAAAGTTTTATAATTTACTAGTCACTGTCATGATGACCCATCTTCTTCGGCGTATCGCCAAATTATGGGTTGTGGATAAAATGTTGTTTTGTACTTGTGTCTTATTGGTATCTAAGACACTAAGAAAAACTAAACATTCGACCTTCAGTCTCGCGTCAAAACTTTCCTTGCGTGTCTTATATGCCTAATAAGACACACGTATAATAAACAACTATAAAATGTATCTGCGTGGTAACTATAACTATCCTGGCTGGTTCAAATGTAAATGCGTGTAGCTCCAAGCTATATGGCCCGTAGTGTGTCCATTCTTATTTTATATTTGCGTTTAGAAGTTTTAGGATTTAATTCTATTTTATTTTGTTTTTCCTTATATGTGTTATAAAGCCAATACAAATTGGCTTTTCTTTTGTATGTATTTTTTCAGCAAACAGTGATTATTCGTATGCACGACTGGGGTACTTAAAAAGTTTTCATTCATGCTGAGCTAGTAATTAAACTTGTTTAAATATGGTCTAATAGACCATCAGGTCTTTTCAAAACTTCTTTGAATCGCCGTTATAGTGCTATGAATATTTGTTCTTTGTGGAACTAGCAGAGCCTTTGCAGGGAAAAATATTCTTGGAAAAAGACTGGTTTAGAGATTTAGAAATAAAAACTGTTTTCCATTGGTCTAGCCCAGGGATGGGCTAGACTCTAGCCTCTAGAAAATAATAAAACAAATATATAGCGTGGACATGAAGAGGCTCTACAAACCTGAAAACTAGTTAAAGTCCAATTAGACGATCTTTTAATGTGAGGAATTAAATAAAGCATTTTATCAGGTTTCTGTGCTGAACGAAAGAACAAGGAAATACAAAAATGATCAAACCGCAGCAACACAACGATTACAATTATTATTCTTAAATTATTATCTGACAAAGTAGAAAAGCCTTTCTGCACCTCTTATTGCCATAACAAAGTTAGATGCTAATCAAATTCAATTAATCATAATTTGCATAACCTCCAGCCTTGGAGTAATACTAAAAATAATTTTAAATTGCTGTAATGTGAGTATAATGTAGTACTTAGGTATTCATACGCTGATAAAGCAGGAAGTGCTAGGGCGCAAGCTGTTTGTATTCCACGTGGTACGACAGTTCATTTTTTCAGAATTTATTATAATAAGGAGAGAGAAGGGGTCGAAGAACTTAAGACTTAGCCAATTTCTACAATAAAAGCTTTGAGAAACTCTTCGACGTACGTAATTTGCTAAGGGGAGAGCACTTAAACTTACATGAAGCATTTATTCCCCTTATTTATGACGTGTAGTGAGATATGACATTTTCTTGTTACATAAAAATTGTTACTGGAGGTATGGTTTTGAGTTTAGGTATAAATCAATGTTAAGCTACTCGTAAGCCATAAATCTAACCACTTTTTAGATGTTTGAACATGTTCAATACAGTGACATTTATTATTTACCTGCAAAGCAACATTGTCTCCTTGGTCTTTCTTTCTTAACCTCCAGGATGCCTTTTGTTATAAATGGTTAATGTGTAAACAACGCTTCTTAGAAAGTATGATATGCATACCTTTTAGTTATGTATATTTTTTCAGAATGGCTAATTTCAATTCAATGTTATTACACCAACATAGTTTGATTAACATAAACATTGCAATCTGAAGAACTTCTGAAACGTTCTGTTGAATGTATCAAAGCAGAGTCAATCCTTCAGATATGACGTAGGTATATTAATAAGGTTTAACAAATATTAAATTTAAGGATAATATGAAGACTGGGACAGTTTTTCATGAGCAACTGTTAAAAACACTTTATTTCATGTAGAACAAATATGTTCCTTATATTTTAGTTTTGCCTATGACAGCTATTGCATATGCTTGGAAAAGGAATAAGTATTTATGATATATTATGGACAATAAAATTGTGTAAATACTCCCTGAATGTCTTGTTCAAGTTAAACAGTAATCATAATGCACTTTCCACTAAACAACTTTCAACACTTCCAACAACATTTATATTCTATGACATTAATTTAACAGTACTATTCCCATTAAAAACTGTAATAAGGCTGCATCATAATTCATATCACAACTTATTATCTTCTTCTATTGAAAGAAGTCTTAATAATGTGGGGTTTCTGAGATTTTATAAATTATTACTAAATGTAGCATTTAGTTCAATCTTACTAAAATAGTCTTAGACTAATAATTAAGCTAGTTGTATTATAACTATCCAACAACTAAATAAATACCTAAAAAACATAAATTTCGTATTGACAGGCGTTAAAAGTCATAGTAACAAATAAATTTATAGTTAGAGTCGCCTATATTATAGGTATTGCAGTACTGAAGTGTATGGAGCAGTCTATGTCAAGTTCGAGGTTAGTAGGTTAGGTTTTGTTTGTTAGTCGACATAAACTGACGCAAAACTTCAACCTTCAAATTTCGAATTTGGCACAGCTTGACGGTGCTATCAACAATACGATAGTGAGCGAAGTGGTTTTTATCTCACTAGTCGGCTATGGTTGTTACCTCACTAGACCACTTTAGAGGTCTAAAATCAATCTAGTATCTGGATAAATAAAACGAACTAGATACACACCACACTAACATTTTTGTAAACATTTATTCTTATCAATATATCTGTATATTTCGTTGTGCTAGACCGGTCAGGTTCAGACGTGCTGTTAAGACGTTCTCTTTCATTATATTGAAAAACTGTCCCTCACCCAGCTCATATAGCTGCCCAATTTTAGATTGCTTCTCACCATTCAGATGTGCAGTAATCACCATCATTTTCATCCTGCCAGTTGCTGTACCTACCTTTAGGTGAAAAACGATTGAAAACTAATAAAAGAACAAACACTTCCAGTGACGTTAATATGACCGTTAATTAATACTGTTGCTATACTTCTGTCGCATACTTTCGAAAACCGACAATATTAAACAGTAAATAACAACAAACAAATACCGTTTTTTAAATAGGTATATCATAAGGGTTGTCAGACACTTCTTTCTTAGAGAATATGTTTCCTTTTTATGGTAGATCGTTTCCATTCGTTCTTTTTGTATAAAGTTCTGGTTTGTTCCATTTAAACAAAGCTTTTTGCAGTTTTCCCTGGCAGGTAACAACTATGATACCAGTACAAAGGCAATTTTAATTAAAATAAATTCTTATTTTGTTGTAATGGATAATGATGATGTGCTATAATTAATGCAACGATAAACAAACAACGCCAAATATTTCTGAATTACACTACAGTCCATTTTGTTTCTTAAATAGGTATCAATTTTGAATATACAGACAAAAATATTGTAAAAAGGCCGGCTGATGTCGCCCTTATTAGGGCTATAATATAAAAGTTCTACCACCAACCAGCAGTTTTGATAATCAAAGCTAGTTTAAACACCCAAAAAGCGGGATAAATATAATTGTACCGCAAATCTTACAACAGCAAGAAAAAACAACACACGAACTAGCACCTGGCTAGGTATAGGCCGAGTAGGACTCCGGCTAGGGTTTCAAGCGGCAAAGGGCGCCAAAAACTGGGAAAAGAAGTTTTTCGGATTAATAAAAAAATAAACGGGCAATTTTATAGAAAACTCAATTGGTAATATTACTGATTTTATCCTAAAAAACGCAAATTATATTAATGAGAAGGGCAATATGGTCGACACATTACATTTTATGCGAACGATCGTTTTCTAAATTGAAACTAATTAAGAACTTTGGAAGGTCGAGTTTGTGTCAAAACAAATTGTGTCTTATACAGCCTTAATATCTAATTTAAAATATAATTTCAAAATTTGCACAGAAAGCAGAAAGAATTCTGTCTAAAATGAATACTAATAAATTAAACTCTTAAGGTTGAAACGGGTCAAGTCGTGCCACCTGTATTTACTTATTTTACAGCTTTTTATTATATACTAATTAGCAATAAATCCTGACAGTAAGTGTTCTTGTGTTTATTCATTTAGTTTAGCACTATAGAGTAATAATTGATGTATACGCAGTCAATGACTATAGAGTGTAACGCGCCGCGATCAAGTGAAAGAATGCGTCAACAGTGCAGTTTAGTTTGGGGAATAACCGGTCGGTATGTGAATCAACGCTAGAGGACTGCAAGAGCATTCATTGGCGCCCAAGCCAGCAAGCCCGGCGAATCAAGCGACTCACTGTCACTGTACAACCTGCTAACAGTGCAGGTTAATTGGATTCGCAAATAGCGAACCAAGTGAAATGGTACGTGATACCTTCACGGTCTAACTGGAAACCTCCGCCAGGGGCCAACCAGGAAGAATAGCAGCTCCTTGAAGACGCTAATGACTGCCGAATCGACAGGTTCAAAGGCCGTTTCGACAGCAGCCTTGCAGCGTTTCCTGGGGTACGGGAGGAACAATAAAGGGAACCAGGTTAGTCCTAGATTGATAAGATTCAACTACCGGACGGCTTGACGTCATTTTGCTGCGTGTTCATTTGGAGGCGATGAATCACAACGCGTCCCCAAGAAACAAGAATAGACGACTGCAGGTACGAACCATTTTGGGTGGGTGAAATTAACTTTGCCGGCGCTATTAAACACTCGTAATTTAATAAGGTACTCTCTTATGCGTAGTGTATAACTACTTTGTGTATTTGTTTCCATGTACCTTTTTCTTTGTGTGTCCCTGTTTATTTACAGATTATATGTATTCATTGTAAATTGTTGGGATTTTTATTGTCATTAAGGTTTGCATTGGTGAGTACAACATTTCAGGTGTCCACGAGCGTGGCCTTAAGCAATATTAGCTTTCCTAAGCCACTCTGGGAATGAAAAAAGAGTCTCATAGCACACCGACTGATTTAGCTAGCGAACCCAGGGCATTTTAAAGTATATAATGATTCAGTAGGTGTAGGGCTCGGAGTAAGAGGCCGCGTTACAAGGTGAGGTAATAAGTAGGTACATTTTCAAGTACCTAGTTTCTAGTATTGTACGTAATAATATGTTTTATTTGTCAAAATTGCGTTTATGTTTTTTATTCACTGTATTTAGGTGCACTCCGGAGTGGGCGCAATGTGTAGTATTGAGTGCACTCCAAACGACGAAAATCTAGGATTAGACCTCAAATTACCCACTAACTTATATAAGAAAAAATAGTATAGACCCTAGAAGCTCTGTAGGGAAAAATTGCGAACGTGAATTCACCCTGCCGACGATGACGCATTACAAATTAGCTTAAGCCCGTCGAGCTTGTTAGGTTATTTGCGGTGGTTGTTAATGTAATACTCTATACAGACAATATATTAAAACGAAATATGCGTTGACGTCAAATCACGGTTTGGGGTGCACCCAATACTAAAATTTACGTGCACTTCAGCAACTAGACATAGCGTTTTTATTCAACACCTATGTCATTTTATTTGTGTTCCTATATGTTGTCTTAATCTATTAACATGTGTTTATTTATAATATGTTCTGTTAACTACATATTATTATTGTACTTTTTACTTTGCTCTCTTCAGTCGAAGAAAGTATTTTATTCGTGAAAAAACACCTTCCAAGATTTCTTCAGATCCCTAGATTTTGCACATAGGTTAGTTTTTACCATTGATGAAGAGAGGCATACTTTAGACCGAGCAGATACAGGGTGAGCATCTTAAAAAAAATTAATTCTGTCTTTTACTGCTTTAATTCCAGAACTATTGGTTAGAGAAAAATTAGATTTTGCATGGACTTTTACCCTTGACAAAAATATGCTAATTTTATTTTGAATCCAACACCCTACAAAAATTAAATTCTGTCTATTCTGGCTGTATCTCAAATTTATATCCATATAATAATATATAGTAACATTATTTTGCATATATCTTAAGCTTCTATCCTTGATGAAAATTGGTAATTTTTGATCCAATGGATAGAGGACAAACAATACATAAAGCGAACACTTTGTTATTTAATATTTTTAAAATTTCTAGTTTTAAACTCCCACTTGCAAGGAGAGTTCCATGTAAAGCTATTACATCATATAGACGGAAATAAATTCAGAATTCATATGGTAAAATTCCTATATTTGGTCACCGCTTGTTAATGTACTAAGTAGCGTTGCTTTGGTGAAAACAAAAAAGGACGTTTGATACATTTGTGAGTGATCTAACATGCAAATAGCGTCGCAAGCAAACTTTTTTATTTGTCAAGATCAAAGAGCTTAAAACGATGCCCAGGATTTTTATTTGCGATTTAGCAGTAGGTATCATTGAAAATAGGTTTCACCAGAAACATTTTTCCTAGAATACGTACTAAAGGAACTATTTTTACAAATACAAATATAAAAAATTTGTAAAGGGCTTTACTCGGTACTTCCCTCGCAAATGGAAGCTTTCAAACCAAAAATTGTGAAAATATCGAAGGAAAAAACAAGAATTTAATTATTAAGTTGGTCATCCTGTATCTATTGATTCCAAACTACGCTTATTTTCGTCAAGGGTAAAAACATATCTAACTAGTACCTGGAGTTAAAGCCGAAATAGGTAAAATTTAATTTTTTAATGTACGCAATCTGTATATATTCGACGGAAAGTACATTCGTTTCGATCAGGTATACATTTAATCTAAACAAAATGTTATCTCCCTCCAAGAAATAGTTTTTGAGCTCTGCTCAGACCACAGACCTAAGAGATAGAGTAACAAGATCAACACATCATGAAGACACACACCGCTCACAATGCTTGCTGCGCAAGCACAAAAGGCACGCTCCAACTCTGCAACCTGAATCCGGGGCAAGTTGAGCATTGTACCTCCAGATGCAAGCGTATAAAGCACCATTCTCTACACCGCAGGGTAAATGAGGATACAGATAATACATAATAATACCACCAACAGATGGACTGACAGACAGACATACGGGATTGAGAAAACATGTTTTTCGTTATCTAGGAACCCTGAAACGTGAAGCTCTGAAGAAATCTAAGAAGGTGATTTTTCCCTATTACAATACTTCCTTCGTCTTTTTGACGAGAGAAGTAAAAAAGGTACAAACGTTCACAGACCATTTCGTTTCTCTATTCTATACATACTATATCTAGATCGTACATTATTTAGATCAATTTTGATCATACAAGAACAAGACAGTAACAGGTTGTCTTTTAAGCATTATCATTACAATAAAATTATTGGATCTAGCTGTTTCGAGAATAGCCTTGCCATCCTTTGTTAATTCACAGAGTTCTGTTTGTTTGAAATTAACATAAATCTGCAACTCTGAACAAATCAGTTCTGTGGACCATCGATTTCCTTCTCTCTCCAGTTGGTGTTCAACACAGCAAAAATTCATTAAGGTACCTATACTCACTAAATATGAAGAAAAACGCACTTACATTATTTTTGAGGAGTTTACAAACATCTTGCCATTTTTTTTAAATGTTTGGATTTATTAATTCGTTTTGACACACTCTTGGTAGTTTTTAGATATCTCCACTACGTCAGTGAACAGCTGGTTTGCATCAATTTTCAAATTTGGAAGATTATTTTTGAAATAACGTGTTGAAAATCTGAATGTGGTGGAAATTTGGATTGCAAATTTTATGTTTCGACAATACTACCTTCCCAAAAGTTGTACCACGACTCTATATAGCGTGTGCATTTTGATAAAACGTATTAAATTCGATGTCTATTGCATTCCTTCTTCCTCCATCAAAGAGGGATCGCAACTTTACTTTCATTTCAAAATTATAAAGAATTCTTTTTGAACTCAGTTATAATAGATATTGTATAAGTACAGTGAAGTTGTTTTATTCGGTCCTGTCATTTTAATGCAAGTTTTAGAAACACTAAGAATATTATTACAAAAACGCATATTCTTTTTTCTTAATCTGAATTGAACAGTTTTCTATTTGTTAAATGACATTTCAGATTAAGAAAAGCCACAAGGACATTTCATACGAAAAAAGAACTGTCTTAACCAAAACAGGCCAGTACGCGAGGCGCAAAATGTTGCCTTGCATACAGTGAACTTTACTTAGTTACAGAAAATAAGGAACAAGAACAAATGGAAGAATAACACCCGGTATATATGTGGACAACTTCAATCACTTAATGAAGATGTGAAGGAAAAATTACGATTTCGAAGACTTAGCTACTCTCTCAGAAATTCAAATAAAGACAAGGTTTTATTTCTATGTTGTTTCAGTAAGTGTATAGCTAGAGAAATTTACATTGAAATAGAAAACAAATTCTTAAAGACGATGCAAAATGGTATAATCTGGATCTCCTCTGGAACAAATTATTTTCCTGTTTTATTATCTAAACCCTATAGAGTAGCCCTAAAGAAATAAGTATCATACAGGGATACAAGCATCGCTGTGTAAGCGTTTCTATACAGGTCTGTAGGTCACCAGGGGGTACCGGCTTCTTCTAAGAAAGTTTGAGCATCCGCTGGAGGATTTTCAACATTAGCACATTTTGGAAGATGGCACACTCGAACTAAACAATGGGGAAAATGTTCCTATATCAGTTCGATATGTGTTAAATGGTAAAATAATGTTTATGAAAATATAAAAAAATAGACTATCTAGACCTAGTCTGTCCTCCAGGCACGTGAATGCAGTTTGAGAAATTCACCTGAAGTTGCAAATGCTGCTATAAAGATGATGAATAATAGAAATGGTAAAAACGCAGTTTCATATTGAAGACGGCGATGCAACTGTTTCCACACCGAAGCGTAGAAGAAAAACAACGAAAAAACTTCAAGATCACATTGTAATCGATCGTAATGGGGAAAGATGTGCAGAAAATTAAAACTGATAAACAGCCAGACGCCGTGAGGCGGCAGTTGACAGAATAACAACCGGAAATACGTAGAACTGGAAAAAACAACGAGTTCGTAAATGTAGACAACTGTAAAATTTGGAGTATTCTAATAATTCAAGTAATACCAGAGGCAATAGCAAAAAGGAATGACAGATTTAAAATTACTGGAGGAATAATAGATTTTTATTTAAGTTAAGGATTTGATTAAGAGACGACTGATATGGTCATTGTGAATCTCTTTAGTTTCTAACAAATCAAGTCTAATACTTTTATTACAAGTGTGTAATATTTTATAATCCTTATTGGGATTAAGAGAATGTCCTGAATCTTAAATGTGATTAGCAATAGCTGATTTAGAAGGTGAGAACTTATTTTTTTATGCAATTTAAACGTTCAGAAAATCTAGTTTTAAATTTCCGGCCAGTTTGACCAATATAAGAAGCTTCACAGTCTTCACAATTGAGTCTGTAAATGTCAGAGTGAGCAAGTATATCCAATTTGTGTTTGGTTTGGACAAGGTAAAATCTTACGTTCTGTTTAGTTGAAAAAGAAGTGTTAACAGCGAATTGTCTAAAAATATTTTGAAATTTGTATGCCTATGTACGGTAGTGAGCGAAAGATTTTATTGTTGTTAGTGTATGGTGTTAAAGTAAAATGTTGTGGTCTGTGTGAAAATAAGCCTTTTTTGTGAAGTTTATGTATTAAATTTATAGGGTAACCATTATTCTCAGCAATTTTGTATATGATTTGTAGTTCTTCGTTAAATTTCATGTGATTAAGAGGTAAATTATAAAGTCTATTAAATAAAAACCTAAAAACAGCTACCTAATTTGTGAGTCAGAGGACAAAAAGAACAAAAGGGGGTGGTTGATATGAAGATGACCTGTCGTTGAAACATGTCCCAACTGTAATCCAACTCATTATGGAGAATACAGTCGAACTTCCAGATTCCAGATCTCGAACTTCGATAAACGGAATATTTCAATTACTCGAATTGACCTAACATTTTCAACCTAATTCCTATACTTTACCATATACAAATCTCTCGATAATTCGAATTTCGATTAGACGAAGTTTTCAATTCCTCGAAAACTTGCGTTAAGACGTACTGTAAATTGCAAATAACATGCTTAAGACTTGTTTATGGCGATGCTTCTTTGTATTTCAAAAGATTTGCAAGTTTTCAGAACCAAAAATATACAGTATGTACTCATATGTAGTACTATTCTTATACATTGTGCACATTACCTATATGTAAATATAATGTATTACAAATTTATGGCATAAATATTTTAAAAACTTGAAAATACGGTAACTCGAACTTTCGATAACTCGAGCTTTTTATCTTCCATTGGCACTTCGAGATAAACAGGTTTGACTGTATATACATTTTACGAGGAAGGTTTCGTATTTCTAATTCCCATATACTGTTATTTAGTCCTATTTCGAACAAATCGTGGACTTAAAAATATTGTAAATGGTTTTGATTAACAATTTCTATGAGATAATTCTGACAATAAATCTGATAAAAGTGTGATCTCCACTGGTAATTCTGTAACTTTGGAACAAATTGGGGGACCGTCAAACTCTATGTAAAAGTTTTATGTTCAGAGCTGAATTGGTTAAGAGTTCATAGTCGACCAGGTTGTGAATTTATTTGATGCTGGCTTCTCAGCAGTGAATATCGACTTTTTTCCAGAAGTATCTACTACAAGTGGTACTACAATATCAATTTTAGTAATTTAAATGTGAATTCCTGATTTTAATATGAAAGTTGAAAAATCTTGTAATAAAAAATGTGTAGGCACTAATAGTAGTTAGGTACTAGCCAAATAAGAAATTAAAAAAGAAAATTAAGCAACCGAAACATGACTCAAATGTACCCAATCATATTTAACAGGTGCAAGGCATGTAATTTGCAAAAACAATTTTGAACTTCTGCTTTTAATCGTAAAAACAATTTTGTTTTTAAAGTGTAGACAAATACTACAAAAACTTCAACATTTTATTCTTTAATTGTTTATTGTCAAAACACCACAAGTTACATTTTTGGTTATTTTCAATTTTTGTTGGATTAACGCATTATAGACATACATGCATCATTTGGTGCCGTACCTACTTGAAATATACAAAAATAAAACAAGAAAACATATTTCTTCATTTCCTGAGAAAACGACACATTACCTAAACAAATAATAAGTATTATTACTACTTGAATGCTAAACTTACTATTAAAATATACCTATACCTACAGTCTTTTTAACGATAAATACCCAAATTCCTCGGAGAAGTACAACTATGACTTGAAAAAAATAAAAACAATTTTGAACTTCACTGCAGAATGCCTGTAATATATGTAAGAATTTAAAAATTAAAAATTAAAGGCTTTGCAATTGCTACAATGCTGAAAAATACCAGCAACGTAGCAACGTGAAGATTTAGCTGCATTTTCCACTGATTCTATGCAAAATTTATGTGGCCAGAGTTTCCTACACTAAATTTTATCTATTGGTCTCAACTAACCGTGTGTTTTGTTCCAGGGTTTAGAAAATCCAAAAAACCCACTTTTACGTCTATCATGAGGGACAGGCAGCTAAGAGCACAAATAAAGTTTACTCTTTTATTTTAGAGAGAAGCTACTGACTATTCTGTAACAATTTTTCTGACCAAAATAAGAACCAGATTAGGATGTGTATGATGTCCATCAATAGGTACAAAAATTCGTTTATCATTGAAGATACTTTTGATTTTAAGAAGTGATTACCAAAGTATGCAGCTAATGAAAAAGTTCAGTTTGCAGTTTAAAAGTTTTCCCATTTAGTCCACAATGAAGAAAGTCCAGACATCTGTGGTAGCTGGAACGAGACATTAACGGTCAAACATCAACTGCCTGATGTACCACCTAAGAGGTGGATGCACCGAAGTTACTTACTAAAAAAAAACTTTGTTGATAAGTGACGAATATAGGTAAGAAATGCTACAACGATATTTCCAGAAAACCTCATTTCAAATGTATTGTTCATTGCGGAAACAACTCAAATATAGTTCTTCAAAGTAATTTTTAAGGGTTAAATATTTTTTTCCTCATTTCCCTATGCAACATTAATTATTCAAGGACATATTAAAGGAAATTTTAGATTAAATTACCGTACCTTGTTAAATACAAGTGTTTTTATTGACAGAAGTAGTTAATTTAGTCGTGAAAAATATGATTAAGTAGTGCTAAAATTAACTAATTTTATTTTATAACAGTTGTAAGTTCCCATTACTGGTTTAATTAACATGATACGAAATATTTAGGGTTTAAATAAACTGATTTTTGGTGTGAAGCTAAAACTTAGTTTTCTGCATGTGCAGCAGGTGGACATCTTTTTGTAGAACACTCTGTATAAATGTTTGTTTGGAAGAAAAACGTGAGTAGTGTGACAAAATTCAACCCCACGGGAGGTGTGTGCGTGTCTGGCAGTTCGAGTTGTAGTAGTGAATTTTCTTGGAGACGGCCAAGGTTTCGTAGTCCTCGGGCCGCCCCCGGATTCAAGGACCGGAGTCCAGACCGAGGCGTTAATTAGCCACGAGCGACCCGTCCAGAAGCCGGCGGCGAGGCCGCGACCGGGCCGGCGAAGAACCAGAGCGGTTGATCTTAACCGCGCGACGTGCGAGGGGCGCGGGAGAACGTAACCGACGTGCGACACGGTTCGACCGGTTCGTGTTCGGAGGTGCGAACAGCGGTTACACGCGGGGATGATGTCTGCACGCGGTCGATCCATCACGCGCCGCGGATTGGCCGAGGCGAGGGGGCGGCGCCGCGCCACGCCGCCGGCTCGCCCCGAAGAGGGGAAAAATGCGCGCGGGAGGGGGCCAAAAAGAAGTAGGGCGCGATTTTTAGTGGTGGTGGATCAATCGGTCCGCCGAGGGGAGGCCGCAAAAATGCATCTCAGAAAGAGCACCGGTCCCGGAGGCGCGCCGCCCCGCCACTCGCGACGATTTTTTACGGATCGCCGCGACTACTGCGCTTGTGTTGTGTGATCGCGACAATTTGTCGCCGTTAAAAGAATTCCGTGACATCAGTAGTCGCGTTCTGTCGGTGGCAAAAACAGTGCTCGTCGGAGACGCTCTGACCGCAGCCCCCTTCCACCGCCCCCACTCCGCTCCACCCACTGGGCAGACCTGCAAAAATCCGAGTCGGCAGAAAGAAGCGCTCGGGCGACCGCAATTATCACCTGGTGCGCTGTTGCTGATTACGCTACCGTATTTTTGCGTGTCACGTCGGTCACGTGGTGGACATGCGGCGGCGAGTGTAGTGCAGTGCGTGCTGGAAGCCCGCCATGCTTCCCCTGGCGACGACTCAGTGAGTGCAGCAGCGACTGGGGCACACCATGTCCCAGTTTGGCTTCCGAGTATCGCCGAATACCCAGGTACTGACCCGGCCCTGCGCGCACACCAAGGGCTCAGCGCCCAAATCCCGCGCCCTGCGACTGCCCGCCACGCACGCTCGCTCGCCTAAGCCCTTTGCGAGTCGCCAGCCCCGTTTGCGCCGATGTAACCCTTCAGGTTACAAGCCCGACCGTCAGCTGTTTTCCCTAGCCCGCCAGAAAAATGTAGGTAAAAATCCACAAACAACGTGCTATCACTTGTGTTACGGTAAATAAACGTCAGAATAAAGATTTGATTGTCAATTGCTTGGTACATCCCATAAGAAAAATGTAGGTTAAATTCAACAAATCGGTTGTCCTAAAGTAAACAAACATCAGAATGCCATTGCGATTGTAATTTTTTATTAACTTACTATGGAAGTGTAAACAGAAAACCAACAGATTTAAAATATTACTTACATAATATTATACAGCAAGGAGACGACCAAAGCCGATATGAAGTTTTTCTTAACCAGCCACTTGAAAATTTATCACTTGTGTTACTGCAAACAAAAATTAGAATACCACCGATACATTCGATTGCTAGAGTTTTGTTTAGCCCGCTGTAAAAGTGTAAATATTGACATATTTCAACTAGGTACCAGTGAAGTACGGCAAAGATACGACAAAATACTATAATTTACGACAAAATCGGCTAACAGACTTTTACCGGCAACTGTTTTATAACAAAAGAAAAACGACAAACTACAAATTCTATTATCAGCCACTATAAGATGTGTTGTATCACATTAATATCAAAATACCATTTCGATCGTCGGTTGTTTATTTAACCCACAAAAAATCTTCGATTGTTTTGTATAATAAATCACAAAAATATAGAAAAGGTCTGCTGTGTTATAATAAATAAACAACCACAACCAGTCTTAGATTGTCAACTGTTTTATGTTGTAAATAGACTAGAGAATAGGCACTGTGTCGAGCCTCATTTGTAGTTTTTAGCTATCAGCGACAAAAATTTAAAACAAAATAAAATCGATTCTACCAAACAAACACCGGAATATCATTGCGATTGTTGGTTGTGTTATCAAGCATATTATAAAAATGCACAAAATGGATTAAAAAAACAGCTATTCAGTGATATAAAACCAGCTTAATTTTTGTCAGTTGTTTTGCTTAACGTAGTAAGCTTGAAGTCCGAATAGAATAGGAAGTAGAAAACATACAAACTTTAAAATATTTCTTAATTAAAAAGTTATTAAACAAAATTGTTTTTTTTCGTCTCTGTGAAAACAAAAAAACTGTGTTAACAATCACCATAAAAGTAATAAAAGTTGTATGTATCTAGGTTTACTAGACCCTTCACACATAACTTTCCAACCATCAGTTATTTTCTAACATAAAAAAAATAAATGCTTATAAAATAACGGATTTAAGCCATCAGTTTTATATAATGGCAAAAAAACGGAATAGTTATATTCGATTATCAGCTGTTTTGTTTAGCCCACTAGAGAAATCTAGATAAACAAACAACTAACAATTTGCGTTATGATAAGGAAAGAACAGAATACCTTAACGATCGTCAATTGTTTTGTTTAATCAATAAAAACCTATAGAAAAATTTTACTGTTTTATAACAAATAAACAACCACAACCAGTCTTAGATAGTCAACTATTGATATAGTAAATAGGTACTGTGTTGGTCGTCATTTGTTGTTTTTAGTTAGCAACAAATATTTAAAACAATCAAATAGATTATACCAAACCAACACCGGAATATCATTTCGATTGCTAGTTGTGTTATCAAGCCTATTATAAAAATAATCAAAATCAAATATTGAAAAATCGGCTATTTCCTGATATATATAATCAGCCAAATTTCAGTAGTTTTGCTTAATCTAATAAGCATAATATCCCAAAAAAATAGAGAAGTATGAAAGCATAAAAAAAATATTAATAAAAATTAATTACCTGTCTCGGTTAGAAAAAAAAAATGTGTCAACAACCACTGTAAAACTAATAAAAATTGTATGTAGGCCTTCCCCACATTACCGTTCAACCAGCATTATTTTGTAGAATAAAACAAAATAGAAAAATAAAACTAACAGATATAAGCAATCGGTTACATTATGACATCAGCTGCTTTGTTTAACCCAGTAGAAAAATCTAAACAAGAAGCTAATTAGAAGTTAGGCGATTCTAAGGAAACAACAGAATATTTAACAATCGTCAGTTGTTTTGTTTAACTTGCTTAGAGATATAAGTAAAAATCAGGCTACTATCAGTTATGCAACAGTAAATCAATAATACAGTATCGTTTCGATTGTCAATTGTTTTTTAATCTGTCATAAAAACAAAAAATCAGAATGCAATTACAATGATCAGGTATTTTTTGTTTTGAGTTGCAAGAAAAATGTGCGTAAAAATTAATTTTCATTCGTCGTTTGTTTTTATACCTGCTTCGAAATGTCAGTAAAAATCGGCATCAGTTGTATTTTTTTCCAAATTAATAGAAAAATTTAGAAAAAAATCAGCGGTGTTATTTATACTGCATACGTAGCCTACCAAAAATTAATTTCGTTGATCAGTTGTTTTTCTTTAACTTGTCATAACTTGTCACAAATATGTGCGTAAAAGTCGATTTTAAATTGTTAACTGTGGCATAGTCAACTGGCAATAGGATAAATACTCTTGCATCTGCCAGTTGTTTTGTTTAACCTGTCATAAAAATGTCAAACCATACAGCTTTATATTATCATTGCTTATACTAATTCAACACCATTTTGTCAGTTTTGTTTAAAAAAAGTAAAAATAAAATCGAGCAACAGATTTAAATTATCGAGTGTTTTATAGTAACTAGACAAAAGAATAGGTATCGTTCAACCTTCAACTGTTGGCCTAAGCTCACACAAAATTAAAATAATCGGCTATGTCAAATAAACAACATTATGTTCGATTGTCAATTGTTTTCTTTGACATAGCAAGTTCCAAAGTCCAAATTAAGAGTGAAATAGAAAATGTAAAATTAGTATAAATGGTATTTTCTGTCATTTGCGTGTTTGAGATTGCCCTTGTTTTTATGTAAATATAGGCAAATAGTGTCAATTGTCAACTGTATGTCATAAGAACGTTGATGCGAGTCGGTAAGCATAATTTAAACAGGCAGTTGTCCTGCGTCTGCGATAGGTTAACGTGTAGTTGAAATCCCAAACTACAACTTGGCAAGTTAAAAAAACAACTGAATTGGAAGGCAAATTCATATGGAAAAGTAGGAAAATTTTAACGCATGAATAAATCACTAACAATTAAAAGCAGTTGTCTATTTTGCTTCGTTCCGAATGCCAATATTAAGACTATGTCAGATAATATAGAAAAATGTTGATTTCTGCCATTTTTTTTCTTTTTTGATGTCGACTATGTCTAATATGTAGACAAGAAAATACAATTTTGATTATTTTTATCGACTTGTATTATTATGATAGGTTCGATAAAGCAATTGTAAACAATAAACAGTTTATCCTTTAACCAGAATTAATCCTCACACAATAAAAATAGCAACGAAATAGAAAAGCATAAAACATTACCAAAGCGTTTGTGAAGCAACTTCCTATTTAAGAAATAAAACGACCAAGGTATATGTAGAAATCTATTGTTTTGCCTCTTCACTGTTTTAGATATCGGGAAAGAAAAATTGTCAACTGAAATAAAAGTATTAAACATTTTAGTTTATTTCGTTTACATAAATGTAAATAATTCGTCAAGTAAAACGAATTTTAATTTATAACAACAAAATAGAGCAAACGCAAGGATATGAAAGGCGATTTAAATGGATTAGAACGAATTTAAATTCTAAAAGATGTATAAGAAATGCAAAAAAGAAGAATCGTATACTATTATGTATTAATAATTTGAAAAAGGCGTCGAGCTTTCTTCATGAGTACTTCGCACATCAGTACAAAACCGAACTAGATTATTAGCAAAAAGTTGTAATGGAATTTGTTGAGCATAGAATTTAATTTTTCGAATATTGACGACGTTCAAGGAAATAAATATGTATAACAAATTAAAAGCAATTTTTATGCAATCAGTTAGGAACAACAAAACAGCTGAACTGAACTGAAAATGAGATTTTCAAGTTTTTGATTTTAAAAATGTCCATTCGAAAAATACATGCAACCAAATTGACAAAAATAAAGAAACATTAACAATTTTTTAAAAATGTTACGGACCCAACAAAAAGCAGTCAGAATTGTAGTTTATTAGGCAAAAGACAAAATTGACCTATACAGAGCAAACAATTGATAGAGACAATTTTATTTACTTCATAAGAACAAAACAAAGCTACTGCTCCCAATAGATTAGAATTATAGCTTCAAGTTCATAGTTTTTTTTAATCTTAGTGCAGGTCAAACACTTCCAATTTTTTCTTGCTCTTGCAATTAGATAGAGAAATAGCATATTTGAAAAAAAAAACGGAAATTTTGAAAATACGGCCTCCTTTTGACCCTTCATATTACACGTTTTAAGAGTTTTTCAGCTGCTGAAAACGTTTAAAATGTTAATAGTAATCAAGGTTTTTACTAGCTATATTATGTACCCATAACTAACAACACCATAAAAAGCTACTGTAATAAAACTAAACAACAGTTTTTCGGTGGTGTCACGATTGCAAAATGTTTCGATGCGGGACCAAACGTTTTCCTACTCATATATCGTATAAACGTAGAAAATGGAATTACAAGATTTTTTGCCAATTTTTGCTATAGGTAAAAATCATGTTTCAAATTTACATAACGCAAAGCGTTCATAGTTTAAATAAAAAATTAATTAGAGACCTATATTAGAAAAAAAACAACTTACAAATTGTTGCTTGGTTCTATTACTGAAGTTTTGGAACAGAATTTTAAAAATATAGATAGCAAATTCCCACGAGCAAAATGTCGCTGGTTTAAGGTTTAAGTTGTTTTTGTGGTAGTACTCGTATATGCAACCAGCTAAATTATTTTGGTGCAGATTATGTGGACATAAAAAATCGTAAGAAGTTCCAAGAGAACTCCATACTTTTGATTAAATACAAACTTTATTTATAGCCACTGTAGATTACGTTCCCGTTTCCACCAGAAATAATATTTTTTTAATATTTATTACTGGTCATATACTTGGAAAAATTTGTGCCAATAATATGGAAAAGTTCAAAAAGATCATAAACATCATATTTACGATTCAACATTTTCCTCAACCTTATTTTTAATTATTGTAGATTATGTTCCGGCTTGGACTAGAAATAATCAATTTCTTATATTTATTATGGGTAAGATATGTGTCAATAGTATGACAAGTGAACTAACTTGACAACAAGTAAAACATGCAAAATAACATTTTACCCAGAAAAATACTAAGAAGTCCTTTGCAATTTAGCTTCAGATTATTTTTAGCTTAATCGATTCCCCATTTAGCAGTTAAAGCAAATATAAATATTTCAAGGCTGCTACCAAGTAACTATGAAGAAGAATCCTTACCAGGAATTTCGTGTGTTCAAATAAGAAATAACAGTTGAAGATGATGCTACATTACCATCCTCATGATATAAGAGATAAAAAAAGGACGGTCGCAGCAACATACATATATACTTTTTTTGGATACACCCCGAAGTGTGTGCATATATTTAAATTGAACTAAATATCTATTCATTATATATTTACTTGTAATTTTTAAAAATGTGGATGCTATGCATTTCAGGTTTTAAGTTAATAGAATTTTTAATAGTTCTTATTAAGCAAATTGTTTTGGAGAATTTTCGCACCAGTGAATATCCACAATTCGCCTCCTTGAGCAACCAACATATCGCTACGTCCTAGACGGAATCCAGTCACCCACAACCGGTGGAAATTGACAGCAATTTGTTCGTCTTCCTCGGAACAGCCCAGACACGTGTAGGTGTGAGTAGGTAGACACGTTTGCAAAACTTGGCAAAATAGGAGTCAGCAGCTCGGGGGCGATAACTCAGGTGTCGTACAACTTCCGGCGATCGGCTTACTTAAACCCCAATTACTGCAAACCTATCTCGATTAGTTTCTTGTGTGGTTTCCAGGAGCGTCTGCTTTCGTTTCGTCTGTTATCGTCTTGTCAGCATGTCCTGAAGTTTCAAGAAGTCAAGAAAATTGACCTCTTCCAAAATCAGAAATCTGGAGAATATTGCGAGCAGACAAAATGCAATCTTCATTAGGCTTTCGCTAAATGGAATGATTATTTATTTAATCTTGTTTAATAAATTGAAAATAAGAAATTCAATACGTGAAGTCGAATAACAACATATTTAAACAAAGTTGCAATTTTTTTATTTCTAATTATAGTCTGGAAACTACTCTTCCACAGCACTTATTGCCAATTTATTTGATGAACTTCACTCTTCATATTTTTTGAGTTTTGGAAGTATTTATTAATTTTTTTGCAATGCAACCTCGGGCTTGTGAGCAGGTGCATTGTCGTGTAAAGAGCCCACCTTAAAAAATGGCTGTGACATGTCGCCACAATTTTTTCGCGAAGCTTAGTAATGCAACAGTCACAGTTGTACCTTGTTCTAAGTACATAATTTGTTAAAATTGGTTCCAAAAAACTGAAGGTAAAACTTTCGTGCGGATTTTTGAACACGAAACTCCTTTGGGCGAGGGTTCAAGTATTTCCAGAGTGTCCATTTATGTCATCGTTTGTTTTTGAATTGTCATGATGGTTCAAAGTTTCCTCCATAGTCCTAAGATTATAAAAAATTTACTGGAATCGCTAAAAGATCTGCAAGCGACTTGAATGTTGGAGGGCCCTTGGAGTCGTTTTTGAGCAGTGTTGGGGATCCACTTGGCAGATAATGTTCTCATGCCCAAATCAGGATGCACGAAATAAAAGGCACCGTTATACGAAATGTTTGAAGTGTCTGTTGTACGGTTTAGCCCAATTCATGGATCCACCAAAATCACGTCATGCACAGTGACGATATTTTCTTGATTGAAGATCTTCCAGGAGAGTGTTCTTCCGTGATCTCCGATCTTACATCTTCAAATCCATAACCCATTTTTTGTAGCGGCGTTGGAAGAACATCATGCTTCAATATATTCAATAAATCTGATTACATTTTTTCGTCGAGCAATCTTTCAAAGTTTTGATATTTTACTACCGACCAATAAGTGTGTCGTGTTTTTTTAAAATTCGGAATAAGCAGTTAAGCACTCTGTATATAACTTGTTTCTGCCAAATCTTAGCTTTGGATAGGAATTGTCTACAATTTTGCCCCTTTTTTTCTTCCGAAAACCATGTTCACTTCACACCCAGCTCATGCGAGGTAGTGACGTTCAGATTCGGTGCTGTTGTGCGCCAGTAGATCGCGTAGGAAAAAAATGCAAATCCTGGGTCCTGCAGGAGCCGAACATAGGTAAGCGCGTTTCCGCATTGTTCCGAATTCGTAATTTAGATCTCAGTACTTGATAGCCCGGTTCCCATGCCCAAATTGTGTTGCGGCGATGTTGTGCCGTGAAAACACGACCACCCTTAGCGAACATATGTAGATATTTGTGAATGCGCCTATTTAATTTGTCGGGCTGTGTCGTTTTGTTTATGCGACGATACGGAGGACTTTTATAACTCCCACGTGATTTACGGAACTTTAGGGCTGATAACGCCCGTCAGGCGGATTAATTCGGCAGGTGAGCCTTTCATTAGCTAATTTTTGTCGGCACAGAATAAAGCTAGAATTTTTCATAGATGTGAGAAGGCCAACAGCTTTCAGGGAGAAGCAAAGATGTACTACAAGCAAAGATTTTATTTTTATTGGTAATTATATCAAGAGGTAAACAAAAATTGTATTAAGTCACATGAAAAGTGGCAATAATTCGTTTCTGCACTCCTTCCTGCAGTTCGAAAAATATTGTGCCAATTAGCGTACGGCGACTCATTGCATCTCGGATTTCTATTTTTACGAAGGGGTGCTTCGATTTTAGCGTGAGGATTCTAGCTACCCAAAAGCCGCATATTCGGAGAAGTAATATATCCAGTAAGCTAAAAGCAGTCTTCGTTGGTAACAAAGATTAAATTGAACTGCTCATCACTTTGGTATTTAGGAGTTCATCCAAAAACCAACGACAAAACTGGTTGCCTAGCGTTTTCAACTAGTTTGATCTGCGTCCATCATCTTTTCATCGTCAACAATCGGGTGCAGTTCGTCCGGCAATACTTCTTTATGTCGTCACCGTGGCCTTTATAACGCAGCGGTAAGCAAGGACGTAATGTTTGTGTGTCCTAAGGCGAACGGTTCGAGTGCCTGGCTAGCAATCGAATTCTGTCTAGTAGCACAGATTCGAAGTGTTTCCATTTACTATTTCAGTATTATTAGAAACATTTATTTTTACCGATTTAGTACCTACATAATATTGAACGCTTCTGTGGTGTGCTTTTATATTATGAACGTTAAAATATGTTCTCTATTTTTGAAATTTTCAATTCAATTTTTAAAATGTGAAAATTATTTTAATAATTTTACGATCATCTATGTATTGGCCTCAAGAAGCTAGTGAATACATATTTGTCCACAAAGTGAATCTGTGTCTATAATCTTTTCATCGTCAATAATCGGGCGCAGTTTGTACGCGATCGAGAATATTTCTTTATGTCGCCACCGTGACTTTTATAACCCAGCGATAAGCAAGGACGTTATTTTTGTGAGTCCTTAGGAGAACGGTTCAAGTGTCTGACTAGCAATCGAATTCCGCCTGGTAGCGCAAGTTCGAAGTGCTTCCTTTTACTCAGTATTATTAGAAACATTTAAGGTATTCTTACATATTCAGTACATAATTTTGAACGCTCTTGTGGTGTGGTTTCAATATTATGGACGTTAATTACTTCGACACGAAGTGTACGAAGTATTGAAATTCCCTCATATCAAAAACCACTCTGAGTCAAATATCTCTAAAATTCGAGCCAACCGACTAATGAACCCACTATATCAAATCTCCGTCTCGGTGGTGCGGATCTTTTGGTGAAGATTCCAGCCCACTAGATCAATTATTGTATTGGGGGGTGCCTAAACGTGCTGTGCGGGGGATGTATGTTCGTATGTGTACACGATTCCGGTCGCCAGGAACCTTCCTGAAGTCTTGGATCGTTTTCATACGATAGGTACTCCGAAAATGAAAGCAACATCAACTTTTGAGCTATGGTCGTCGGCAAAAAAAATTTTTTTTTTAGTTTTTTTTTTTTTTTGATAAATAACTGGTTCATAGCATTTCATTGTATTAGCGAAACGGAGTGATGCTGAGTATCGAAGTATTCTTGGAAAGCACGGAAGGGCGCTTTTCTTGGGTGGGGGGTACCGTATATTTTTTTATTTGCAATTCAATTTTTAAAATTCAAAAATTATTTTAATTATAGTACGACCATGTATATGTTGGGCTCAAGAAGCTAGTTAATAAATATTTTTTCATCGTCAACAATCGGATGCGATTGGCAATACCTCTTTATGTCATCACCGTGACCTTTATAACGCAGCGGTAAGCAAAGACGTTATTTTTGTGCGTCCTTAGGCGAACGGTTCAAGTGTCTTAAGATGTTTTTGCCTATTCAGTACATAATTTTGAACGCTCTTGTGGTGTACTTTCTTTACTATGGCCGTTAAAACATGTTCTGTAATTCTTTTATTTTCAATTCAATTTTTATAATGTGAAAATTATTTTAATTATCCTACGACCATCTATGTCCATGTAATGGGCTCAAGAAACTAGTTAATAGACATTTTCCACAGAGTGAATTTGTTGAAATAAATCCTGAAATTACTTGATTTAGTTGAAATCAGGGTTGATAAAAATCACGATTTTTTTAACGGAGAAAAACAGACTTAGTGATTTAAATGGAATTTTTTTAAATTTAAATTTAACATGTATGTGTTTTCTTATTTTTCTTTATTTATGTCAGTTGCACTTGTCCGAATAAGTTGATTCATGAATGCATTAGGTAACAGTGTTTTCCAGAATCACTTTTACTACCGCTTGGTTAATTAGCAATATATATGAAGGACACTTTTTGCGTAGTTTATTTGTTAATTTTTCAAAATACAAAAACTTTGATTTAAATCATTAATTTTTTAAGTTAAGTTATGATTTTAAACAAATGATTTAAATCAGCTCAACCTTGCTTGAAATCTTCTTATACAATTATTTACAGGAATTGGAAAAATTACACTTAACCTGTAATATTGCACTTAACTTGTAATTTTGATTTCAACGTTTCTACGCTCAGTTACGTTTTTTCCAAGGTCGAAAACTTAATTTTCTACTGAAATAACTCTTTCCGTTGCACCATTGGTGATTGGCAAGCATAATGCAAAGTAATGAATGGTATGTTGTTCTTATCAAAATGATTACATTTAAATGATTTTTTTAAATTAACTCATGATTTTAATTAAATGATTTAACTCGGCTCAACACTGCTTGAAATATTCTGATAATAGTTATTAACGACATAAGGCCGTTAGTAAGCATCTAACAAACGAGGATGACAGGCCGAGGATAATGAATTTATCCGAGTTAGTTCGATGTGATAACGGCAGTATGTCGTTGAATACTTTTCATAACACAAATATTAAAAGTTTAGCGCAAATTAAATGAAAAAGTTAAATACTAGTAGTAACGGGTGTCAGTAAACTCGTCTTATCAGAGTCGCCTATGGAAAAATATTATGTTTGGCAATACTGAACTGTATTGTTGGTGACGCTGTAAGTCTATGTCAAATTCGATGTTAGTAGGTTAGATTTGCGTCAGTTTTGGTACAGACTGACGCAAAAGCTAACCTGCTAACCTCGAATTTGACATAGACTTACAGTGTCACCAACTATACATTTCAGTATTACCAATGTTAAAATGTTACTCTTCTGTTATTTCGTAACGATTTAGGCTGATAAGTGTATAACAGCCATGGCTGTTATGGGGAACTTTTCAGTCAGGTTGACAGTTCTGTTATTGAAAAATGACAAGTAGGTGTTATGAAAAATTATTTACAGGAATTGGAAAAATTGCACTTAACTTGTAATTGTGCTTTCAGCCTTTCTACGCTCAGTTACGTTTTTTCTAAGGTCGAAAACTTAATTTACTACTAAAAAAAACTAATTCCGTTGCACGATTGGTGATTGACAAGCATAATGCAAAGCAATGAACGGTATATTGTTGTATCAAAGTGATTAAATTTAAATCGATGATTTTTTAAATTAAATCATGATGTTAATCAAATGATTTAAATCAGCTCAACCCTGTTTCAAATCTTCTTATACAATTATTTACAGGAATTGGAAAAATTGCACTTAACTTGTAATATTGCACATACCTTATAATAGTGCTTTCAACGTGTCTACCCTCAGTTACGTTTTTTCTAAGGCCCAAAACTTAATGTACTACTAAAAACACTTTCTGTTCCACCATTGGTGATTGGCAAGCATAATGCACAGTTATAAATGGTATGTTGTTCGTATTACAGTGATTACATATTTTTACCACCTTTTACCATTTACCTCCATCGGATGGCATTTTTGTTCATTCTCATAATTTATATTTGTTACCACCAACATATTTTGTTACGTAGTCATTTCATTGAAACGTACCCGTTCTTTCGCATCAGCATGGAATAGCTCCATTTTATGATCTAATTTTGAAATGTATTAAAACTTTTTTCTACATTTTGCCATTTAATATCGCTGTTAAGATTAGTCCACTTAAAATAAACATTGCGTTAAAATTATGACAAGGGAAGTTCCAAATATTGGATACATTTTCTGAAAAAACTGTTCACAGTGAATTTGGAGGAATTTGGTTTGGACCAACTAGTCTCTTTTAAATTTTGTATCTAACTACATACAGTGAGTGGCAAATACTGATATCCATTCTTTTAAATTTAATTTTAAATTGTCTACTTCTGTAGCACCTCCAAAATATTATTTTTATCACTATTAGCACTCTCACCACTTGAAAGTTCTATGCAATAAACTCATGACAAAACAAATAGAAAAGCAATAGCGCCCGCTACTATGAAGTAAAGGAAACAGCTGGCTAGTCGCTTTACTGAATCTAGTATGTAATAACATGACTTTTCATTCCACAGATCACTGAGGATGAGTTTTTTGGATCTCTTATACCAATGAAAGTAAACATTCCCACTATGACGAATAATTACTTCTACCGTGCAACTAACTTTATTGCCAGTTAAAATATTCTGTTATACAAGTGTTTGTTTTTAAAAAGCAATCAACACCGATTAACAGCTCCACTATTCGACATATTCACCAGGCTTAGCTCCTCGCTGCTACTTCTGCTTCAAAATAGAAAAAGGCTGCAATTTTTTCTAGTAGAAAATAATCCTTATCAAATGTGCATCTGTGCAATGCTACCGATTTAAGAACAGAATAAATAATATGTAACTTGATCTGTACGTAGTAGTAAACCACGTAGTCAACTTACAAAACTATCGCGGTTATTGTACCAAGAGTTCAAGGAAAACGTCTGCATAACATTTTGCCAAAATCAGCGGGGTTTTTTCTTAAGGGCGTGTAGCTCTTCTAAGCCTAATTTTTACTTCCTTTTACCGTAAAGGAAGTATTGGATTCACCCCAAAAATTCGAAATTGAGTTTTCAACAGATCTTCACGTTTTAGAGTCCCCTAATCCCAAAAAACATATTTTTTTTCATTGGTCTGTGTGTCTGTCTGTCTGTGTGTCTGTCTGTGAACAGAATATCTCAAAAACGAAAAGAGGTATGGCGTTGAAACTTCATATATAAGTTTTGTGTACTATGTAGATGAGACAGCAAGCTTTTTAAAAAAATCGCATAACCGGAAGTAGGTGTTTACTCTTGTGATTTTTTAGTTTTTTTCGATTTTTTCAAAAACGGCTCTAACGATTTTTTTCAAACTTTACATTTTTATTACATTTTTAATGTGCATTAACGTGAGATAGGTGATTTTCCAGTTGAATACTTCTAAAGTGGGTTTCTTTTGTTTTTTTTTCTATTTTTTTTATTAACTCCTATTTTAAATAGAACACCCGGTATATTATTACATTTTTGAATTCTGCTTAAGATTTTAGAGAAAATTTGTCTCTTCAACTAACGCTCTATTTTGTACCGTTTTTGTAGAATTCGTAATTTTTGAAAATTTTTGACGAATGCTTAAAAATTAAAAATTAAATATTTAACTAATTATAAGATCACTGTAAAAGGAAGTTGTGTGAGTGTATCACACCAGATTTTTAAATAAAATTTGGCTTGCTGTTGTTAGTGGCTCAAAAGTACTAACTCTAGATGTGAACGTTTTTGTTACATAATAAAGAACAGAAAGCGATCTGGATAAATCTCAGAATTCATAAAAAAGTTCCTAAAACTGAAGACATAAATAATATTAATAGTCGAATATTTGACGCGCACTTCTCTTTGAAATTGTATTCGCCGGGATTTATGTTCGCCACACGTAGTGTGAACTATAGTTTTGGAAGACGGTGAATCATTATCAGGTTCAACGGCCGGAAAATTAGGGTTTTCTTTTTGTAGCTGCTTCAAAACGGCATTGTTCTATTATGCTAACGCGGAGAAGTAGGTGTGTTGAATATATAGGCTATATCTATCAGCAATGTGCAAATTCAGCTGACTAGAAAACAGTGATACCATTGGTAGCTAGCAGGTGTCGACCTAATTAACTATTTTTATTTTTGGGTTGTAATTTTCGACATATAGGGAAAACCGTGCCACAGTAATTCTGTTTGCTTGCTTCGACTTTGAAACGATTTTGACATAAAACAGCAGTTCCAAAGGTACTTCCAAAAAAAAAACAATGCAAGAATTTTTAGTTGCTGTCAATAGTATTAAATTGGATATTGGTTGCGAGTAGTGTGCCGGAGCTATTTTTTTTAATTTGTGGTTAAGAAATAGTTTCTCTGTAAGTTTGTGCGAACGGGTTGTGTATACAGTGTAGTTGCTCCTGAACAATAGGTTTTTAGGTTTTTGCTAATTTCTATTCTTTATTGTTACTCTGTAGCAGACATTGGAAGTATTCCAAGTTAAATTAATATAAATACGTTTTTTTCAACAACAAAGAACAGAGCAAGGAAAGATTAAATAGTGTAAAAATCATAGGGAATAGGGAATAACACGGAGTTCATTTCGAAGCTGCTGCCCCATAATTGCTCCACCATCTTGAATTGGATTTCGTACCAGCAGAATAAAAAGAGTGCAACTTAACCAAGCAATCTCCCGAGTTATTTTAATGATACGGGCTCTTCCAAGCGTCATTTCCCTTCTGTTTATAGCACGCCGATTAAGATGATTTATTCGGAAGGCATTTTTTCTCGCCGTAACTCCTAATTATTTTAACATCTCGAGTATTTAGCGCAATAATGTAAATTGACGCAACCTCCATGTCTGACGATACCGGTTCGGTCGCCCATAGGTGGAGTAGGCGATTAATAATTTTTTATGCTTGGCTTCTGGTTGTTTTTATCCAGCTTTTGTATAATTAGTATTTGCTAGATTGGAGCGTATGGGAAACGCAAATCCTTTAAAAATACAATCAACGTACATATGTAAACGAGCAATTAATTAGTCGATTATTCAAAACAAACATGCAGCTGCGCAGGCCAGGACAGTTCTGGTTTTTTGAAAACCCTGCGTTTCCTGTGATCGAATCCGATAGCCCCGGTTGACAATCGGCGCGACCTTTTTATTTTATTTTAATTTGGACCTTTACAACGCCTGACCAAGAACTTGAATTTCGTATGCACATCTTTAATGCCCAATGATTTTCGTTTGGTTTCTACTTTTTGATGTAGCTTCTGCGACGTTTTCGGTATTTTTTCAACATTTATATAGTCTGATGTGAGATTTTGAAATTTAGACAGCTATAGGCAGAAAGCAGTAGTAAAATGTGGTTCACATGTCGCAATTAAATTAGAACTCGGTAGGATATTTTCCTGAAACACGAATAAACATGGTGGTGGTCGACCTATCAAAGTATCAAGTGAACCCATGATCAATTTTAGACCAACACTCAACAAGGTCTTCAATAGGTGACCAGATTTCAATTTATGTAAACCCTGAGATTTTTCGTGAGTAAAGAGAAGCTTTTTTTCAATGGGAAATACAGGATGTTTATAAGAAACAAAAAGCAAGTAAATAAAACAATGTTTTTATTTCTTTCTATTAATTATTAACAGGGTGTAACTGAAATACTTTTTCCATATCTTAATGGCGGATTCTACGTCACAAATTGATCAAAAAAGTTTATATAAACATAGGTTCAATTTTCAACCCTTACTAAGATATTAGAAGGGGGTTAAAATGATGTTTTTGAAATTTTACAGTAATTAGGAATACATATATTGCATACCAATCCAATTGGATTATTTTTAATCACGTGAGTCAGTTTGACAAATCAGATCACACTTGAAGTGAAAAGTCCTTTTTTATCCTATAAAAACTTCGAAGGTCAAAGAATGTAGGGTTTATATTGGCATTACTTGGATTTAAAAAACAATACGTTGGTAGAATTTGGTTTAGTAACTTTTAAGAACTAAAACTTGGTGGGAAATTTAAAATCTGGCATTAAAGGAGTTTTGTTTTTAGGTAATCTTTCGTAAACTTCTTCTGACATGTTAGGCTGCAGATCCACCAGTTCCTCTGCACACCTCAGAATTGCTTTTTTACATTTACTTTTAAAAGATTCTGTTTTTTACGCGTCTTCATTTTCAAAAAAGAAAAACTGACAATTTAATTTTAAATGTCAAAATGACAGAAGTCGATTACAGAAAAACCTGACAAAACTAAATTGTCGAATAATTTTAAAAAACGCAGTTTTGCCAATTTTATCTTGACCTTGAAAATTTTTATAGGAAAAAACGTACTTTAGGGTGATTTTCAATCACCATGGAAACTACTTAATTAAATTTCATATCCTATGACAAGTTGGTTGCACTGTAAATCTAAGTCAAATTCGAGGTTAGCAGGTTAGATTTTCCGTCAGTCTGTGTCAAAACTGACGCAAAACCTAGCCTGATAAACTGTTTTTCATTTTTACGTATTAAAATTAGCAACCCGTATAAATGTTTGTTTTTTAAACATTAGAAAAAGTTGGCGTTGCTATGAATTATTTTTACTGCCGGCGGAGTTAAAGTAAATATTGTATGTATGTATGTATTTTATGTAACCTTTTTTACCTACCGGTGAAGAAGCTGGTGCTTTGTATACTAGTATCTAGCTCAACTTGCCTCGGTTTCGGGTTACAAAGTTGGAGCGCGTCTTTTGCGCTTGCGTAACAATCATTGTATTAGGTGTGCGTGCTGGTAATGTGTTGACCTTGTTACTCTTAGATCTGTGGTTCCGAATAGAGCACAGTTAATTTGGTGCCCAACTGTGAATGGTCTCATCGAACTCGATACCGCTCGCCAAGGCTGCGGAAAAATTCTGTACACCTTGGGATTCGAACCGAGGACTTGCTTAATGCAAGCCTGACGCTTCTAGCTTCTAGTAAATTCGGATTTTATTCACAAAAATAATTTGTCATCAACGTTTGAAAAAATTACTATGTTATTTGGAGCAAAAGCATCTTTATGACTCGGCAGATAAACCGTCCAGCCAGGCCACATAAAGTACAGTATGATCGAAAACTTTAAACATCTAGAGGGCTGTGGAATTTTGGTTTAAGGTTATGTCAGGATTGTCATTTCAACAAACGCAAACATTTTTGTTGAATACATAAAAATGTTAGCAACAAAAACACCTACAGCTATTCAAAATGATTTGCTGCATTTTCCATACACAGAGCCACCTAGTGCTCGGCATTAAACATTCTGTAAAAGTTAAGTTTATCTGTCAAAATTGTATAGGTTATATTATTAAGTAGCTTTACTCATGACTGCCAACATAAATTTAATTTTTTAAAAATCCACAGCCCTCTAGACGTTGAAAGTTTTCGATTAGACGGTATAACTTGTGCTCGTAATAATACAATAACTAAATATTATAACTACTTAAACGACAAACGTTTTGTTAAGCAAATGCTTTGAAAAGCCTGTTTTACACTTTTTATTTTTTTCGCAAAACCAATAGGTTTGTACAAAAAAATGAAATACATTATGGGTTGCTAATTTCAACCCCTTAAAGCTATACATACAAATTTAAAAAAATCGTACGTCTTCAATTTTTAGTTTTTAATAAAATGACAAAAAACCAATTTTAACCCCCTTCTAATACCTCCGTAAAGGTTGAGAATTGAACCTATATTTATATATGAACCTTTTTTGCAATTTGTGACGTAAAATCCACCATTAACTATGACTAAGCATTTCATTTATACCTTATATACAGAGTGTTTCTAAAATAATGGGACACACTTTACAGAGGTATTGTACGATTACAAATAAATCAAAAAGTTAAAATAACCCCATGTCCGCAAATGAATCCTTTCTGAGATATTAAGTTTTGAAGTTTCAATGTAGGCAATTAAAAAAAAACAATTCATATGATACAATACAGCAAACGTTTTATGATTTGGTTGCTATTGATTTTAATAAATACTCTTGATAGAACCATTCCCATTCCTAAGACCATAATATCTGCCTTTTTAGGAAAAGAAAAATTCATCGTTGCGTTACTGAAACTGAAAACACGCTATATACAGGGCCCGACAACGATGCGGGGGTGGAAGATTTCTAAAACTATGAGAGTTACATAAAATGTGCTTATATAAAAGTTCTAGTTACTAAAATGGTACACATTAGGAAAATGCTTTTATTGTACATAGGGCTCACAGAAGTGTGGCGAACCAAACTTTTTGTTACATAGAATGGCCTGTAGGTGTAATATAAAGTAGTGATGGGCTTATTCGAATGAAAAATAACCGGTTATCCGGTTATTGAAATAACCTATGTAACTCGGTTTTCGTTCCAAGTATTTGAATGAGAAATAACCTCATGCTGATACGTACTACGCTTTGAATATAAAACCTCTATTCAAAGGTACTACGTGCCATATCTCAGCGACCTACGCAGTGCTCAAAATTCTGTAAATATAAATACGTCAAAACTCATAAAAACAAAGTAGGTTGTATTGAAAACACCATTTGGTTATTGCGTAACTACCTCCTATCATAAACATTATCAAATTCTGGGGACTGAAACCTGAACGCCTGAAAACTGCAAACGCATCAAGCTATAAAACAATTTTTTATTTGCTTACATCTCTAAAGGTTTAAAACAAGAGGCGGCGCCTTTAACCCGCCCGATCGATAAAGATAAACGTTTACCCCTGTTCTTATTGCGATTAGCAAGCAAGTCCCGCATATTTCTTTCTTTCTACACTTCTTAATAAATACCTCTTAATTTCCAATACATAACACATAATGTATGGTCGTCGCCTTAGAAAGTTAGAAATCGGGCACTACACACTATTATGATATATTTTGCATGTATTTTTTAAGTGTATAAACTGGGTTTTTACAGTTATTATGGTTTTAATTGTTACGTCAGATTGTTTATTGTTTCTCAATTATGAAATGCCATCTCACATTAATGAAGTAACCGGAGCAAGAAGACTCCAAAGACTAGAAGAACATATTACGTGTCCCGATTCTAAGGCGCCGACCGTACATATTATGTTTTGGTTGCTCTGCTATCTGCAAGTTACGATGTCGATGCAGATGACGGTGAACCGGCAAACCGGCTGACTTAATCGAAACGAATCGAGAGCCAAAATGTATTCGAATGATTATTCAAATAATCATTCGGTTATTAATATGATTCGAATGCAAATAATTCGGTTATGAAAATTATCCGGTTATGCCCATCACTAATATAAAGTAGTATGGATCTAAAGTTAACGGTTTTGGAGATAATAACGATTTTATTTTAAAAAATACTCAATTTGATGCGGCTGTTGCAAGTAACAGAAAATAATTGAATAGAAATTTTTTTACCAAAAGTTATGTTTTTTTGTAAATTACCTTACGAGTGAGAAATAGTGGCTCTGAGCATTGAGTGTTCAAATTTTAAAAATTTAATTATTTAATTTTTTTTAAAAGAAAACCTTGTATATTTCTGTATTTTTGAAACCCCGTTCTAATGAGCTTTCTTTTGATATCTTATTTGATATCGCTAAATTCCACCGTTTATGCTATTATATACGAGTTAAAACATAAAAAAATAATTTTAGCCTATTTTAAGATGCGTTATTTAAAGATATGACAAATAAACACCTCAAATAATAATTTAAACACTTCAATTCTCAGAACGCAACTAAAAACGAGGATTGAAATTAAAAATGCATCCATTATTGACTCAATCACGAAATTTTTCGATGTTGCTAAATACGGCTGTACCTAGAAACAATCTAAATTAGCAGTTTTTTCAACTATTAAGGGGTTGCATGCAAAATGAATTCTGAATATTATTTAAGAAAAAGGTAAATAGAAAGAGACAGATAATACACAGCACCTCCCTTAAAATTCGCTGCGGTTATCTAAACCGTATTTTATTTTAATTAATATAGTTGATTTACGTGAAGGTAATCTTAAGACATTATTACAAAATTGATGTAACCCGGAGAAATTATGTAACAAAATCCGCAGCCCGGAGACGCGGTGTAAAAACCCTGAGACTCCGGGTGAAACCCTGAGAGGTGGTCCCCCGCTCTTCAAATGTTTCCTCATCATCTAAGTGCCACCCATCAACTTCTTCTAATAAATAAATTATAAGAAACGACGATTTTTCTTGTTGGTTCATTAACCACTTGGTCATTGTCGTCAAATAAAACTTTCTTCTCAGATTAATCATATTACCTGTATGGCTATTTAAGTTCGCAAAATATGGGATATTGTTCTACAAAATATAATTTTTTCCTTGAAGCGCCCCTTCATCTCCAAAAAATTAGTGTACGAAGTGCGACAAATGGAAAATGTAATCAACTGCTGGGAATCGAAGTGAAGAATAAAACCAATTCCACCCTCATCTAGCAAGATACATAAATGAAATGCTTAGCACGATCATCTCTATCTTTCCGAGTTCCATGAGACGTTGCTGCACTTGTTCAGCATCATGCAATACAAACCCACCATGCCATTTAAAAACCTTAAATGGTTAAAAATAGTTTTGTTATCGAACCAAACTTAATATCCTGTGATTTGTAGTGTTCTTGGTATTTGTTGCCATAATATACATGTACGGAAACAACTGTTCTAACTTCAGTATGGCGCATAGAGCATGAGCTTGAATATGTTATCAGCAACTGATCAGCCAAATAAAACAAAGACGATTACGAAACAAAGAACTTCTTTATTTTTACTGACTGTGGGAACGCAGTGATAAAAGTATTTACATTAATTACGTTATGGACATGTTCAACGACTTCTTGTGAGCTTGGTCCGGCACTATCGGAGCGCAATATTGCTGTCATGATTATTTTATAAATATTGCAGCCAGCATTAATTAGTCACGGGAAATTTTCCCAAGATAGAGCAGAGTTGTTTGACAAATTGCATACAAGGTTCACCAGCACACGACTTCCTGATCCGCGATTTCTGCTAAGCCTTGTTAGTCAACTTTATCACCTGTTTAGGTTAGGGCGATTTAATTCGAACAAAACCGTCACTATCGCCGATGTGACATTAATGTCGGCGTGTTATCTCATGTCGCTACTGGCGAGGTCATGTCTAAATATGCTATTGCAATGCGTGATGTTGATGTCAAAATAAACGACGTGTTTTAGCCCTTCTTTTGAGCTTGCACTTCAGTTTGGCCCAGCCACCCGCGATTTGTACGTTGTGCTTGGTACTTACCATGGGTTGCATCGCACCGCCATAAAAACCCATTGATCATAGCATTCGCCCATAAAGGAAGGCGCTCGACTCCAGCTTTTTGCGCTGATGCATCTTAACTGCAAATTTATACGTGAGCATTAAATTAATTTCAAAACGCATAGCGGGTACGTGACGTAGTTGCTGCATTAGTGGCTGCCGTGGTAGTTTTTTGGATTTTCGTTAGAAATTGGCCACTTGAGCGGCCGGTAAACTAATTTTTATGCGTGGCTGTAACTATCGGCCCATTTATAGGACTTTTATTGCTGCGTTGCGTTTGAGTACATCGCGTACGCTAAATGAAAACGTTAACAGGTAATAAAAGCCGTGTCGATCAATAATACCGGCGTTTGCGGATTTTATTCAGAATGGCGCTTTATTTGTTGTATTAGTGACTGGTTGTTTTTGGTGCGCTGATGCAAATGAGATGGCCATTTTGGTTTAGCGCTACCTACTCGGACACATGACATAACGGCACATATGCAAAATGAAACTTTTATGTCTTTAAAAGGTAATAGACATGTTAAATTTGTTTGGCTAAACTGCTAAAAATTACGAACTGTCTTAAAGTTAAATTTGATTTTAGGCTTAGACCTCATCGTCTCTACACATAAACGCTTTGTATTATTCCGTGCTTTGGGCGTCCATTAAAAAAATTATATGTGAATGTTGTTGTTCGCCTGCGATTTAGTCCCAACTGTTGTTGTACATTGTAAACTATTGTGAAAATTGTCTGGCATACGCAGTCTCCACTATTTCACAAGAAATTGTAATTACATCATCAGAAACATCACGGCTTCTCAAAAGAACTGTTTTGGGTGAACTAAATACAAATTAATAAAATTGATGGATAATTCTCTAGGGAGACGACGTGGTATAAGCCTAAAAGTTCGTTTTAGTTATTTGCAAAATCATTGAACAAAGTACATACTTATCTGTCTGCATTGGATTAGTTAGTGAATTTCGCGTGTTTATTATTTTAGGTGTCTTTAACTAATTCAAGTTGTATACATAGTGAGCCAGCAGCGACGGGAAAAAATGACTGAAAACCGCTAATTGCTATCAAATATTTTTTGTCTAACAATTTTTATGATGATTTTGCCATTAATTTTGTCCATAATTATTGTATTTGTAATATGTACATATACGAGGTATCGACAATTTCTCAATAGCTTCCTAAGTAAACCTTGCCTGTTTGTAGATAATTGTAACATTCCGAAGGGTCGTAAATATAATTTTATTTAAATAAAAAAACTTGCAAACTTGAAATCCAGTGTATCTGCATGAAATAACAATTGCAGATACAATATTTAATTTAATTGGCAGTTGTAAGTTAGAAAACTATATTTCTGGCGGAGCCAGGACTGTAACGGGAAAACATTGCGGTGTTTTATCTCTAATTAAGAGAGCCTCTCCTCTCTTATGAATTGAATTTTACTCGTTGCAGTATTTACCGTGAAGCTTTGGTTACACAAGCAATTCCCGAAATAATAAAAACAGTTTTAGATAAATCAGTTAAGTTTGTTCAGATTCGAAGTGAATATAAAACTCGATTAGTATATTCGGCAGTTAGATGGTTGTCCACAAGCAAGGTTTTACATTGTTTTTTGCACTGATATTTTTTTGCGATTTAAAATTGCAGCTGAAATTTCTTTTCTTTTTACTTCCTTTTACGATTCACCCCAAAAATTCGAAATTGAGTTTTTAACAGATCTTCACGTTTTCGAGTCCCCTGAACCCAAAAAAACATATTTTTGTTCATTGGGCTACGTCGATGTAAACAGAATATCTAAAAAACGAAAAGAGGTATGGCTTGAAACTTCATATATAAGTTCTGTGTGTACTATCTAGATGCGACAGCAAGATTTTGAAGGAAATCGCATAACCGGAAGTAGGTGCTTACTCTTGTCATTTTTCATTTTTTTTCATTTCTTCAAAAACGGCTCTAGCGATTTTTGCAAACTTCACATTTTTATTACATTTCTAATGTGTATTGATGTGAGATAGGCGATTTTCCAGTTAAATACTTCTAAAATGGGTTCCTTTTGTTTTGTTTTCTATTTTTATATTAACTCCTATTTTAAATAAACACCCGGTATATTATTACATTTTTGAATTCAGCTTAAAATTCTAGAGAAAATTTGTCTCTTCAACTAACGCTTTATTTTGTACCGTTTTTGTAGAATTTGCAATTTTGACAAATGCTTGAAAATTTAAAATAAAATTTTTTGGTAATTATAAGATCACTGTAAAAGGAAGTTGTGTGAGTGTATCACACCAGATTTTTTTTGATAAATTATAGTTGGAAGGTTGAAGAAATTACATTTAGAACTACAAGGACCAAACATAGTTTGATTTACTTTGATGTCATAATATGGTTATTATAAAACCGAAAACAATGCTCCAATAGAGTCTATTATAACACTGTTTTTGCATTGCTGTTTTCATAGGTAAAACATTGTAACAGTCTACCTTGTTTCAGACAACTGCCAAAATTCAAAGATGTTACATTTTTATGCAAAATAGATATAATAATATATTATACTCGTTTAATAAGAGGGATTGTAGCACTCGTCCCATTGGACCACTCCTCTCAACGCTCAAACCATAAAAAACTAAGTTAATTATCAGAGAATTAAATAAAACTATTATGATTCTAGATAGTTGTCCTACGGAAAATAATATGAAAGTGAATTATGAATTCGCATCAATATACTTGAAAACTTATTTCCGAAGAAAAAGAACAAAAACATTGCAAGTACTAATGCTGTAACAGAGTATTTCAAAACCAACACACACATCATTTATTGATTTAATCAAAAGAAAAATTTTAAAGACATTCCAAATAGAGCAATTATATTTTTAATTTTGCACAACCTAATTGTGTAAAAAAGAGTGTCTTCGATGGTGCATTTGACAAATCCAGAACAAAAATAAAAGTGAAACCCGATTGAAAGTTACAATGAAATGACAAAAAAATTGATATCTCTCAAACAGGCCCAAGTTTCACATTAGATTTTATTAGTAACGTGTGGTATTTCAGATAATGTATTTGATAGTCAGTGATTTTTAATATTAGGGAAATATTATTTTTTGTGAAATATGTATGCAAAAGTTGCGATATTTTTATATGTTTACCCTTTTTGTATGATTTTAGCATATTCTTCACATTCCTAATTATGTTGTGGAAGATTTTTCTGCACATCGTAATGGTACTAAAACTATCCAGTTTTTGTTTTGATGATACGCGTTAATTGAAGGTTAAGAACTGCTGCAGCAGGCACTTGCAGAACTAACTAAACTCTGCCAGAAGAGTAGGTATCCATATCGACGATGTGGTTTACTTAGTATGTTTGTAAAACATCTGACATTTGATCTTCATTCTGTTGTTAATACTGAAATTAGTTTTTCAAACGGGATTCATAGGAAAACTCCTTAGATACTTAGCAATATTGGTTATTCTTGTTTTATCAATGTTGGATTATAAATAATCTTGGAAATTATTTGCGGATAATTGTATGGTTTGAAAAAATACCAACTAGATTAAGAAAAATCTGAAATTGGACTCATTACTGTTTGTTGTCTGAAGCAGCCGCTGGAGAATTCCATAAATCAGTTTTCACATTGGTTTGATAGTGACCAAAAACGTTTTCCAGGATCTTATAAGAATTTCTATTCAGAGTACATTTTACAAAGTTTCTATGTTCTAGCTCTGTGTTCTAATTGTGTGGTGGAATGCATTTTTTTCCTCTTTATTTTTACGCCAATTTCTTCTTCTATAGTCCTATGACTTTATCGGAAACAAAGGGCATATCTTACAACGTTTCGCTGACGTAAGTCGCAGACATAGGTTATCACGCTCACATCGTCTTTGACGTCTTTAACTTCATTCCAGGACAAGTTATGAGCACTACTATATTCTTTTGTGTATTGTATTCCGCTATTGCTGTTCTATCTTGCCTTATTTTTAGTGATGGGCTTATTCGAATGAAGTATTTGAATGAAAAATAACCTCATGCTGATACGTACTACGCTTTGAATATAAAACCTCTATTCAAAGGTACTGCGTGCCATATCTCGCCGACCTACGCAGTGCTCAAAATTCTGTAAATATAAATACGTCATAACTCATAAACAAAGCAGGTTGTATTGAAAACACCATTTGGTTATCGCGTAACTACCTCCTATCATAAACATTATCAAATTCTGGGGCCTGAAACCTGAACGCCTGAAAACTGCAAACGCATCAAGCTATAAAACAATTTTTTATTTGTTTACATCTCTAAACGTTTAAAACAAGAGGCGGCGCCTTTAACCCGCCCGATCGATAAAGATAAACGTTTTACCACTTTTTATTGCGATTAGCAAGCAGTCCGGCATATTTCTTTCTTTCTACACTTCTTAATAAATACCTCTTAATTTCCAATATTATGATATATTTTGCATGTATTTTTTAAGTCTAGAAACTGGGTTTTTACAGTTATTATGGTTTTAATTGTTACGTCAGATTGTTTATTGTTTGTCAATTATGAAATGCCATCTCACATTAATGAAGTAACCGGAGCAAGAATACTCCAAAGACTAGAAGAACTTATTACGTGTCCCGATTTCTAAGGCGCCGACCACACATATTATGTTTTGGTTGCTCTGCTTATCTGCAAGTTACGATGTCGATGCTGATGACAGTGAACCGGCAAACCGGCTGACTTAATCGAAACGAATCGAGAGCCAAAATGTATTCGAATGATTATTCAAATAATCATTCGGTTATTAATATGATTCGAATGCAAATAATTCGGTTATGAAAATTGTCCGGTTATGCCCATCACTACTTATTTTTCTTCGTATGTTGAATTCGAGTCCTATTTTCGATCTTTTCTCCATTCAACGGCATCTCTCTTTTTTTCGCCATGTTTATTCTTAAGATTTTTTGCTTTTGGTGTTTTATTTCCAAATTTACTCTTATCAATCATTCTCTTCAGCCTATCCATCTTTTTCCGCGGATGACTTTGTAGATCTTCCAGTTGTGTAAATCTCCCCCTCAGTGAGTGCCAATTACTGGTCGTTTTCTTCATCACCGAGCACCATCAACCAGTCACTACAGGGACATGGGTAACAGAAAGAAAGCATCCTGGTGAGCGGCAACCAATTCTTTCTAAGTGTCTCGGTCTTACCCTGCATTCTTTCTAGAATTATTCTGGTAAAAATTTTGCTCGTTGTATTCAAGCTAGTCATCGCCTTCCGGTTTTTTTAGCTTAATTATTATGCTCCTGACCATTCTTCCTTTTTTCTAACTATATCTGATTCAATAGCATATACGAGTATAACACCACGGGGCTTGCTTCAATTCAATTCAATTCAATTTTTATTAATTCTGTAGGCTTATCGTCCACATATAGGTTCATCTCTTTAAACTTATCGTCTACGTTAGGCTCTTCTTCGGCTATAGACACTGTCTTTTTATATGTCTCTTTAAAGTATTTGGGCCTATCTTTTTGCTATTTCAACTTGTTTTCGTCTGTATCTGTCAACTGTGCCGATACAACGCCGTGTTTTCCGGACAGACTTATTCCTGATGTTATCTTCTAGGTATTTCGTATTGTACTCTTTTATCTGCTTATTTTTGACCAGTAGAGATGCTGTAGTTCTGTTTGATTTTCTTGAACAGTTTGAACATTTTCTGCCTAATATCTCCAGAGTTCGCCACAGTGGGCCCAGCCCGAAAAAACCCGACGGGTTTTTTCGGGCTGGGCCCACGTGACAAAACCCGCTCGAAAAACCCACTGAGTTTTTCGGTCCTGGATTCACTCCAAGGGACTAGTAAACTCACAACTTGGGTTAAACAATTTGAACAAAAAACCTCAACTTTTAGAATTTTATTACAAATTAGTAAAACACAATTAATTACCTTTAAGAGTAATAGAACATTAGAAATATAATTAATGATTGTAAGAAACAGAATATTAGAGCAAGAACAATTAATTATTACCAGTCAATAGGGTGTGTATCAGTTGAGCGCAAATGTCTGTACACTTGCACTAGTTTTGTGGCTTTTTCCAAGCCCAGGCGATTTCGAAGTTTACTCCAAACAAGTCCGAATGTAGAAAAGTATCGTTCAATGGAAGCTGAATATGTGGCGCCGAAGATAGACCTAAGAAAAAATCGCAAAAACCATGTGGCAAGGTCGACATTTTTTCGGCTCTTTTTGCAACAAGTTTCCACCATTGAGGGGATGAAAACTGATTGGTGACAGCATCCGTCATCAATGATGATGGAAAAAATGCTTCGACTTTTATTCGAAGAGCCATTATCCCGGGAAGAGGGAAAAAACTCGAAAGAGTCCGAAAAAACCCGAAAAAGCCCGAAAAAGCCCCCCATGGGCCCAGTGGGTTGGGGTTTTCTGAAAAAAAACCGGGTTTTTTCAAACCCTGAATATCTCTGATTTCTTCTATGATTGTCCAAGGAACTCAAGACATCAATTTATTTTTATTTTATATCCCAATCGTTTCTATAATAGTTTTCTTCATTACGTTTTTGTATTTAGCCTATAATTTTGTTATCAGCATTTTTTCTAACCTTTCGATGTCTTCAACGTTTTCTTTCAACTTCTGCTGGAATATTACCTGTAGTTTATTTTCTTTCCTCAGCTTTAGTATGTCGATTTTGGTTCCTTTCTGATTATAATTTGTTGTTTCTAACTTCTAAATATAAGATTTGCTCTAATCAGTCCGTTTAATATTAAGGTATGTTTGAAGCTGATCTGCTGGGAGCATAAAAAATGAGATTACTTTGATAATAATGAACAATGTTTTTCACAAGGTTTATAAGAATTTCGTTTTAAAGTATATTTACCAAAAAGCTTCATTGTCTTGATTTTGGCTAACACAATGTTTAACTCTGTGGACGCCAAAAATCTTTAGCCGTTTAATAGGAAGAAATCATTGGATGTTTGTTCCAAAATTTAGAAATATAGGAAATTTTGTTTTATTTCACAGCTAGCCAGATAGACATACATGCCCATGGTAAGATACATCGTTTTATCTGGCTCTTCTTTAGCCTCTCTCATTCCAATATTGCACATAGATTTCCTCCATATTTTTCCACTCATCTCGATTCATTTTTTTCGTGATCCAGGTTTTTCTATCAACTAGCGATGGAGGCCCTGGACAAATAATATTATTTGTCCAGGGCCTCCATCGCTAAACGACGTAAATCCATTGGATGTCTGTGTTTTTGGTATTATGGCCCGGCCAATCTCAACTTAATACCTTTTCTGTGTTTTAATGATAAACGCGGTCGCTTGGTTTTAGGTAAAATCTCACACTTAACCCCATATGTCAGTACTGGTCATACACACTGATCGAATATTGAGCTCCCCATATTGCCGTTGTTTTTCAGAGTAGAGCGTAGTGTATCGAATATCAATTTTATTCTTAGCCTTCTAATTACCTACCTATATTCTTTGGTTCTCTTCTGTTTTAATCAGCCATTCCCGGTATACATATTATTTGACCTGGTGTATTACCTCATTTATGTTTAGGTCAATTCTTCAGCAGTGTTCACCGACTGTAGATGAAATTCCTTTTGCATTACTTCGCCTCCTTCGTGAATTTTCGAAGTTACTGTAATATCAGCGAAACGTACACGATGGAGTTTTGCCGAGGTATAAATAGATGTTCTAAGGATTTTGTATTAGAGAAGATATTGATTGTGTCAATTTGGCGAACCTCCCTTTATAAACGGGGGTTTGTATTTACATACTATGAAGCTGTACGGTTGACGATCTTTTTTTATAACTATTATTATTGCTGAATATCTGAAGTCGACTTTGTTCTTTTCTAAAGCTTTCTGTATTGCCCAATACTCAACACTGTCGGAAGCTTTTTCGTAGTTTATAAATCCTAACAGGTATCTATCAGGAATCTGATAAGTGTGTAGATGATCATAGGTTCCGAACCCTGATTGATCCATTGGTTTGTATTGGTCTAGTTGGGTATTTTTGCGCTAATAATGTGATGGATCTGTAGTTCGTTATCACACTTGTCCATTTTGTAACAATAAAACCATATTGGCTTTTGCATATCTCCGTGAACGCAAGATTTAGTAGAATTATTATCATATCTAATGCTCAGTCGCCTTCTTCTCTTATACCATTTCAATTAGGATTTCTTTTCTTCGTGCTATCGGGTTATTTAAATTTTTTTCTATAGCACTGCCATTTTTTCTGGATCCATATCTATTATTTACTCGGAGTTGTAGTTCATAGCTTTTTTTCTTTTAATTTTGTGTTTGTGCCTTTTTTGCTTGTTTTTTCCATTTTCAGCAAAGCAAACAATTTGTAGATGTTTTTGTTGACGCTGATAAATGTGCTGGTCGTTAATATTAATTAGTCAGGATCTCAAGTACAGCTCCTATTTGTGTTATTCTGCTGATAATTTCACGACAGTATGTGCGAATGTCATGTTTTATTGATAAAACTTAGTACGATAGCGGAGCATGATAAAGTGAAAATAAGTGGCATGGGGAATTAGCATTTAAACAAAGCTTTTTCCTCTGATTTGGGGAAGTAATATTTTTGGCAATTTTTTTCTTTTGCGGCATTACTCAATAACAATAGTAGTAGTATAGACATGCATAGCAATACTTGCGTAATTTGCTTTTACAAATTCTAAAAGAAGAACCAACCAGCAATTATGAAATATCAACTTCATTTTCGGGCTATAGCAGGGTTCACGTAATTATAAATTAACCATTGAGCGGACTGGAAATATACGTGTTTGATTCTCATACAGCAACAAAACTAAAAATAAATTATACCTAAATGGCGTTATGTTGTCTCGGGAATCGTGTCAACCGTAAATGGGATAATTAACTCTAATTAATTGCAGCAAGAGTTCCGTCTGATTTACAGTGCGAACATTTCCCAGAAAAAACTTACGTAATGTAAACTGAGATTTTACAAACAAACAGAGCTCGGGAAGCACTCGTGGCAATGGATATCTTCAACTGCCAAATCAAGTTATAGGCGGTTTTCTTTGATATGCAAGTATTATTATTATAGCTTATAGCACTCTCGTTCCGTAAGTATTTCCTGGGGAATGACATGGTGTTAATAAGTGCTTCATCGCGCCACTGCTGCGGCATATTCACAGTTCCCAAGGTTTCCTATGATTTATTGGTTTAAAATTAGGGGCTCAAGGCCTTCAAATGGAATATTCATTAAGGCAAGCGCAATATTTCCTTTGATTGTAGACATATGTAAAAAACATTAGCCTATTGTTCCAAAAATTGTAATCCATGGTTTCGGTGTATTTGAACTCTGGGAATAGCCTTGGCTGCTGTTGTATTTTAATATAGGGCAGGGGTGTAAAGATTACTCGCTACTCATATTAAGCAGACGGAAAATAGCGTACGTATCTGTTTGGTATCCTCTTTTTTTTTTAATTGCAGATTTGGTAAAAGTTGTCCCATCTGCAATGGTAGCCTAAAGTATAAAAATGAAGGGCGATTATAATTCACAGATTCTTCCGATATGGGGTACCTCAGTTGAACAAACCCAACAATTAAATTTCCCAGTGCCTGCATAAATCACATCGACCCCATAATATTTGCAAAGCTGCAAAATTTCTGAACGTTGCTACAGCGGATCCGGCCGTAATCCCAAATAAATAATTCCGTAGACGCGGCAACGCATAATAGAATTTACCTACACTAAATAAATAATCCAAGTGGTGTACGGTGTTCTTTACTGCCGAATAGAAAAGCAGTAAAAACCCCATTGAGGGACAAAACCATCAAAATTAAATCCCGGGCAGGCGAAAGTGGCCCTTGCGCCGCGGGTCGGAAGAATGGTGGAGGCGCCTTTATTTGCTACTAAATATAATTTAGCAGCTGGCCGAACCCTCGCCGAGTGTTAGTAACGCCAAATTTCACCCATCAAAATAAATATTAAATCGTTATAAATCACTGGGGCACACACGGGCTCCGTCGCGCCCGGCTGCTCGGGGGACAAATTTCTAAGTGATGAATTGTTTTCGAATGCTGTTTTGTGGAAGTAAAATATGTTTATTTAGCGGCCCGCTAATGTACCGTAAATGATACACTACAGAATGATACTTCCAAATAGATGCAGCCGTTTTTCCGCCGCAGCTGATGTCGATATTAATACTGCATTAGGCCGGATCGGGATAAAAATTCGGGCTTATTTATTGCCCCCGGCGCTCCGCTCGTGTTTGCGGACTTTTTGCGGGTTTGCTTCGAAAAGGCTCGGCGAGTAAACTCACCGCTAATACGCCAATTGCTTTGTTTTTATTTTATAATCACCGCTTCATTGGGCGCAATTTGGACAAAAATTACCACTCTCGCGTTCGAATAATCGTAAAATAAATCAACAAGAAACAAAAGCAGCCCCGATGAAAAACAAAACATCAGTTAACAGATTTCACCATTACTGATTATATCAATATACAGTTCTCTTCAAAAGGATTCACTACTCTGCTTGAGCCTACTAAAAATTAGTGTAGGCAACCATTCTAGCACTACAAGAGAGTGATGCGTTGTATTGAAATGACTGTATGTTTGGAAAAAACCAAGATTAAAAGAATCTGGCAAGGGTTGCTTCTGTTTTTACTTCTGCAAAAACTTGATACAGATGCTGTTGAAATCAAATACCTTGGCATCATTTGTTTTTATGGCCCAGTAAGTTTTTTTTATTCTTAGAGGTACACAGATGATGCACACTTGAGATTAAAACTGTCCTCCTTGATGTTACCATAAGTAGAGAATTTCAATGGAATTGCCGAATTAAAAAAAAATGTAAACCAGAAAATAATCAATTTAAAAAATACCTGTACGAAAACAAATTGGCAAAATCACCCTCCCCTGTGCGCCTTGATGACGTTTGGTTAGTCGACCGTTCTATCGTTACAGTAGTACAATGAGCTGTGTAATATCGTTTTAACGTGAGAAATCGCTGCAAAAGACTGTACATTAGAAGGTCCTGGCCGAGGTTAGGATTTGTCATTGCCCTTTTACAACAACCCGACACTTGTGAAATCAAATAAGGCGTGAGTAATTTAAGCTTGTGCTTTAGCAAAAAACGGAGTAACATTTTGTTTCATAAAACGTTAATAGTGAAGTAAAATCTGTTGCTATTGGAACTGATGAATTTGTTTTTAGTAGTTTGACAAATTACAATTTTCATTTTATTCCTAGTGTTATATTGTTTCAAATATATTTTGTTCAAAGCAAGTGAAGGTAATTATTTTACTTAATTATGCGTATATTGTACCACCATTGTTTTTTACATAACTGTGTTACAAGATTTCTAATGTATCTTTGGTAGACCAAAAAAGAAAGAAACCTAAAAACCTGTTGACGGAAAATATCTGTTTGATCAAATCTTTACCTCTACTTGCTTATAAACTAACCTACTAAAAGTAAAAAAAAAACGTCATAGAAACTTCATATAGTATATATAAAAGCTAGTGAAGCTGCGTTCGTCACGCTGAATCGTCGTCGATCGGACTTGCTTCGTCCGCGATTGGACTTACGACCTTTCGTAGCCAACCTACACTCATAATACAACGATAAGCTTGTGTGTTACGTAGTCTTCCTGGCCGAGCGGTTAAAGCGTCCCTGTGGGAGGAGCGTATATTCGAATCTATTGACTGCAACATGTTTTTCTCTAGGAATTGACGTACGTAGTTTACATTTCTAAGTGTTTCGCTCATATTAGAAGGGTCAGCATATTTTTACCTGCCAATATGCTGAAAAACTGGATAAGTACATATAACTATTTTTTTCTGTTAACTACATTTAACACATCGCAACAACTGTTACGTGTATATAGTTTTTTTCAGCAGCAGATGACTGCGAAATACCAAATTGCAAAGTATGTTAATGAAGTGTAAAATCAGCATGGTTTAATTCACATTTCACTATCAATACTGGCAGGAACTGATCAAATTATAGGAATTTATAGGCTACTGGAGTGCAGGTTTGTAAAAGATTTAGATTCTGACTAAAGCCATTTCAAAATATGTTTATAAAATGTAAAGCCAACATGATCTACGTCACAATTTACTATCAATAATGGCTAAAAAATGTTATACATTATACATATTTTGAAATGGCATTAGTCAGAATCTAAATCTTTTACAAATCTGTACTCCAGTAGCCTATAAATCGCTGTAATTTGATTACTTACTGCCATTATTGATAATTTAGGAGAATAATAGTCAAAATTATTTAATATGTATGATTTTTGATGATAAATAAAAATTATATAGTCGTGAAACATACTTTAATTTAAAGTTGAAGAAAATTTTAAAAAAATTGAACGTTTCGTCACTTTTGCTGGCTTCTTCAGTAATTTATGAATTTATGGTAATTTAAAAGTATATTACATTATGATTAGAGTATAAGAATTTTTGGAAAATTCCTTCACGACATTTTCAAAGTTTTTTTACAAATTAATAATAAAGGCAGAATGATAATTTTGCTTTCAGAACAGCTAAGTTTTCTGGTTTTTAATTACATCCAAGTATGGATTATACATGAATAATAACTGCCTTTATTAATTATTAATTTTATATATTTTATGTCTATGTTTTATGAACATTTTATCATTTGTGTTGACTCCATATTGCACATGTTTGTACACTATGTTATAATATATAATTTGTAATTGCCTTGTATGCCATACGCTAAATAAATAAATAAAATTAATTTGTAAAAAAACTTTGAATATTTCGTGAAGGAATATTCGAAAAATCCTTATACTCTACTCATAATGTAATAAACTTTTAAATAGTAATGAATTCATAAATTACTGAAGAAGCCACCAAAAATGGCGAAACGTTTTTTTATATATGTATCATCAAAAATCATACATATTAAATAATTTTGACTATTATTCTCCTAAATTACTTATCAATAATGGCAGTCTATTATTCTCCTAAATTACTTATCAATAATGGCAGTAAGTAATCAAATTACAGGGATTTATAGGCTACTGGAGTGCAGGTTTGTAAAAGATTTAGATTCTGACTAATGCCATATCAAAATATGTTTATAAAATATAAAGCCAGCACGGTCAAAATCGCAATTCATTATCTGTACTGCCAGGAAGTCTTCAAAATGTAGCGGTTTATAGGCTGTCAGATTGTAAATTTGTAAAAGCTTAAGATTAATGCCATTGTAAAATACAACATATGTTAATAAAATGTAAATTTAACACGGTTCAAGTCAAAATTCGGTATCGATATTTGCAGTTTGTAATCAAATTGCAGGGGTTTACAAGTAACTGGAGTTCAAGATTTTTCAAGATTTGAATTCTGACTTACTGCATTGTGAAATTTCAATATTGAAAAGTAATGACGGCGTGGTCTCAACTCAAGTAATTAATTGTACAGCCTTAATTTGCTGGTGGAGCGCAGATAACTTAAGATACTTTCGTTTTGCCTCATGCCATTACAAAATATGATATTGTAATGTAAGACAACACGGTCTAGGTCACAATTTACTATCAATACTGGCAGTAAGTTATCCATTTGTAGTGGTTTATAAGCTACTGGAGCGCACATTTCTAAAAGATTGCGATTATGACTTATGCCATTGCAAAAGAAATTAATGAAAGGTAAAGATGGCGCGGTCTAAGCCGATATACTTTACCAAGAATGACATTAAGGCAATCTATTGTAATGTAAAGACAACGGTGTAAGTCAAAGTTCATTATGGATATTGGTAGTAAAGCAACGAACCGTAAGAGTTGATAGGCTAGTCGAGTTAAGGTTTATTAAAAATTATGACTAATTAATGCTATTACAAAATGTGTTAATGACATGTAAAGCCAATACTGTCTAAGTCATAATTCACTATCAATACTGGCAATAAGTCAGCAAGTTGGAGGGGCTTATAGGCTATTGGTAAAATATTTTGATATTGACTAATGCTATTGCAAAATATGTAAAAGAAATGTAAAACCAACATGGTCCAAGTCACAATTCACAATCAATACTGGCAGTAAGTCATAAAATTGTAGGGGTGTATAGGCTACTAAAGTGCAGATTTATAAAAGATTTTGGTCAATAATGACATTGAGGCAACCAATTGAGAGGCCTATGAGCTGGTACAGCAAAGATATTTTAGATTTCATTCATGCTCTTACAAAATAAAATAGTGTTATGTAAAGAGAACGCTGTCTAAGTCAAAAGTCCGTATCAATACTGGCAGTAAGTCATCAAATTGTAGGGATTTATAGGCTATTGGAGTGCAAGTTTGTAAAAGATTTTGATTATGACTGCTGCTATTGCAAATATGTTGGTGAAATGTAAAGCCAACACGGTCTAAGTCACAGTTCACTATTAATACTGGCAGTAAGTCATCAAACGTAGATTTGTAAAAGATTGTGATTATTACAAGTGCCAGTGCAAAATAGATTAATGTAAAAATGTAGCATAAGTGGCAGTTCAAACTGTAGGTGTTTGCAGACTATTCCGACTCATGGAATTGTAAAAAGCTTTATAGAAAAAGGGTCTAAGCCCAATATAGTATCAATTTGGCAGAAAGTCATAAAATTTAAGTAATTTGAATATTATTGAGCTGTTGTTAACAATAGTAATACATTTTTCCGTCTGCTGATACACGAATCTACACACAGTTTACTTATAAGTACGTAGCTTCATAAAGATGACGCGGTCTAAGCCGAAATTTAAAATATTTCGTTGCTACGTTTAAATTGCGTTCATGGATGTTGTTAATATGTTATCTATGTCTATTCAAAGTAGGATATATTTTTAGATCCATCAAGTTTGGCAGTTGTATAACTTTTTACAATTCCTATAGCGAATTATTCATTAGTTTAAGACCTACAAAATTTTACGGCTTCCTCGCAGGCCGACGTTAGATGGCACAAAAAACTAGGAACATCCAGGGAATTGCCATAAAACCTACTCGAATTTGTACAGATCGGTACAAGACGTTAACGTCCGCATCCGCCCGTAATTTATGCGCTAATTAAAACGGAGTCGGAAGATTTTTATTGTAGATATTTTGGGCGTTTATTATTGCCTTCATCGCCGTATCCAGTTTCAGCAATTTTAGAGCTCCTTCGGGGCCTCGTCGCGTAGGGCGCCTTTTTGGCCGCAATTAGGCGGCCAGTCTAGGATCCGGCTCGATGGATCAATTAGGACCAATTCATTACGGGCTTAGGCGCCCTAGGATTTTTATATTCATGGATTTCTCGCCATGAGTTATTCGGGTCGTTTCTTTCGAATGACAGAAACGGAGATAGGGAAACTTCGCGAGCCGCGATTGAAACTCAGATCAGCGAGTGACGGAGTATGATTTATCGCCGGATTATACAGCAGGCCGTGGACGCGGCTTGCTGCGATTTCACGGAGCACAACGTTCCAGTTATGATTTGAAAACAAGGAATAGATTTCAGATTGTGCGTTTTTGGAGGCTTTAAATTTTATCAAGGCGTGCTTCGTGGTTCGAACCGATGTGCTTGCTCCAAATTACAAATGCAGGCATGTTCAAAACAAACCTATTTAAACAGTCGCGCATAAATAAAATTAAAATTCTTGCTTGCTTATGGGCATTATTTATAGCTTCCTCCAAGTTAAGAAAGCATAGATAATGCGCTGATAATGAATAATTCACTCAAATAACTAAGCATTTTTACCCATTTACATTATGCTTACATATGCTCCTACATTAAAAATATGCATATGCTTACACTTGTATGAGTTAGAGCTGTTTTCTTTCTACGATTCTTTGTGTCCTTAAAAATAAACCGCCGCTTTGATCAAATCTCACGAATAATTTTAAAAACTAGTTTCTAAACCGTCCTGTTCTGAGTTGTTCCAAAATAAGCCACCCCTTTAATAAGTTGTACACTAAAATGTCAAACTCTTATCGTACACGCACGGGCTTGTTGTTTGTCACGCTTTTTGAGTGGCACTTCTAAATTAAGGCGATTGAATCGGACTTAATTTGCTGCAAACTGATAGAAAGTGTATTAAGTAAAACGCTGCGCTGGCGTGAAGTTATTAATGGGCCGAAACGAGGCCAAAATTCGCGGCTCCGCTACGGCTAAATTATTCATAACTCGAAACGAAAGCTGCAGGAATAAGACATCCTTGCAGCAAGGAGCGAGTGTCACAAGGTGTGCGTGTCCGGGCAGGAAGTCGGGACAAATTGAAAGTGACCTGCGAATTTTGAGACAAATTGAAAGTGACTCGTGGAACTGGCGATCCGTGAAAATCGCAATTAAAAACTCGCCGGGCAAAACGCCGCTTGTTTATATTTAGTTCGAATGAAATACGCAAAGAATGGTTCAAAAGTTTCAGGAAGACACCCTGAGGCTAAGGCGTGCAGGCAACGCCACGGAAAATCAGCAAATTACAGCTAACAAATTTGTTATGCAAACCTAATACTGCTGATAAAACCTGCTTTATCTGGCAACACTCTTAAGCAGTGATAATTTTAATTGCATGTTGTAACTAGAAAAAATTCGATGTAGAATAAGGCTAGTGAACTGGCACTTATCGTCAAATGGTTTTTAATTACCAGTTTTTTAACATGTAAGAAAATAGTTTGATAAATCTTTCTGTAACACTGTTTTTAATACATTCGCCTCTGAAATGATGTTTAGATTATTGTTTTTAATGAAATGGGGAGTTTAAAAAGTGGAATTTATATGTAGAAACTCCTTTGCTGACGAAGGGATTTCTCCGCTTTTACGGTATCTTAATGCTATGGGCTACTTACTTTTTAAACGCTGTCTTATAGCTTCCAGTACTATAAATAAGGCGACATGAAGAATTATTTAAATTTTTTCATCTAATAACTATTTTATGAAAATTCAAGTTGCTAGTTATTATTAATGCCAGTAGTAATTTTGCTTCTGTACGAAGGGGTACCCAAAAGAAACTAATTCAAATGTGACACACGAAGTAGTGAGGCAATGCGCCGAAAGGTGTCGCGAGTCACAGTATTTTGACTAAGTGCGCCAAGTGATGTGATTGATAATCAACACTGTACAGAGTATGCCTGAACTTTTGTTTTTTTTAAGGGAAAGCGGCTGCTTAAATTGTTTTATTAAAGTTTCGAAAACTTTTTACACCTAAAGCTTCTTAGGTAAAATGCAAGTGTATCAGTGATTCTTTCTTTATTATCAGCCATCGCCAAATTTGCTTGTAGCCACTCAAAAAAAAAAACAATCTGGTCAACTCAGAACTACACCACTTGGCAGACTGAGTTAGAATAGTGTTAACTTGTGACGTCCAGTGGCGCATTCCTCCACTACCCGTTTGAACGTCACATTCAAATTGCGATTTCTGTTGGGCGCCACCTCGTATGCATGTATCTATATCTGTTATGTAGAACAATATATTAATCTGATTTTTAATAGTTAATCAATTGGTGCATGTAAACAGTATGTACTTGTTTATTGGTTGAAGATGAGATAATTACTTACAGTATTGCACAGCTTCAACCATATATTAGTTTCTTTTGATGTCGGTATTTATTTTGTGGCATTAGTCGCAGAGTTTTTCTTTTTTGTGGTAGTGGATCTTTCGTCTTCTAGTTTAGAAATACTTCCAAGCATCAATAAGTTTTTGTTCTTGGTGTAGTTCATTTTATGTGGTCTGCGTGTTGCATCATCTCTTAACATTTCAAAGTGGCATCATTTATTGCTAGTAATTCAGTGGTGCTTTTTAATGAGTTGATAATTACTGTTTCATACATCACCATGCAATATGAAATTAAGTAGTATTTGCTTTTGCCATTGTTGGGTGCATTTTCATACAAGCGTATCCTTCTTATTCTTTTGCGGCTCTACAGGCCAATTGGGGCAATGACCTCTTCTGCTATCATCTTCATCAGCCCTTCTTCAATATCTCACTGATCTCACTATGACATACCTACGCCATCTTTAAACATTTCAAACTGGTTTTCTTTATTGTCTCGAGGTCATTGCCATTCTTTCGTAGTTTCATAGTGTTTTAATCCATCTTCTTGGTTGTTCCGATTGTTGTAATATGTTGACAAATTCGAGCAAACGAAGAGTTTCAATTTTCAAAAAATTTAGGGATCGATCAACATCAAGATTTGCTACTGGTTAGCAGTTGACTGTTACGCACATTTTCATTATCCGTTTTCTATCCGCCTTCTTCGCATGTTGCTTTACTGGCCAATTCAGGATTGGCCTCCTCCATTTTCTTCTCTCTGCTATCATCATCATCAGCCGTTGTTTGATCGCTCACGGATATAAGAATGTGATATAGCCGATGTTGAAGCATTTCAAACAGGTATTTCTTATTGTTGCAAGAACGTCGACATTCTTTAATATTTTTATAGTTGACTTCGAGTTCATATAATCTGTCATGTATTGACAAATTTGAACAAACAGGCCATTTATACTGTTAAACAATGCGAGTGATCAATTTATTTCAACATTTATTAGGCTAATGAGGAAGATTTGATACTGTTTTATGGTATGGTTAGCAGTTGTTTAGAACAAGCCTATTATTCTTATTCTTTCGCGGCTTTACAGGCCAATTAGGTCCTGGCCTCCTCCATTTTCCTTGATCTGCTATCATCTTCATCAACTATTATTCAATCTCTCACGGATATAGGAGTATGATATAGCTAATCTTGAAACATATCAAACAGGTATTGTTTGTCGCGAGAACGTCAATATTCTTTAATAGTTTCATAATCTTATCTTCGTAGGTGTTCTAGTTGCTATATGCTGCCATGTGTTGGTAAATTCAAACAAACGCACAGTTTCTATTTTTAAACAATGCGAGTGATTAGTCAACTTTATCATTTAAGATTTGCTACTCCTTAATAGTGTGGTTAGCAGTTGACTATTTAGTACAAGGGTATCATTCTTATTCTTTTGCGGTTCTACATGCCAGTACTTTTATCATCTTCATCCACCGTTCTTCAATTTCTCACGGATATCAGGCTACGATATAGCTGATCTTGAAACATTTCAAACGGGTATTGTTTATTGTCACGAGAACGTCTGCATTCTTTAATAGTTCCATAGTTCAGTTTCAGTCTATCTTCAAGGTTGTTGTAATTATTACCAGCTGTCATGCGTTGGCAAATTCGAACATACGCACCATTTCTATTGTTCAAAAATGCGAGTGATCATTCGACTTCATCCTACACTAGGATCCTCTATGGTATGGTTAGTAGTTGACTACTTAGGCCAGTTTGAGTCTTGGCTTTCTCCAATTTCTGCCTCCATTTGCCTAGAACCCCTGTCATCTTCATCAACTGTTTTCCAATCTCTCGCGGATAGAAGTCTGTTATATAGCCGATCATTTCAAACGGTACCTATCGTTTATTGGCATATGTTGAAGATTGTTTTTACTCATTAATGTTAGACCTTGATTGCGTATAATCTTCATTAGCCGTTCTCTATTCTGTTGTAAATCTCCCATTTCTACTTTTATGACTATACAGGCCATTTTGGGCCTTAAGATTTCTCCAATTTCTATTTCCCTTTAACTCTGTTCCGATATCATTTTCAATTTATCAGTCGTACTGTGTTCAATCGTGGATTTAAGTATTGTTATAGATAGCTGACATTTAAATATTTCAGATGTATTGATACGAAATTGTTGACATCTTTGGATAGTTTGAGAGTTAACTGGAGCTGCATGATTGTCTACGGATTAGAAACTACCATTCCACGGTGAAGTCAAGAAGAATATGCTACTTGATGTTCGGTGGCATACGATGGTTGGGAACAAACCTATCCTTCCATGGCTCTACAGATCGGTTCGCGGCTTAGCTTTCCTCAATTTCTGCCTCTGCATACAAGCTTATTAGATAGATATCCTTGAATATTGGTTGTTCTAATTGCTAGAAGCTGTCCTTGGCAAGAACTAACGGACTCATCAACTTAATTATTAAATATAATTTTCAGAGGTCAGTCAAAACCATCATCCTCTAGAAAATGTAAAAGAAGGATTTGTTAATTGCTGGTTGTTACAGTTTGGAATAACTGAATTGGTCTTCGCCAGCTGTTCTGTATTCAGCGGAGGATGTAGCTAATATGCAAACATTTCAAACTGATCTTCCTTATTGCTTTATAAAAAAGATTGGGGGTGCTCCTTCATAGTTTCATAATTAAAGCGTAACGTCATATAAGTAGTTGTTATATATCGGATTAATACTTAGGCAAATTCCAACTAAACGCATTCCTTCGGTTCATTATGTAGGAATATGTGATGTTAACTGAGAGTGCCATCCTCTCAATACACCTAAGGCAAGACATTCCTCGCTGATGATTAGTAGTAGTTTGAAATAATTGATTACTGAATACTTCATCTGCATCCTCATCCTCATCTTCATCAATCGATCTATGTCTTGTTACAGATCTATTCGTGGTCTTCCAATGTGCGTGTAATATTGCCTTCTTTCGGTTGTTTACAGTATGTTGTCGTGATGGTAACCAATAAACCAATTATCGATTGTTAATACGTATATAGTTTGAAAGAACTGAAGACTTAATCTTCATCAACTCTCCTCTTTCCTGTTGCAGACTCTGCTCGTGACCTTCCACTGTTGGCTGTTGTTCTTTTTCAACAGGCATCATAGTAAAATCAAGTCGTTCCCTTTTCGCATTGCTTCGTTTATGTATGCCTTTTAGTGACGTTGAGCGATAGATAACGCCACCACTAGCAGATTTAGGGCAATAGTTGTTTGAAAAAGTAGATTATTGAGTACTCCATCTTGCATCAACCGTCGCAACCTTCCCCATGCGTTTCACTGTTGCCTGTTGTCTTCTCTAACAGGCAGAAAAACAAAGTCAAGTCGGCCTGGCCTCCCTTCGCACACAGTGAGTGAATTATTCGCCTGAAATTGAAGGAAGGGCGTGAGCAGTCGCCGGGGCCGCACGATTGTTCCTTAATCCCCCTTTTCACCTATAGCTAAAGTGCGTCGCATTATCTACCCTAAAGCGTCTTAACCAACGAGATGAGAGTAGTCATAAAATTATCTCAAATTACATTATGAGGTAGGCGCTGCTTTATCTGACTGTGGCCCTTCGCGAGCGGGCGTTAAGGCGCAGTTTTCGGGCGCGCGAGCGACTCGCCGAGCTGTAATAACCGCATTATTTATTTACTCGGGGGAATGTTCACTCATGCGATCACGCATTCGTTCGCCATTATTAAAAATAAATCTGCTTTTCGCTCGCTCCGCGTTCGCGCTTCCCCTGTATGTGCATGTATTGTGAGATTAGGCCGCTTCTTGCCCGAATGATCGCTCCATCCAATGCGATTCTGCATTCCATTTGCATAAGCGTCATGCAACTGTGCAAAATTCGATGGAAACGCCCATATAAAATTCCACTCGAGGTGAATTATTATGCAATTTTGAAAATAACGAATTTTAAGCGATCCCGTAATACCTTTAGTAGTTGTTATCGATGGACCACTGGGCTTTCTCATGGCAAATCTACATTTTAATGAACTCAGAAACATAAGTTATGCTTGACACATATTTTATGATATTCAACATAGACAGCGCTACTTTGTTATTGGGTATGGGGTTAGGTGTAGGTATATATATATATATAGAAGCGTCGATGAAGCACCATTATTGGATGAATTTCCTGTTTTCGAATTCGATTTCGAAGATTTAACAATTATATTCTGAAACTATAATATAGCATACGAAGTTGTAGACAGTGTTTGGTATATACCAAGAATTTTAATTAAAAGATTACTAGAAATCGCCATTCATATTAGTTTTCAAATTGACGTTACAGTTCATTCTTCAGTCAATAAATACAAATTTTAAACGTGAAGGTAAACCCACTTGGTTGATTTTTAATTTTACTTCAGCATTTTAAGTTTACAGCTACATAACAATCTTTATATTCAAATTTGGAATTTCGAATTTTTCAATAACGCTGCTGATATAAAAACCGAATCCAGGTGATGTAATTTTTCCAATTCTATTGCACGACTTCGAAAATGCTAATTTTAAACTAGAAATTTGTAGTTGAAAATTCTAAATTCTGAAACTAGTGCCAGAATTTCGTGTTTCAATCAAGTTACCATGTACTTAGTGAAATTAGATATTTGTATGTACAATTAATTGTACATAGTAAAAATTGTTACTTGACCATAATCAGACAGTTGCAATGCAGTAAAAGGCTTGACTTTTAAATTTGTATCTCTTGCCTATCAAAGAAGAAGCATTAAGGTTTGCCACCATATATTCTTTGGTTTATAGATTCTAATCGAGTAGAAATGCCTTGTCACAATTTGGTAATTTTGGAATTATTCTGGATTATAAACTTTGTACACCGAAATTCAAACGATTTTCTTATGGATTTTCTTTAGATTTCCAGGTCACAACTTCTACATACATGGCAAGTCGGAATTAGTATGTGTACAAACTTAGAAATTGAAGTTACTGATTTGGGAATTCTAAATAATCGATTTTGTAACACAAGAATAATTATTCTTTAGCACTGAATTTTATATTTGGAACTTAATTTTTGCCTTTAAAATATATATTACACTACAGTTAAAAATGTCTGGAATCGCATAATTTCTGTACGCCAATGAACTTATAATTCTGTGATACAGCGTTCTGTTAATATCTTTAATTTAGGTTACTTGATGTTCCATTTTTAATAAATATTTTGAAAGACAGAATTCCAACTTAGAAAATGTAATTATCTTGGGTAGAATTTCTTGTATTGATTTTAAAGATCAGAATAGGCCAAAACTACTATGTGGGCATATATTCGAATTTTTTAGGAAGTTCGTACAGTCAGAATTTTAAATTTGCAACAGTATGAAAATAATTTGAAATTCAGAATCTCAACTTTGAAATTTGGATTCGTGGTTGAGAACTGTATGTCAAACTCAAAATGTGTGTTCTTTTTTAGAATTCAAACATTTAAACTTGAATTTGAAACACTCCCAAAATTTTTATTCGTCTATAAAACTAGAATTCTGTTACAAAGTTAAAATGTAGATCTGTAACAGAAATTCTGAAGATTCGACAGTTGCAATTTCAACTTTACAATTATAAAATCCTTTTGTAGATTCGCTTTCGTGATCTTATTCTATACTTGGTATACTCTTCGTTCTATTAGGATATCCTTCATTCAGAATTTTAGAACTGTCCCAAAATTTGTAACAGCATTCCAACTCAAATCCTGAAATTCGTCGTTGAGAAGTTACGAGTTTTTAAAATTATTTCTTAGAATTCCAACATTGAAACATGGATTTGAAACACTGCCGCAATTTTAGTTCGATCATGATATTATATTGTATTACAATGGTGAAATTTAGATATAGACAAATTTAGATTTCGATTTTGTAACATGAAAACCTGGATAAACGATGTGAAAGTTAAAATTTCCACTTTAGCAATAGATAATTTTTATAGAGATTCACTGCCATGCTCTTATTATTCTATTAGAATACTCGCATTCGGAATTTTCTTTACCAGAATGTCTGTTTGAATAAAATGTCGTAATTTGTGTTTCAAACTACGAGTTTGTAGTTACTAAATTGATTTCAAAGTTGAAGAACATCATATTTCTAACTTTCTAACCTAAATTGGTACTAAATAATAAGTTAACACAGATTTCTCACTCAAACCTTGAAAATTGTTGTTGAAAATTCTATGCCCAAAAGTTCTTGTAATGATTCTCAGAATTTTAGTACTTAAATTTCAATTTGAAACTACCTACATTTTTGTTCATCTATAAAACTAGAATTCTGTTACAAAGTTGGAATTTAGATTTACCAAAATTAGGTATCGATTCTGTGACAGAAAATATGAAGAAACTATTCGACAGTTAAAATTCAACTTTACAAAAAAAAATGCTTGTGTAGATTCCCTTTCATGGTCTTATTCTATACTTACAATACTGTTCATTCTACTAGAATAATTTTCATTCGGAATTTTAGAATTGTAGCAAAATTTCTAACAGCATTCCAACTCAAATCCTGAAATTCGTCGTTGAGAATTTTTCGCTACGAGTTTCTTAAATTATTTCTTAGAATTAGAACGTTTAAATTTGAATTTGAAGGATTGCCTGAATTTTAGTTCGCTTATGAAATTATAATTGTGTTACAAGGTGAAATTTAGATTTCGATTTTGTAACATGGAATTCTGAATAAATGATGTCAAAGTTAAAATTTCCAGTTTAGCAGTAAACAATCATTGTCGAGATTCACTGTCATGCTCTTATTTTATTAGAATATTCGCATTCGGAATTTGCTTACCAGAACTTTTTGTGTTTTAAACTACGAATTTGTAGTTACAAAATTTTATTTCTGAGTTGACAAACATCAGATTTCTAACTTTCTAACATAGGATTGGTACTAAAAATTTAGCACAGAATTCTCAATCAAATCTTTAACATTGTCGTTGAGAATTCTCTGACCAAGATTTCTTGTAATGATTCTTAGAATTCCAATATTTAAATTTGGAATTGAAATACTACCTGAATTATTGTTCGTATATGAAATATTAGAATTTTGTTTCAAAAATTAAATTTGGATTTACCAAGACTTAGAGTTCCATTTTGTAACCCGAAATTCTGAATGAACGATTTGAAAGATAGCAATTCAATTTTACAAATAATAAAGCCGTTTATAGATTCGCTATCGTGCTCTTACTATTCTATTGCAAGACTTCTATTCGAAATTTTAGTAGTGTTTCAAATCTTCTAGGTCTAGGTGGATATAAACTCGGATTTTTGTGTTTCATGAATTTGTTGTTAATAAATTTGCTATTTTAGATTGCAGAATATTAAAATTTGTACTTTGTAACATAAAGTTGCCGTTAAATAATTTCAACACATAATTTTTTTAAACTTCAAGCTGGAAATTCATTGTTGAGAATTCTTTGTTAAAAGTTCTTTAAATTTCTTAGAATTCCAACATTAAAATTTGTAGTATTTCAAACACTGCTTGGAATTTTATTTCTCGAATGAAGGTAGAATTCTGTTAGCAAGTTGGAATTTAGGTATACCAACTTTAAATTTCGATTTTACAACATGAAATTCGGAATATAGAATTGGAAAGATAAAACTACCAACTTCCCAAGTACTATAAAAGCATGGTGATAGATTTGCTGCCATGATCTGATTCTATTCGAATATTCGAATTCGAAATTTTAGTACTTTTCAGAACTTCTAATTCTAATTTTGTGTTTGAAATTAAGAATTTGTACTTCACGAGTTTGATTTTTAAGTGGAAGAATTTTAAGAGCCTGACTCTCTGTAACCTCCAATTGTGTAACACAGAATTTAAACTCGAAGCTTAAAAATCGTCGCTGAGAATCCTTTGTGCAAGAGTTCTTCTAATGGTTTTTTAGAATTTCCAAAATTTGAATTTGAGACACTGCTCAAATTTTTGTTTGCGGGTGAGAGTTGAAATTTCGGTTTACCAAAACTTGGACTTCTATTTTGAAACACGAAATTCTGCATAAACGAGATCAAAGATACCATAAGTCTTGGTATAGGTTCGCCGTCATGCTCTTATTCCATTAGAATACTCGAATTCGGAATTTTAGTGCTTTGCTAGAATTTCTACCTTATGTCGATATATTAGAAATTTTGTTTGTAACTTAAAATTGGTATTAAATCATTTGTAACTCAAAATTCGAATTCAAAGTTTGAATTCGTCATTGAGAATACTTTGTTCTAGAGTTATTCCAATGATTTTTTAGAATTTCAACATTTTGAGACGCTGTCTGAATTTTTGTTCGCGAATGAAAAGTAAAATTCTGTTACCAAGGATTTGAAAGACAAAACTTTGAACATCACAAGTATAAAATTTGTGTATAGGTTTGCTATCATGATCTTATTGTATTAAAATACTCGAATTCGTACTTCAGTATTTTTTCATAACTTCTAGTTTCAACTTTCTGTTTGACTTAAGGAGTTTGATTTCGTAATTGAAAAATATAAAAATCCCTACTTTGTAACATAAGATTGGTGTTAAATGATATGTAACTGACAATTCTAACTGAAAGCTTGACTTTCTAACATGAAATCGGTATTAAATAATTCAGAACAGAGACTTCCAACTCAAAGGTTCAAATTTGTCGTTGAGAATTCCGTATCCAAAAGTAGTTTTAATGATTTCTTAGAACATTACCTTCGAAATTCCAACAAATTTCCTACTGTGAAAGTTTGCATTTTTTAAATTTTTAGCATATTCATACCGTATTGAAAATTCAGAAAATAAAAATTATTATTTTTGTTACAAATAAATAGAATAATGCCAACCCGTATCTACCGTAAAACGTGCAATTATCATGTGAAGTCAGAATTATAATCGTAAATGGGAGAAGGGGGAAATATTTAGTATGAAATTAGCAATTCCAATAATGTTAAAACTAAAAATGTTTACTTAGTGCCGTGATTGTCGCCTGCAAACTCTTTGATTTTCTATTGTAAAAACAATTTTAGAAATACGCTATGATGCATTTACTTCATCTGCTAATATTTAAAAACCAACGAAGTGGCATTGTACTTTCTAGAGTATTTACTCCTTACAGGTTTTCAGGCTGTTCATAATCCTGATTTTTTATTCTGCATTTTAATGAGGTAAACACATAAAAACTCCGCATATCGCATCGTATCGACGTGTAATAAGTTGATGCCCGAACGAGCCTCCTCAAACAAGTCTCGCAGATTTTTCAGCGCGTTATTACTGAAAATTACCATTGCTAATTATTCCAATCCGGACTTATCAGCGCCGGATTCAGCGCGGCTATCTCATATTCCAGACAAATAAATTCAGAGCAGAAAACAGATGCGATAGGTAACCGTTTAAGAAGCTGCCATTATAAAGATGTCCATTTAGATTATATTATGGCACTAAATTGCCACTCCGTGTCCAAATGGGACACGAAACTTTTAATCAGTCCAGAAAAACGCCAGCCTGCTGGCGCGCATTTCAAACGCTATTTTCAACAAACTAGAAAGTAACTAGGCGCGGAACAGCAGATGTAAACTTTATAGCCGCTTAATTAAGGCAGAAGACAAATTTCTAAATACAGAAGTCGCCTTTGTTCCGAATGGATTTTGTTGTCACCATGAGGCGCGATTAATTATACAGTTTTGATCTTTTTTTTGGCATACCCGATGCGGAGGTGTTGATAGGTAGTTGTCGTATTTAGGAAAAAGCCAGGCCAGAAATGTTGTCACTTTATTTAAAACGGTCTTAATTAAGCCAGAGATAAACTGCAATTTAGTGCAGAATGATTGCAGTTAACATAGTAGGTGGCCCAGTCTTAAAAAGCGCTAATGGAAGTCTTCGGGTCATAAAAACAGTTATAGAGATGATAACACGTCATGGTTGGCGCATTTCAGCACTCGTGGAAGCCAAAAACGCAAAGGTTAGAGATTTTAAAATTCCATCCTTGGTTTTTTCGCGGCGATTTGTTTACAAAGGCGGAAAGCTGGCTAATAAAGACGTAATCGAGAGTAAAAGTTAATTTATCTGCTAGAAAGTCGCCCACTTTTCGACCGATCCGCCGCATTGACGGCTGAATTTATGAATCCGCTCTGATTTTGCTATAGTTGTCGCGGAGCCGCAATTAACCGCTCGCCGTCGTAAATAGCCGAATTTACAGCGGTAGAAGTCCTTAATGTCACAACTTCCTGATTATTAGACCGCCAGTCCGCAACTCGCCACCTGTAGCCGAATTATAATGCAAGAATTGGACCGAAAGTTGAATTTTAAAATTCATTAGCTTCGGTCCGGTTTCATAAATACTCCGAGCCATTAGCATTTCCGGAAGAATTAACTAGAATAAAATGAAAAATGTTAGCATACCGTTTTTTAGAAGGCAGTAGTGGCTCACAAAAGAAAAAAGAAGAATTACACTTTTACAACCAAGGTACTTAGAGGAACATGATGTAGCTATGTAATTTTAACTTCGCCCTAATAGGATTTAGAATTCTCAATGAATCAGTAGAAGTTCTACATTAAAATATTTATAGATCGCGTGTAGGTGTAGTTCGCGCAAGTACAAACCTTTCGAATACATAGAAACCATTACATATATTTTACATATTAAATTACAATCGCCTAGAAAGCATTTTTTAGTCGCTATGAATAACACTACTGTGCATTGGCACGCAATGCCGGCACCAGTCAAACGGTCTCAATAGTTACAAAACAAAACGTGTTGGCAAAATCACAGCCAGCAGTACCCCGTAGAGCACGTTAAGCCGTTGGCACTTATGAATCACTCTGTATAAAAATTGCGTTCCTGAAATTCAAAAAATAAATTCAGAAGCTAAATTATTGAATTATTAAAATATGCGTTGTTACAGTAAATTCGTAAAATAAATATTAAAGAGGTGATGACAGCTAACACCGAAATAGCCTCCTCAGGCGTTGACAAAAAAGCTAAACCCTAACGTCCATCACGTTACACACGCTTATCACGTAGACCTTTCGAGAACGAAGCGCATTTATACTTGATCGCTTAATAAACCAAGCTCTGACTGGACGCCATGGCGCGTGAGCATAGAAATGAAACTGTCTACTATCGTATCAACTAAACAACTTGTAGTGAATATCCACTATTACTTAACATGATGTGACTATTATCAAGCAAGAGGGTATAAACAATAGATATTTGGGCTACAAATTAGCAGCGTGAGCACATCACATAAATAAACATAACTAAAACGAACGCACTCGGGGTGTTGTTTTTGACTATCTGCGGTTTTAATAACGTACGGCTCTGTACCCAATGCAGATATGATAGTGTAAGACCTTATCTGCGTTCACCACGTGGTATCACCCTTTCCAGCTGCTGCTAGGGATTCGTGTGACGACCTGGAGTCGTTCCAAAGCAACTACAAGACCTCTCGAGGGCCGCCCACTCGTAATGGCTGGATTAAAGCAAATAGGGTCAAAACCTCTTAATAGAGGAGGAGGAGGCCTACAAATAAATTTCCTCCACGTTAAACCACGTAAAACAATGACTTTTGACACTTTCAGATAATGATCAGCTTCGGGGTTGCTGGCAAAGCCAATACTACAAAACGCGAATACCCTGAAGTTAAACGCGGAAGGGGGCCCAACACCAATGAAGTGCCAAATCGAAATATTCAAAATATGTATACCAATAATCAACCAAAATGAAAATAGGCAACATGCTCCATACACAGGCGCTTAAAGTGGCCTAATTCAGCATCGCTACATTTGAATGAAATGAGCTTAGAAACCTAAAAAAATTACAATTTGCGAAGGCTTTTAGAAAAAAATATCACGACGCGGGCAAGAAACCATTTCAGACCGTTATATAGCTCTTGTTTGTTCCATTTCGATTATTGGCGTATATCTAGTTACCAATCCTAAATATTGGCACAATCTCTTTCTCTACAATGACAGTTAAGGCTAAATGGAGACAGGTTCCATTGGCGAATCCATAATTAATGTCTGCTCTGTTTCCAATGTCGAGTGCCTTAGAATAGTTTTCGAAGCAATTTATTTTGGAACAATTTCTGCTTCCGTCCAAATCTTGTTTGGCAATACACAAGTTATGTGGTTCATTGATAGCAACTTTACTTAAATAAACTGTACGTCTTATTATTAAATTTTTTGTCTAACAGCGTTAAACGATGTGTAATGGTCATGAAAGATAAAGTGTCTATTATAAATTATACGGTTTTGGTATTACATATGTACATGTACTGGTAGTAAAAAACATCAAGTTCAGAAATACGGGACAATTAATAATAAGGTGGTTCAAGGGCCACATATACGGACGCATGTTGACATGGTACCGGGACTTCTCCTGGGCTAGCTGTGGTCCCGGGACTCGGTTTTTGTGGTAGAATCCCGGGACAGTCCCGGGACCGGATTCTGGGACTAGAAACCCTAGTCACATCGTGACGGCTCGCATTGGGCTTGGAAACTGTAACAAAAAAACAGAAATATGGTTGCTTTTAGAGATCCCATGGTATCCCTTTTCCGCCTCCCCTACGCACCTTCATCCTTGCGAGCGCATGGATACTGGCACTAACCTCTTCCAGAGCACAGTATTGACAGAACTACGAAAGTCAATCAATCTCATCTTCGACCAGCATGATAGTGACCTCCTCGGCACTTCTTTGCCTTCTCACCTTTGTTCTTCTTCTCCATTTCCTCTTCTCCTTCTTCCACTCTGTTTAATGCTAGTAAAACAAACATCAAATTTAGAAATACGGTTAAACTGCAAGACCGTGGCGGCATACGTTGGGCTTATAAACGGTAACAACACCATAAAACTGCTGTTTTGAAGATATCATAGCATCCCTTTTCCATCTCACCCAGACCAATTGCAAACATACAGAAACTAACGCTAACCTCTTCCAGAGCACAGTATCGTCAGGACCTAGTCAACCAACCCCACCTCCGACCAGCATGGCAGTGACCTCCTCGGCCCCGACGCCAGGAAGTCCTCCAGCGACGCAGCGTTGCTGCGATACGGGTCGGCCGCTCTTCACCGACCCCATCACCGGACAGAGCGTGTGCTCGTGCCAGTACGAACTCCTGGGTTACCAAAGGCTGGCCGGGGGAGTCCCCGGGCTGCCGCCCCTCTCGATGTACAGCGCGCCGTACCCCGAAGGCATGGCAGCCTACTTCCCCGCGCTGGGCGCGGACCAGGCCCCGTTCTACACGTCGGCGGTGAGTAACGGTTTGGAATATTGCTCTAGGTCGGCTTCCAGCCTATGCAGAAGGTGTTTATTGATTGTTAGTGGAGGTGAGTGGTACGACTCGGAAGGCATTGTAATGCGGAGGCACTTTAAATCGCTTGAGAAGCTCCGGTGTGATCAAATAAGAGGCCTTGTAAGAGTAGTGAATTTACTGTAGTGTAGGACGTCAAAGCAACGGGATCAGTTTAAAGCTGTCTGTCAAAATGGACCAGGGGGAGTAGGGCGAGTCTTAAAAAAAATAATGTTTTATTGTCTGCAGTACCGGTACTGACCTCTCTCTCTCTCTCTCTCTCTCAGCTAATAGATTTTTGAATATTAAGAAAGGTATGAAAAAATAAAGTAACTAATACAACAACCACAACTGATTAATGATATGGAGTAAGACCCATGAATTACTGTCCATAATAATAACTCAACTGCTAAAATAGTGGATTTTTATTTCAGGGTACCTAATATATCTATTTCAAGCTTTTACTTTTAAATTTAACGAGTTTTCTGTGAAGACCGTACCTATCAAGAATCTCCACCTTCTTTATGAAGCAGAACGGGAGGTTCGTTCGTTTGGCGTCTTGTTAACATCCCTACTGTAGGGTCGTCGGTCTCTCCTCTTTTAGGATGTTTCAGGCATTAATACCCTAATGTTGCCAAAGCCGGATTGGGGAATCGTAGTGGAAGCCGTTGGAGTTGCTTGGGTTTTCTGTGAGCAACATCCACTGTGGGAAAGATGTTATCGAACTATTTTCTCCCAACTTTTTCCCCCGTAAGACACAACATTTTTTCCCTTTTCTAGCTTCATCTTACCCTTTTGGTTTTAAAGGTGCATTTCTTCTCTTCTTTTGGGATACACATATATTTAAAAACATTTTTTTTAAATTGTTTAAAATGCCACAGTAGCAAGAGTAGACTAAGGCGTAGGACGGTTGGGAAATTAAATATCAATCAGATACATTACCTGTTTTGAACTGAAATCTGGATTTCATCATTGTAGTTGTTATATCATTGTGGTAACTGTATCATTTCTTCATTAGTATCCTTTTGATGGATTGCAGTCTGAACTATTATACAGTGACGAAACGTATAAAGCTTTCACAGTAGTATCTATATTCTATTTTTAAACTAACTAACTACATCGATATATACTAATTAATGTATGTATGTTTCCAAATATTTGTAAGAACTCGAAAAGGATCAGAAAGCCACCTCTTCCACGTCTTTCGGCTTCTCAGGTATTATATCAGCAATTTGGACGATAAATCTGCAGCAGTTCCTGCTGTCTAAACAAAATTTTCTCATGATTTGGAAGCAACGATGGGCTATTGTATGCCAACAGCGTCTTAAATGTCATTTAATAATAATTTTGTAACATTTGCTGCAGTCACCGTACTTCAATTGGTTGCACAACCCATTTGTGCAATGAGTATGAGAATTCAGCATCAGTTCCAAATGGCACCGTTTGTAGCGTTTACGTAACCAGCTGTGTTGGAAAAGGAAGCGTTTCCGTCGAAGTGAAGCTATAAGTTGTTGTCATTTGCTATGAATTCTTAATTGGTTTTTGCGGCTACGGATTGTATATAATGAAAAATGCAAAGGCCGAAGGCATAAACTCGTAACTAAGGTCTGATTATCATGAATGTTTCAGTAATTATGCTCGTAAACGTTGTGTTACTACAGTAGTTACGGCCTATTATACGAGATTATTGCGCTGATAGAAAACTAATTTTTTTAAATTGTTGATTAGAGTGTAAAAAAAGTGTAATTTACATGAGAATTTTTTCAACAGATGTGTTTTGAGTCTTATTTTTCAAAAATTAAGAAGATTGAGATGTTTCCTTGGTAAATTGCTGTCTTTCTTCCTAATACAACAGTTTTTCAGGTTCTTGCTTTTCTGTGACACCTAACTAATGTAAATTGTTTTTTACTGTAAGTAATTACAATAATCCCAATCCTGAATGGTTACCTGATCGATTTTATCGATTTCTTATTAACACTCGAGATATGTGTTGACAGCAATATTCATACATACTGTTCTAGCGTAAAAGACGTCATCTTCTAACCGACTCTGACATCTTGATAAAAATAATCCGCTAATGGAACAGTATAGTAATCAATACTCATTACATATCAATGATCTCCAACATATCTGAGCAATTGCTGTATAAAATCAATTTAATAATAACTGACGACCAGTTTCTAGCCATTTCCAGTAGTTTGCTGCTACGCCGGCTTGGTGATGTATTCGCGTTTCAATACGAAGTCAGTATTCGTGTAAAAGCCTTGTATTGAGGTAGATTCTAATCTTAATTGTTTAATATGTGACCTTTATATATCATGCACGTGTTTTAGTGCAATATCGCAATAATTTATTGACATTAAAGAGAAACCGCTGAAATGGCCTTGTTTGAATTGCGTTTTACTAAATCGTGGAAATTATAAAAATATCGTGATTGGATTGACTCAGTGCTAGGTTTGGCGTGTAATTCTTGAGCTTACATATGACTGGATTGTTTCGTTTATTAGTGTTAAATTGTAGTTCTTTAACGTTTGATGATTCTCTATTTACTAATGGCAGTATCGAAGGAAAAGTCCTTAAAATATTTGTTTATACTAGCTTAGTGTTATTTTCAATTGCAATGAATGTTACAGATTGGCAGAACTGGAGTCATATGACTGAATATTACTGTTTTCAAACTTATGACAGTAGATTTATGTTAAATGGGACACGCTTAATCAAGCCAAGTCGCATATTAGGGGCAAAACTGTTGCTTATTGCGCTCTAATTGTTTCAAATGTGCCAGCCTAGACGACTTTTTGTTAAAAAACTAGACTTGTGGGCGATGCAACAATTCAGGATTTTTCGAAGCCTGCCTTTGTTCAAAAGATATAAAGGGGGCGGTAGTTTGATCAGTATTACGTTGGATTCTGGCAGCGGCTAATCAAGTCGGCCGTGTATTTGATGCGAAATGGTTGCTGATTGTGCTCATAAAAATTATATCGTTTATAGGCAATGCAATCTAAATTGGAATTATTCAAAGTGGAGCATGAATTGAAACAGGGCACTGAGGTATAATAAGAGGGAGAAGAAGAGCATAGATTGCAAATGATGATTCAGACACACAAAACAAGAAGAATAGCTTGATATGACCAAATATTGCTGCTTTCAAACGTACTAATTAACAGGCAATGCAACCTACTTTGGAATTATTTCAAAGTCCATCAGTTGTAAACGATGATTTAGATAGACAAAACGGAGACAATAGCTCGATAACCTCTGTGAAGTTAGCACCACAAGTTCAAGAGTTCCCGTTGCACCCCAAAGAGTTCTGGAGTTCCTGGCTATTTTTAAAAATAGTTCTATGTATGTATTTAAGAGAAAAACATGTGAATCGAAAATTTGGGGTGCTAACTTCACTTTTTCCTTGGACAAATACAAAATTTTGCTTTCAGGACTTGGTCGTTTTGTAAAAGTGATAACACAAAAATACACGTAACTGTTTTACTTCGAGTCTTATCAAAAATGTTATTCTAGTTATCGATAGAACTCGTCAGGATGATACCTACTAGAACTCCTATTAGAAGTACCGGAACTTGAAAAAATTGCTTCCAGGACTTGGTCGTTTTGTAAAAGTACTAATAGAAAATGCGACTAGAACTACCGGAACAAAAAATGAAAAAAGATATTATTTTTTTTCGGTTTATAATTTTTTTTAAATCGTCTTTGTTGTTACAGTTCTAGTACCACCCCGACGAGTTCCATAGAAAAGTGTTATGACATTTTTTAATAATTATAACGGAAGAAGAGTTGTAGTGGTATTTGTCCGGAGAAAAAGTTCAGTTAGAACCCCAAATTTTCGATTCAGATGCAGATGCAAACAGAACTATTTAAAAAAAGCAAGGAACTCTAGAACTCTTTGGGGTGCAACGGGAACTCTTGAAAAAAATAATATTTTTTGAACTTATGGTGTTAACTTCACCGAGGTAGCTTGATATGACAAAATATTGGTGCTTTCAAATCTCTTACAGTAGATTCAGGGCAACTGTAACTTCGGTTAATATGGTCAGCCGTTTATTTGGGGCTCAATGTTGTTTATTGTGCTCGAATTCTTACCATATTTTTTAAATTAACTCGTACATAGGCTAGGCACATTATTTTGAAGTTAAAGCCCATCACCACATGCAAACGATGATTGAGCATTCCGGTTAATTTTGGGGATCCAGTAATCTGATCAGCTATTTGCTTGGGGCCAAATTTTTGCCAATGTTTCGAAATGTGCAAGCCCGGACTGCTTTATTTAAAAAAATGGTGATGCAAGCGGTCAGTGGTTTGATATGACACAATGTTGGTACTTTGACTCTTGCAGTGGATTAGTGGATTCCTGTTAACTGGTCATTGGTTAATCGGATTAATCGCTAATTTGGGACGAAATGGTTGCTAATTGTGCTGTAATTGTCTAGACGACGTTAAAAAAATAACTTTTGGTGATGCAGCATACATTAGATTTAGTCTGATGTCTCGCTTTAAATCGAATTCGAAAATTGATGCAGATCGACAGATAGGGACAGTAGCTTGGTATGATAAAATATCGATGCTTTCATAGGTACCTGTTACAATTGGGGCACCGGTTAATTGGGTCAGCCCAAACTGTTGTTAATTGCATTGTTCCAAATCTGCTAGCTCTGTGATTTAGATTTACTTAAAGCCCAAATTCAATTGCAAAAGATAGACAAAACGAAGACAATAGCTTAATACGACAAAATATTACTGCTTCCAAATTCTTACAGTAGATTTACATTAAATGGTTCATGGTTAATCAAACCAGCTATTTATTTACAGAACACGAATCAGTTAGATTTATTTTGATTATTTGAGCCGCCTCGCCGCTTAATTGGGGCAGTGATTGCACAAGAAACTGCAACTTTGCTCGTAGCTCAAAAACCTTTGCATCTTTTGAATTGACAGACTTTTAATGTTACAGTGAAAAATGAAGATTTTGAGGAAAATATTATTGAACACATGCGAGAAAACGCTCACAGACATCATGGTAGTTTCAGTTTAGTATTTTTATGTAAAGTCTGCATCAAGGAACAACTGGTGTAAAAGTAGGAGTCTTAACCTTTCAAGTGGCCTTTCGTAGATGATCACGATTTGATGATGATGGTAGGGTTCTAAATAGTGTCTTATTTGTTTTTTAATATTCAGTGTACGTGCCACATCCTTTATTTTGAGATTACGACTTCTATTTAAGATTTATAACAAAAGGAGTGTGTTGCATACATTTTCTATTAATTGTGCGAGTCAGGTAACGATGCTACCCCGATTAATCGAAATGCAGTAAATTAGACATTTGTTTCACTTGAAACCAGGGGCAGCTCATGGAGAATTTTGATGGTGAAGCCAACCACAAAACGTAAAATGCATTTTCAACTCCTTCACAGACATAGACAGATTCCGATATCCCGAGATTTAAATATTTCGCATATGGATTGGCAAAAGTCGAGTGAAAAAATTATCAAACTTTACTGGCTTATAAAATATGATAAACAAAATCGAATATTTCACTCTGATTTTTCATTTAAATGTATAATACGGCAAAAAATAGTATCGATACTGATTGAGATATATGCATGCACGATTGGCGTATATTATTTCAAGATGTGCGACAATTTACCAGTAAATTATGAGTATAATAAAATGGTAATCGCCAAAACCCTAACGTGCAACGTCTCTTGGTAACATCAAGAGCATAGAAAAGTGAATGACTCCTGTACACATTCTATGAGATCTTTTAATGTTGTGATACTGACTGTATAAGTATTTAAGTAAAATGTAGCACGCGTCAAGCATACTAATAAATGAGTTTGAGCGAAACGTCTAACATTTCCAGTTGAAAAACGCAAAACAAAATTTATTTTTGAAAATGATTAAAATCGTTCACCTTTCTATGACCCCGATTATAAACACGGCCTTCCAAATGTGCTCCCCGAATGCCGCCTTTCTTCATTTGAACTCTGTGAAGTCAGCTTATGTGCGAAAATTATAATCAGAAAGTCTACACGCGCGCTTTATTGCAGGGGTCAGATCAAACTGAGCATGCTTGAGATTTGAGTCTACGCGGACTTCCCCTTGAATGTTAAAATATCCTTATCTTTTGAGCTACTTTTTGCCGCTGTTTATAAACTGTTGTAAAGCTGAGGAGCCACTTCGATCTGGCACAAATGCGTCCAGGAAAGCAAGCAGGGCTTATTGTACAGCATATATTATTGAAATAAAAATTACTCGTGCTTTGTTTAAGCTTTAAAATGGGAAGAATGGTGGAAAATAAGTACAAAAAATGTTTCATTCAGAATAAAAAAAAAATCTCTTGAATGACAGGTTTGTTATGGTAGCTCCATACGAGTGGAGTGTCTTGATATCAATTTGACGTATTTGTTCTTTCCACGGTACGTACAGATCGTTGTCGTCCCCTCTCAGAGGAAACAACGATCTGTCCGTACCCTGGAAAGGACAACTACGAAATTGAGCAGTTAGATCCTGATGAAAAGGCATACTTCATTAGAATTTTCAGAATTTCATTACTGCATGGTCACAGAAAATTTATTAGATTGGCCTTCGGTCACTTCATGTTACCACGTGCACGGTATCTAGCTAATTTAAATGCGAATTGCCAAAAAAAGGACTGATGACAAAATAATTTGCGAACGATCAGTAACTCATTGCAGAAAATTATGTGTTTGATTGTATCTAGGTGACCAAGCCGGAATTATGACTTTATTTGTTTAATTAAAAAATAAGGCAGCAGGTGGCGAATGCGAAATGCCCCCGAGACCCAGACATGTTCTGGAGGATGTTCGCGCGAATTAGAACTAAGCATTGTTCGCGAATGGTTCGCGACACAATTCATTTCTAGGAAGCAAATTCGTGAACAAAACTTGCGGTCTCGTGACGGACGTGATTACACATGCACGCATGCATTATAGAAAAATAGTGGCGTGTTCGAAATGTGTGTAACTGTTCCACAAGTGCCATTAGCACCATTTGCATAAATCGAAGTGCGCTCCCGGCGTAAATCATCCTTTATGCACTAATAGCGCGCTGCATTATTTGTAGTAGAAACGATACTTGCGGAAACCGGAAATGAAGCGCATTCTTCGCGTTTTAATAACGGAAATATCTCTGGTTTTCATTTAAATTTGCCTGCCCACTGCCGGCAGTAACTGGAGCGTAGAATTTTGATGCAGTTCGATCACTGATTGGAAATGCATATTTTGCCATAGCCGCAGTCGTTGGCATTTGAACAAATTATGCTTGCAAAACTATCTACGGTTATCAAATACGAGCCCAAAAAGAGGAAGAAATTATTTACATTTGATAATTCTCAAATTAACAACAGGCTGTTGTTTATTGTACCACAATAAATTTCAGTGTGTTGCCTTTGCCGATAGTATAGCTGTTTTAACATAAAGTAGAAAGGAAATGCAGGAAGTAGTGCAGAGGTAAAAATTATCAGCAATGGGTAATGTTTTCCAAATAAGCGAAGCAAAAACAAAATACATGACGTGGACCGCACGGAAATTTGAAGGGGGTAGCAGCCCAACAATACATACCAATGAAGGTGAAACCTTAGGAAGTAGACAGATCAACGTATCTGGGAGAGTGTTTACTTCAAGAAATCCAGAAATAAGATAGGAAATACAAACGAGGTTGATAGCAGACAAGTGTTGTTCACAGGGTCGAACAGCATAGCAAGAGAGCTGAACAAAAAGCATTGGAGATATGGGAAAGGGAAATATTACGGAATATTTTTGTAGAAAAACAAATAGATTGTATGTGAGAAAAACGCACAAACCAATAGTTAAGAGAATTGTACATACACACTACATACATACATAATCCGTCCTCTTAATTAACCCGTAAGTGGGCGCGTGGGGGTTAGGCTGACCCCCACTGATGTAAATTTGCTGATAACTTGCAGGTTTTTTGCATTAAATCAAGGAACGTTTCAGTACCTTCCTAAAACACATTCAGCAATGCATTTCTTAGAAAATAAAACGAAAAAAATCGTAAACTGTTGGATATTATTACATCTGTTTTGCAGCTGGGCTGGTTTGACCCCCACGCGCCTACTAACGTTACAGTTTTTACCAATACTGCTTTACATATATTTTTCTTAATATATGTACTTTTTTTTTAATGTAGCTGATTTCAGCCAAAGTGTAATGTTAATAACCAATTAATAAAAATAAAATGTTAGGTTTTGTAACAAAACCGTATTTTATTTTGATTTCAAAAACTCATTACATCCTCAAAGGTAAAAATCACAATAAAAACTTGTAAGCTAATATATTTCTTTCTTATCAATCTTTTTCGATTAGAATACATATAATCAGTCAGTATATACTTCCATATTACATAAAACGAAAGCTTAGAAGAAAAAAAAGTTCAAACTGATTTACTGACCCCATTTGATGGGTGGGGGTCAGCATGACCCCCACGCGCCTACTTATGCAACGAAATGGCACGCGCCTACTTAAGGGTTAAGGGCTAGAATTGTATAATGGTGCAAATATTGGAAGAGTAGTAAAAGCTTAAAGAATTAGATGGATGGGGCACATAATTAGAATGTCACAGGGGAGGCTACCAAATGGGCTCTCAGCCAGCAGCACAGCGAGGAAAAAGAGAAAGAGGAGGCCAATGGAGCGATGGAAGAATGAAGTAGACGGAGATATCAACAAGGCAAATAGAACTGGATATAAGGAGAAAGGGATATACAAGAAAAAATTGAAGAAAGACCAAACCATGGGCCTACAAGGTTAGCAGCACTAGAACATATAATTGTTCACACCAGATCTATCGTTTTATACACAATACGATTCCTTTCATTGGAGCTTCTCGTGGTCCAATTGATTAGATATCCAATGCGGATGTTCAAAATTAAAAAAGGACGGTATTGCTTATTTGATATTTTAAAATAGAGACCGAAGAAGAGCAACAAACTTATTAGCAGTACAATAATTGCTCACAGCAAATCTGTCAAGTTTTACATACTTTACATAATATGATTCCTTTCATTGAAGTCCCTCGTGGTACTCTAATTGGTTAGATACCCAACGGGGAAGTTCGAAATTAGAAAAAGGTCATTTTAAATTAGGAGCTGAAGAACAGCAAGAAATTTAGTTACAGTTCGATAATTGCTCACACCAAATCTATCACCTTGTACATACCTTACAACCTTACATAATATCATTCCTTTCATTGGACTCCCTCGTGGTGGTCCAATTGGTTAGATACCCAACGGGGAAGTTCGAAATTGGAAAGAGGATATTTTAAAATAGGGGTTGAAGATGAGCAGGGCATTCTCTTTACAGTTATATAATTGCTCCCACCAGATCTTGCAGCTTGTAGATACCTTCATAATATGATTCCTATTATTGGAGTCCCTCGTGGTGGTCTAATTGGTTAGATACCTAACGCAGAAGTTCGAAATTAGAAAACGGTCATTTTAAATTAGGAGCTGAAGAACAGCAAGAAACGTATTACAGTTCGATAATTGCTCACACCAAATCTTATCACCTTGTACAGGGTGGGCCAAAGTAGACGCTTTCTTATGGAAACTCATGTTCCTGTCAGAGATAGAAAAATTTTGACCAACATCTCCCGAGCTCAAATTTTATGAAAAAGTTACTGGTGCAAACAGAATTTTGCTATCGTAAACCGTTAGGCCGCTAGGGGGCGTTTTTCAAAATTCGTCGATTTCTTTAAACCCTTCTAGCTTTTTTGTTTTTAGTAATAATTGATTTCTGTAAAAACTTTCTCATAGCAGTTTTTGGTGTAGAATAGGCTGGTGAATTTTGTTTTAATACAGGGTGATTCGTAAATTTGCTGCAACAAAAATTTTCTTATTTCTTATGGAAAACCCGGTATATTTATACATTTTTTTGTAGTCCTTAAAATTCTCTTTTCAAAAATATATAATACTATATGTCTAAAGTTAGCATTTTACGGTATATTTGGCTTTAAGTTAAATAAACTAAAAATATCAAGTAGCCATTGTGTCATAGCGCCGCATGACCATTGTTTTAAACCAACATTAGCAATATTTATGAGTAAAACAAAATTTACGAATCACCCTGTATTAAAACAAAATACACCAGCCTATTCTACACCAAAAACTGTTATGAGAAAGTTTTTACAGAAATCAATTATTACTAAAAACAAAAAGTTAGAAGGGTTTAAAGAAATCGACGAATTTTGAAAAACGCTCCCTAGCGGCCTAACGGTTTACGATAGCAAAATTCTGTTTGCACCAGTAACTTTTTCATAAAATTTGAGCTCGGGAGATGTTGGTCAAAATTTTTCTATCTCTGACAGGAACATGAGTTTCCATAAGAAAGCGTCTACGTTGGCCCACCCTGTACATAACTTATATAATAAATATTATTCCCTTTATTGAAGCCCCTTCTGGTGGTCCAAATGGTTAGATACCCAACGCAGAAGTTCGAAATTAGAAAGAGGATATTTTAAAATAGGGGCTGAAGACGAACAAGACTTTTTTACAGTTCGATAATTGCTCACACCATATCTATCACTTTAATACCTTACATAATAAATATTATTCCCTTCATTTAAGCCCTTCGTGGTGGTGCAATTGGTTCGATACCCTACGGGGAAGTTCGAAATTAGAAGGAGGATATATTAAAATAGGGGTTGAAGACGAACAGGACATTATTTTTACAGTTCGATAATTGCTCATACCAGGTCGATCAGCTTGTAGATACCTTACATAATATGATTCCTTTCATTGGTGTCCGTGATGGTGGTCTCATTGGTTAGATACCCAAAAGTTCGAAATTAGAAAAAGGGCATTTTAAAATAGGAGCTGAAGCAGTGCAAGAAACTTATTTACAGTTCGATGATTCATTTCCTCAAATTTGTCGCCTTGTACATATCTTACATAATATTCCTTTCATTGCACCCCTCGTGGTGGTCTAGCTGGTTAGATCCCAGACAGCGAAGTTCGAAATTGAAAATGGGATGTTCTAAAAATGAGTCGAAGAAGAGCAAGAAATTTATTTGCAGTTACTCACATCAGATCTCGATCATCTTGCACACACCTTACACAATATGATTTTGTCATTGGAGTGGCTCGTGGTGAACCAATTGGTTGGATACCAAACAGAGTAGTTCGAATTTAGAAAGAGGATATTTAAAATGGCGGCTGAAGAAGAGCAACAAACTTATTTACAGTTCGATAATTGCTCGCAGCAGATCTATCATGTTTTACGTACCTTACATAATATGATTCCTTTCATTGGACCTCCTCGTGGTCGTCTAATTGGTTAAGATACCCAAGGGGAAAGTTCTAAATTATACAGAATATTTAAAATAGTAGCTGAAGAAATGGAAGAAACTTATTTACAGTCCGATGATTGTTCACACCAGATCTGTCATCTTGTACATATCTTGCATAATATTCCTTTCATTGAACCCCCTCGTGGTAGTCGAACTGGCTAGATCAAGCAAGAAATTTATTTGCAGTTACTCACATCATATCTCCTGCACCTTACATAATATGATTTTGGAGTCCCTCGTGATGGACTAATTGGTTGGATACCAAATGGTGGCTGAAGAAGAGCAACAAATTTATTTACAGTTCGATAATTGCTCGCAGCAGATCTATCATGTTTTACGTACCTTACATAATATGATTCCTTTCATTGGACCTCCTCGTGGTCGTCTAATTGGTTAAGATACCCAAGGGGAAAGTTCTAAATTATACAGAATATTTAAAATAGTAGCTGAAGAAATGGAAGAAACTTATTTACAGTCCGATGATTGTTCACACCAGATCTGTCATCTTGTACATATCTTGCATAATATTCCTTTCATTGAACCCCCTCGTGGTAGTCGAACTGGCTAGATCAAGCAAGACATTTATTTGCAGTTACTCACATCATATCTCCTGCACCTTACATAATATGATTTTGGAGTCCCTCGTGATGGACTAATTGGTTGGACACCAAATGGCGGCTGAAGAAGAGCAACAAATTTATTTACAGTTCGATAATTGCTCGCAGCAGATCTATCATGTTTTACGTACCTTACATAATTTGCTTTCATTGGACCCCCTCGTGGTCGCCTAATTGGTTGGATACCCAACGGGGAAGTTCGAAATTAGAAAGAGAATAGTTTAAAATAGGGGCTGAAGACGAGCAAGACTTTTAATAGTTCGATAATTGTTCACACCAATCTATCATCTTATACATACCTTACCTAATTAATATTATTCCTTTCATTGATGGCCCTCGTGGTGGTCCAATTGGTAACGCGGAAGTTCGCAATTAGAAAGAAGATGTGTTAAAATAGGAACTGAAGAAGAGTAGGAAACTTACTTACACTTCGACAACTATCATCGTGTAGATACCTTACGTAATATGATTCTTTTCATTCAAGCCTTTCGTGGTCTAATTTTTTTAGTATTAGAAAGAGGATGGTGTGTTCGGGTATCAAATATCTTCTTCTTCTTCCTCTGATTATAGGCCAGTGGCCTGTTTTAACCACAAAGTGAGCCCTCTTGGCCTTTAAGCCGGGTAGATGACTAACCTTGTCCGTCGAAAGTGAGGAAGAGTTCCCTTGTTAGGGGTTAACGCTTTTTCTCCTGATGAATCACCTTACGAAAGTGGGCGAAACGTTGTGTTCTTCGATCTCAATCATGACACGGTCCAAACCCGGAGTCGTTTGTTACTTAACTATGCAGTATTTTAATTTGTATAGAAGTATAACACAATACGAACACGTGTAACCTTTAACAGAGTAGGTAACAATAATGTTATTTAAAATCGTCCTTTTGAAGATGTTGGAATATTACCTTCGTCATCCTCGTCATTATTTTTTTTTTAATTCTGATGCTTCTGTGGGACGCATCCATTCCAGATTTGTATGCTTTTCTTAGAGATTTTGGTTTAGATAGTTAAAAATAGATACCAATATATTCGTTTTTCATTGTCGAAACGACTTCTCAACTGGGAGAATTCCAAATAAAGACGACATTGTTGTCGGGTGTCAAATATTATGTATTTTAGGACACTATTCTACAGATCTTTTTAAGTTGAAAACCTAGTAACAGGATCTAATGATCTATTTCAAACAATATTCAAGGCCGCTGGATCATGAAAAGAAGCCTAAGGAATGTTATAATCTATTTACTGACTTAATTATATTCTTTCAATACATTATCTATATGGCATATAGCCTCGACTTGAGCAATTCAAAAAGAAGTGTAGTACAACTGTTAGAAAACAACTACTCATTCAAGGACTTGATCGTTTGAGCGGCAGCAGTCTTTGACCACAGCTAATCCCATAATTAGAAGAAGCAAAGCATAGGCAGCAGACACAATAAGCTAATTGGAGGAAGCAGGCTCGCATTAGCGCTCACATAAATTAACGGTAACTCGAAAAACTGCTCTCAAGGATTTCCTCCGCGCATATTAATATCCACAATTCGCATACCTTTTGCAGAGACACAGTTACAGGAAGCACCGTTCCACATCGTGCCAGAATGTGCCCTTTCGTGGCAGTAGTTCGCTCGAAGGCCTGGGCGTCCGAACTAAACGGAATAATTTAGTTAACATGACAGTTAAAATTTAATTATGTGTCCAGCGCGCTTTATGAATATGAATGCGGTCATTGTAGATCTTGGCCCGAGGGATTTACCACGAGAGGAGCTTGTATACAAACTCGCCTGCAGATTATACAGAATGAAATGTGTTTTGTCATAAATCAGGATTGGGACGTGTCTCTATAACTTCATTACGGATTATTATATTAATCACGAGATGCTTGTGGCTCAACAATGGCCCTGACAGCTTTTCTCTTACGAGATGATGCATTGTGCATTATCCTCCACTCGGGCTTGTTTTTCTATGAAGTCGTAACTTCGGTATTTATTCGAAACCAACGTCCGAAATTATGAGGATGAGTTCACACCGCCTACGTCTATCCTAAGCCACGCAGTTTTATTGCCTACCTAATCCCTGTGTAACTATCTGATAGATTCACGCAGGTGAATGCCGTAAGCACGTAATAATATTGTAGGTAAATTATGCGCCTAGCTCCGTTTGGACTTCATAAACTCGAAATTTATTAGCTTGTCCTATTAGTTGTGGATCTGTTTACATAGCTTTTTATGGATTGGGCAACAGTAGTCCTGAAATTTAGCTTTTTAGTGTCAATACAATCGGGGCTTTTAATAAAGATTATTATTTATTGTTGGGTGGGTTAGATCAGGAATGTATTTTTTGTATCAACAGTAAACAAAAATCGTAGCTTTTGGAAATGGAACTGTAAAAATATACATTAACAAATAAGTGCAACAAGAGCGTAAATTCGCCTTTGATGGCTTATAGCATGCACTATAGAACGAGACGCGAAGCGCCGAGGGATATAACAAATTAAACCGCTGCACACATAGAGGGGATGCAAGATCATTGGATACCGAAATTAATATACGGATATAATCCTCGGGAATACATGAATACATCAAGTGAAGCAGAAAAAGAAACAAATGCAGCTGTACCAACAGTATTTTTCAAGTAGTTTCTTTTCTTCTTAACTTTTTCATACAGTGCTTCTTCTGGTTGTTCCACGTTGTCGTCTATTATAGCATATGTACGAGTACATGCATAGGGAGGATTCCATATCTGGGTTGCATCACTCCCTTTGCTGTTGACGTCCTCTTTTTATCGATCCCTATATGATCCAGTTCCGTGCATCCACACCACACAAGTCTTCTGGCTGTCAGTTTACATAATTTCTCTTAACATTTTAAAAGGATGCAATCAGTAATTGAATTTTAGAAAAGAACATTTGAACACTCACTAAAAGTTTGTAGGTAAATGCATGCACTTTACATAATTGCAATTATGCTAGCAAACTGGTAATTTGTATCGATTAACTTTTACCTTGACAATATGCGTGTATTGATTGCTACACTGTTACAAATACATATAGTCACTTCTACTCTACTAATTAGCACTATTGTCATGTTAAATTGTCTCCATAAATGCATACGAATAAAGCGTTTACCCGAATCCGAGGCATCTTGAAAATTCCCTGCAAAGCCGTTGCATAACTTGTAGGAGAAATCGCAGCACTCTTCCTCCATTGTTGCCTGCATAAACATACACTTTGAGTAAATTTGTTTTCTCCTCACAGCGCTGCAGCACATCTCCAGATAAGTATTTGCTTGTACGCGTCTTCGTGCTGTTGCCACAGAGCTTGTTCTGCGCGGTTTTATTAAGAGAGCGAGGACATATATTGTCACGTTTTGTTTGATCTGGAGAATCGCGGTTCACGAAGCTATGTTAACACTGGAGTAAATATACTGCATAAGCCCTGAAACCCCGGTTGAGCTCAAGTTATCGTAGATTAGTGAGCTTCCCAATTTGCTTTAGCCGCCAAAAAAATGATTCACCCATTGGAGATGTTGCTATAATTGTAAAGGTTGAAACAATCCGATATACGGGTGCCAAGCACCTCAAGTCTTTACCTCTTTAACAATTTTTGAATACGTCCAAATTTTGTATATTGTAGTTATCGATGCCACTTATTCCATTTTCTTCACATACACGCTTGACCCACTGCCTTTTTCTGTCATCAAACTAGAAAAAATCTTTCATCCCTGTTCCCACTTATCATCAACCGAAAACTACTTTCTAATTTTAGATAAGAACTTTTCTGTTGTCGTATAAGATCAAATGTTTCTGTAAGAGGTAGAAAACGAAAAAGAAATGAAGAATATGAAGAACAGAATGATACCACTTCTCCTTCAAACTAGAATTCGCCATGTTTTCAATCTTAAATGTTTTGGACGTTGACTTGACTACCTTTCTGATACTGAAACAATAATGTAAGATTTGTGTAACAATTCTCGTTGTTGCCATACAAAATTAAAATTTCTTTTGTTAAAAGAAAGAGAAATGAATACTGCCTTCTTTCCTTCAAAGCCCTATTCAAATATCTGGTTTATGATCGTTAAGCCTCTCATGGTTTCTAGTAGTTCCCTTCCAGAATATTCTTCATCTGCAGATCATTCAGCTTTGATTTTTTCAGGCATGATAACAAAATCCTACTAATACACCTATGTCTCATCATCAGCACATGTCATAATTTTGGAAAACATCGATATTTTCTTGTTGAATTTCTTTGGATAAAACTGTTTATTCCAGGAACTCGATATGATACTTCTCTGAGCCTCAATCACCGGAGAAGATTGTTTCAAGATTATGATTTCCTGTGTATTAATAGGAAGCTTTAATGGCTTAGTTGTTAAAATCAACTCATTAAGATAGCTTGCAGCTACATTTCCCTTCCAGTTCGTTGGCTATGCCTTTTATGGTACCTATATACGTTCTTCTTTTGTTACGAATTCTATTACTCAGCATCACTACGGTGTTCAAGTGTTCCAAGTTTCACTTCACACATATTTGTGAACAGATTTCTTGAAAAATCGCAGCTCTCGATCACTCAACAGTAAATAAATTTAGATCGATGAATCCTCAGAGCAATGTAAATACAAATACATAAGGAAACAGTCGACCTGCTTATACTCATATATACCGGGACAATCTGCTGCGAGTATTGCGTCTTCTCGCCACTTTTAAGCAGGATCACCAAAGGGAGACCTTCTGAAATAAACCAGCGGTTTCCAAACAGTGACAGGTTCTCAGGTGCAAACGGGTCAAATCCGCAGGCCGCTGTGTCGAAATCTGAAATCCCCAAACCGCAACCCCTGTAACCATCAATAATCCACGGCTGCAGCAAAAGACAGTGGCATGCAGGCAAATACCTTGTTAACATGTGTTCGCTGCTGAAAGTTTGATCGGAGTACAGACAGGCAGGATCCCGGAGTTGGCGATTAAGCGCCAGACATGTCCACGCTCCCGGTTAGCTGCCTCATTAGGCTCGTCCCGAGGCCGTCCCGCAGCAATTAGAGTGCTATGTATCTTGCATGAGCCTTGCCAAGTACACAACTGGGGTTGAGATACGTGTTACGGTATCATTATTAAATGGGGATGCGTAGGGCCACTCTATATGTTTTCCTCGATCCTTAGTTCTACCTCTATGGAAGAGATTCTTAATACTAACATATTATACCACACATTTACAAATTGAAGCTCAATTGCCGCATAGTTTGGAAGAATATGTGAAAGCTTACTTGAAATCCAACTCATTAACAGGGAATTAATAGAACAATTGTTCAGACTATTTCCGATGGTGTGAAAGAGTGTATATTGGGGACGAAGACTATATGAAAATCTTAATCAGCATGGATCCACATCACAACCCCTTTTGAGATAGGAGAGCTTTTCGTGCTTTGGATCACTCACATGCTTTCCTCGACACTTGCTTATACCTATATCGTACTAAGGAAATGTTTCGAGGGAGGTCTATTAGGGACAAGGCTAGATGAAAGACTGACGAGGATACTTACACCAACCCCTTCTGAAATATGAGAAAACACCATAGCTGAGCTACAAATCAAATGTTTAATGAAATAATTGGACGACAGGTCCAATTGAATGGCCTCCTTGATCTTCTAGCTCCTAACTCTATGGTGGTTTTTTTTAAATAGCATATCTCACATCATGATGACTCTGGATAAATACTAGACGCATGGTACAAACCCCCTCTCTTCATTAGGACTGGACCAAGAAATTCTGAAAGGGTTTTAAATTCTTCAGTAGAAAAATGCGAATCCTACATGGAGATGGAAGTTTTAAATTTGTCTAGTCTGTAAAGAATGTAGCAGTAGAGCCACTGAAATAGAAAAAAATCTTGTAGTTTGCTGATCTATTTTGATAAATACTTAGAATGTACTCTCCATTCTTAAAATACTTTCTTCAAGTATAGTGATGATACTAATTACTGTGTTACTATTTTTTAGCAATTTTTAATAGTATGTACAAGTTCAAAAATCCAAATGGTACTTTTAGTATGCGCTATGAAAATAAAAACCATGGAACATCTCACTTACTAAATATAATTTCTGCCAAACTAAAGACAAAACAAGACATCATATTCGCCTCGCTGCTGTTAGACACTCTTGTATACACTGAAGTATTAAAAGCATGCGCTCACGTGAAAATATTAATGGCTACAATAAACCACTGCAGGTGCCGAAAAACCAGACGTGTCGCATTTTCGCGAGCTCGAAATAATTTTGAGACGCGGATTTAGAACTTGATTAGTTTCTGCCAACACATTCGCGCTGGCTGAAAGTGAAGATTAAACTTAACAATGTATCAGGAACGTCAACATGCTGCATGGAGCGTGACTATTTTTCGTTGTGTCTCCGGCTCGTTAATAATCCAGGGACCCAATTATGGAATATTTCGTTTACAGCCTGGCTTTTACACGCTTCTTTTCCTAATCAGTCCATAAAATTGACTCGTAGCCCAGTTTGCACTCGATAACAGACTGCGTTAAAATCCATGTAGTAAAAATGCTGGGCTTATCGCTAACCGCCCGGTGGCTGTGTAAGTCTAAATTCTTGTCCGCCATAATCACGAACAAAATTTATAGGGGCATAAAAACGAATCAATTTGTTTTAAGGCTAGCTGCGAGCCGATGTAAATACATATGTTGTAATTGGACCGATGCACTTGGCATTTATACTGGCATTTATGAGCTTCTGTAATCATTTGAGTTTCGAATGGGTTTCGAAACAGTGGCCACCAACCGAAATGTGATTTACAGAACAAAGAGAAGTCTACAGAAGAACGTGGTTTAGTGCTGGTGAACACTTCATGAAAAACTGTAGTTGAGACGAATTTACTCTTTCCCGTTAGAGGATTTTCAGAATATTAAACCATTGAAAAATGTCTTCCCCGTTGCCAAAATAACCATTCCAAGCAATTCTTGTAATAGATTGACTTCATCAAAATCGATAGCTACCACTTCATTTATACTTCACTTATTAGTTTGAAGGTCGTAGGTTCAGATACCTCACGACCTCTCGCCAAGCTTCTCCATCTTCCATTTTCTTCACAACTTCTGTGATTTTTAGATTAGCCATGCCATAATGGTCATTTGTCTAAAATCCATCGGGTAATCTAATCAAATTATTTTCTTTTGTGTCGAAAGCAGGAGATAGATATTGACCCGGATGTTCAGTTATGTGTCTTCCAGGGTATTGTTCTTCAACATGCTGCATTGAGGGTTCAGGTTTCAGCTCCGTATGTCACTATAGGAATGTTTCATTTGACAATTGCTATTATTCTTTTTATTTCTTCCGCCGCATTTGTTGGATATGCGTGCACCTAAATGGATTATTTCGGTCTTCTCTTCTAGCAATTATCGTTGTATCATCTAGATTCATCATGTTGGTTATTTGATCTGTAAACTTGTTTGTGTGATCTGCCTCTTCTTTTGCCGTCAACTTTTCTCTGGATTACAGGTATTATGTCGCCTCTTCCCATGGCATGAGCAAACAAAGGTATACATAATTCTTTTTAGTATCGAGTATAGGAGATGGATGTTAACCTGGACGTTCAGTTCTCCTTCAGCATACTGCATTTAGGGTTCCGGTTTCGGCTCCGTACATCACTACAGGAATTTTACTTTATTTAGTCTCATTACTAGAGATGGCGATTATTCTTTTTGTTCCTTCTTCTCAGCCGCATTTGTAGGATATGCGTGCGCGTCAGTAGATTATTTCGGCTTTCTCTTCGACAACCTCTTCCAGTCATTATCGCTGTATCATCCAGATACATCTTCATCATGTTGGTTATATGATTTCGAAACCATTTGTGTGATCTCCCCTTCTGCTGTTGACTTTTTTCACTGGATTGCAGGTTTTATGTCGTCTCTCCCCATGGCATGACCGAAGAAAGGTATACAAATTTCTCTTCTTTGGATTTCAACTCTCATTCAACATACTGCATTGAGGGTTCAGGTTTCAGCTCCGTCATCGCCACAGGAATTTTATTTTATTTAGTCTCGTCACTACAGATTCTACAATTGCTATTATTATTTTTGTTCCTTCTTCTCGGCCGCATTTGTTGGATATGCGTGCGTTTCAGTAGATTATTTCGGTATCATCTAGATTCAGCATGTTTGTTATTTGATCTGTAAACCGTTTTGTGTAATCGGCCCCTTTTTCTTGTGCCGTCGACTTTTCTCTGGATTACAGTTTTTTATCGTGTCTTCCCATAGCATGGCCAAAGAAAGGTATACACAATTCTCTTTTGTATCGAGGATAGGAGATGGTTGTTGACCTTGATGTTCAGTTTTCCTTCAACATAGTGCATTGAGGGTCCAAGTTTCGGCTGCGTATGCCGCTATGGAAATTTTAAGTAGTCTCATTGAAGATTTGATAATTGCTATTTCTCATTTTATTTCTTATAAGTTGCATTTTTTCATTTCTAAACATAGTGTAAGGGAGGTAATATTTTGGCTCCATATACTGTCATCAAGAACGGTTCACGGTTCAACGTGAAACCCACTTCTGTACTGCTTTATACCATTCGGGTTAAAAGTTCTGCCATCTCTTCTTCACAGATAGATATCCATTATCGTCGTTTCGTTTAGATTCTAGATTCGTCACGTTGCATATTTCATCTAGAAATATATTGTGTGATCTGCCTCTTTCTGGTACCATCGACTTTCCGCTGGATTAAATATATTCTATGCCATCCCTTTTTATGACATGGCCAACAAAAAAAGTATATAATTCTCTTTGGTATCGAGGGTAGGTGATGGATGGATGTTGATCTGGATGTTCAGCTCTCTAAGAATTGAATCGTTTCATATATGGGCCGTCCAGGATATTTAGAACGTTCTCTTATAGGAAATCATTTCCAGTGCTTCTGTTTTTCTACAGCTTACTGAATTGGGAGCAGTTTCGGCTCCGTATGTCGCTAAGGGAATTTTATTTTATTTAGTCTCGTCATTGCAGATTTGGTAATAGCCTTTTTTTATTTCTTTGTCATAGTCGCATTTATTGGATGTGCATGCGCCTAAGTAGATCGTTTGGTTGCCTCTTTCATGTCTTGGGTAGGGTTTAAGGGAAATAATATTTTGGCTCTGTCTACTACCATCAATAATTATTTTGCTTTGTTTATTAAGGGTTAATAGCACTACCATATCTCTCTTGCATCTAGCCATTATCGTTGTATTGTCTAGATGCTAGGTCCGTCGTGTTGTGATATTTGATGTATGAATATATTGTGTGATCGGCATCTTGTTCTTCAGTCGTCGACTTTCGTCGTTTTTCTATAGTCTACTTTTATGACTTAACCAAAGAATAATAATTTTTTTCCAAGGATTCTACTCCCCTTCAACTTACTGCATAGAGTATTTTGTCTCATCTTTATAGATTTGACAGTTGCCATTTTTCTTTTTATTTCTTTCTTTCGACCGCCTTTGGTGGATATGCGTGCATCTAGGTAAATTATTTCGGTCTTTTCTTTGATTTCTTTGACGTCTTGGGTAAGGTGTTTACCATCACCAAGAGCCATATTGCAAGGCTCAATGTGAGACCCACTTCTGCACTGTTTTGTTCTACGCGGGTTAATAGGTCTGCCATCTCTTCCTCACAGCTAGTCATTATCGTGGTATCATTTGTACACATTAAGTTCAAGTTTCCCTGCCCCTTCTCAATCTTCTGTAGCTTTTCTAACGACCCGTTCACTGTAGATGTTGAAAAGCAGGGGAGAGAGGATAGATACGTCCGTGACTCGCTCCCTTTTCTGCCCTAAAAGGTGTAGAGATATTTTCTCCTATTTGGAGCAGAGCAATGTGGGTACGTATAGTTTTCGGATTAGGTAGACAGGATGATCCGATGTCCCCATTTCGCGAAGTATCGTCCATACTTGGCACTTTTTATAAAGAGGTATGTGTATGGAGTGTTCTGCCCATTCTGTTCACCATTCGCTTGTATTCCAAAAATTTGATTTCAATGCACCATTTTTATACCACGAAAGACAAGTTATTAAAGTTTAGAATTGTTCTGTTATTCATTTGATTAATTTCGGAGATAATGGCATTTAAAGGAGCTCTTAACAGAACGCGTGAAAGGAAATTAGCAATTAAAAATGTTATTTATATCGGGGACGTTTGGAATTTGGAAGAGAAAAATTATTGGAAATACTAATTCAAAGGAACTTGAGCATGGAAATAGTTCACTTGACGATGTGATCCACAAGATATCAGAAACGTTGCTCGCCATCAGAATAGATGACACGAACAAGTAGCTTTAGAGGTAAATCCTAATTTTACCACTATATTATGCTGAACAAGCTGAGTGACTGACTTTGGAATGAGAGTGTACACATAGGTGGATCTAGGATTGTTCTTTAAATTTCTTAAATAACTTAAGATTAGAACGTTGTGAAAAGTCTCAATAAACGGAACGAATCGTAATCGATTACGCGCAACAATGGGTTAAATCTGATGCCAGTTTAAGATCCAAATACATTCAATGCTCCGTTACGGTTGTACCAGCAAGCACGCTTTCCAATCGCTGTCAAATGAAATATGCATGGCACACATTAGTACATAAATCTGCAACCATTTCCAGCGACTTTCATGAATGTGTCGGAGCCGAACAGAACATGTCGTTGTCGCCTTGGATTTTATTGGACTGTGAAGCGTGTAACGCTGACAATGTTGCAATAATGAAGGCGAACTACAAGTGTAAGGTGCACTAATTGTCACCGTACGACGTCTTAGAACGGGCTTCGTGGTGCACCATATTCGGTAGAACAACCCCGGAGTCGTCTCTGCATTATTAATAAACTTGGGAAACAAAAGACGCCCACGTAGGCTCCACGTGAGGATGCTGCGGCCAAGAAATATATTCTTTTGCAAAAGTGTTTCCTTCAATAATGTTTTTTTAATGCTTGTGATATAGAATAGCAGTCTCGGGTGTTAAATGTTGTAAAAATTAACTTTGTCTTTATGCAGCTGTCCCTAAAATCTGCGAATAAAATGAATTTCGTTAAGTCTATAATCCACTGCAGAGCTCTTCGAAACAAACAATTTTGTTCTAACAGTAGAACGCTTTTGATTGATTTGGCATGAAACCCTTAACGGGTATGTCATATTTTGAAATGATATTGATTATTGTCAGTGGATTACTAGTGGATGAAACTTGGGTGTCACAATTCGCAAGCTTGCCATGAAATGAGTCCATGTCTGATCCGTGTCTGACAATTGTGTTTCCTTAAATAGGACTGTGACAATACTAATATCTCAAAAGATCAGAAAAGGAGGATACAGGCTTTTGGATATATATAAATTGAGTTAAATGGTATTAGCTTAAGTCCACAAATCTGTGGTTTAGCCTTCTTCCTATATTTTAAGAACACTTACACAATAACTTGTATATATAAATGTAATAGAGAGCTTACTCTAGTATTCGAATCCAAAGTTATAATAAATAATTGAAAAATATTTGCTACAAAGTAAAAAATGTGAATAATTTGTTTACCGCCATAAATATTGAGCAATCGGCAGTAACTAGCTATAATTACTGCTTTACATTGTTTTAATTTTGCTCATATCAGAATTTATAGTTATAGAAATAATTGCTGCGAATTATGTCCCGTTATTATCCGTAATTGTTGCCTTAATGTCACTCCTAACGTCAAGAACGCATATTTCTACTTAGCTTAAAATGCCACTTCTGCCACAATTACCCAGATATTTAGGTTTAAGTGTAAACCCCGCTCTAGCTACATGTCGAAACCCTTTCACATGCAACAAGGATATATTGACATAATCTAATTAGATAATTCACACAGCGCAGCCTCCATACCGAGACCTCACGTGTGATCGTTCCATTTCATAAGTTCATATTTATATCTCGTTAATTGCCGCTTTTTACAATGAGTTCATAACCGTCGGAGCAGAATATCACACGAACAAACGAACATGTATTGTGTTTGTACCTACACATTCATTGTTGTGTTTGTGCTAACTAGGAAACGTTTACTAATTAGCGGAGAATGTCAGTCGCTGCATGATGAATTGTGCACTACGCTAATTTTTGCTGTTTTTATTATGTCCGCTGTTACATGAATACGCGTATACACGCATTAGAATTATTGTTAATTATTCCAATTTACTGCCTTCGCGGAACAATGCCTTGTCTTTGTAAATCACTGCATTTGATCGTTGTTTTGCAACTCGTTTTTTGAAAGGACCATTCAGTAACTACACTTTTACAGCGATGCATCCTGTTCGTTTACAATTAATTAATTTATTTCTCAGTGCTTAGTGCAGAGTGATATTAGTGAAAAGGAAGAGTTTTTATGAACAAATAGAAGACAGAAATCATAAACCATGGGACTGCCAAAATAAAAATTGTGTTTCCAAATCTTTTCTACTGCAACATACCTGAAAAATCTTATATTCATGCTTTGTTCTTTCTAGGTAAGTTTTGATATGAACAGCAGCTTCTATTATTTTCATCTTTTATAAGTAACTAGAAGCAAAATTTTACAGTTTTGACTTGTGTAATATTCTGAATGTCAATACCAACTTAGGAATTTTCAAATGGCACCTCTTGAAACTCGGCTATTGTTAAGAAACTTCTAATATTACCATAAACAGTACAGTAGGGCTTCCTTTACAGTTTAGACCATTCTCAAATTCGTTTTCTACTTATGCGTCATTTGCCTTGGATTGTCCCTTCCAATTATTTGCAGATGTTTCGTTTAGTGATTCACAAATTGTTTATCCTACCATACCACATCAGTTGTTTTTTTAAACACTAGTCAATATGTTAAGGTCGCCTTCTATTTTTTCTCTGATATTCTTATTGCTAATATTTTGATTTTTTGACAAATACTAATGCCATCCATCCTTTATTGATGACTGACTATACCTTGCCACATCACTCTTTTTTTCAATACTATTTTATATGTTATGCCGACCTCCATTCATTCTCTGATTTTTTCATTGCTATTGTGTTGAATTTTTTGGGCTATCTATCGGCTTTCATCTATCCTTTGTAGATGACCATACCATACCACATCAGCTTTTTTTACAGCACTAGCCAATATGTTAGGTCGACTTCCATCCCTTTTCTTATTTATGCATTGCTAACGTGTTGTATTTTTGGGTTATCTATCGGCTTTCATCTATCCTTGGTAGATGACCATACCATACCATATCAGCTTTTTTACATAGCCAATATGTTAGGTCGACTTCCATCCCTTTTCTTATTTATGCATTGCTAACGTGTTGTATTTTTGACAGCTACTATTACCATATTCACTTGGGCTATATGTCTGCTTTCATGCATCCATTACAGATGATCATACCACATATGTCGTTTTCTTTCCAACACTACCCAATATCTTAGGTCGACCTCTCCATTCCTTTTCTGGTTTTTGCGTCGCTAACGTGTTGAATTTTTGACAGTTATCATTGCAATATACTATTGGACTATCTGTATGCTTTCATGTATCCATTGCAGATGATTATATCACATTTGTCGTTTTCTTTCCAGCACTACCCAATATATTACGTCGATCTTAATATCTTTTTGGTTGTTTTCATTGCTAATGTTTTTTAAAGGTACTATTGTTATATACTTTTGGGCTATCTATCTGCTTTCACCCATCTTCTGTAGATGATCATATCATACTACATCAGTTGTTTTTTTTACATTTGCCAATATGTTGGGTCGGCTTCCACTTCTTTTCTGAGTTTTTCATGGCCAACATATATCGATTCATTGCAGATGGCCATACCATATCAGTCGTTTTTTCCAATACTAGCCAATATGTTACGTCGACTTCCATTCTTTTTCTGGGTTTTGCGTTCCTAAGGTATTGATTTTTTGATGCTACAATTGCCATATTATTTTGGGCTATCTAGCTGCTTTTATTCATCCTTTGTAGATGGCCGTATCACATCAATCGCTTTTGTCAATACTAGGGAATATATTAAGGTCGACTTCCGTTCCTTCTCTGATTTCTTCACTGCTAACGTGTTAAATTTACGACAGCTACCATCGCTAGATTCTTTTGAGCAATCCATACCCTTTCATATATCCTTTGGTGATGATCATACCACATCAGTCGTTTTTTTTTCAACACTAGCCAACATATTAGGTCGATTTTCATTCTTTTTCTGGGTTTTGCATCCCTAACGTGGTGAATTTTTGATGCTACAATTTCCATATTCTTTTGGGCTATCTATCTGCTTTAATCCATCCTTTGTAGATGACCATACCACATCAATCGCGTTTGTCAATACTAGCGAATAAGTTAAGGTCGACTTCCATTTCTTCTCTGATTTCTTCTCTGCTAACGTGTTGACTTTTCGACAGCTACCATTGCCAAATTTTTTGGGCAATCCATATGCTTTCATCCATCCTTTGGTGATGATCATACCACGTCAGTCGTTTTTTTTTTCAACACTAGCCAGTATGTTTGATCGTCTTTAATTTCTTCTCTTATTTTTTCATTGTTAACGTATTGAACTTTTGACAGCTGCCTTTGTAATATTCCTTGGGCCATCGATCTGCTTTGATTCATCCTTTGCTGCTGACCATACCTGCATAGTGCATACCATATCACATCTGTTGTTTTTTTTTCAACACTAGCCAGTGTGTTACGTCGAATTCCATTCCTTCTCTATTTCATTGCTAACGTGTTGAATTGTTGACCGACTGTCATTACCATATTCTTTTGGGCTGTCTATCTGCTTTCATACATCCTTTGTTGATGACCATAGTATATCTGCATACCTACTACATCAGTTGTTTCTTTTTCAACACTATATGTTAGGTTGACTTACATCCCTTCTCTAATTTTTCATTGCTAACGTGTTGAATTTGTGACGCTGCCACTACCACATTATTTTAGCTTATGTATCTGCGTTCATCCATCCTTTTTGTAGACAACCGTATTGTACCATACCACATCAGTCGTTTTTTTAACGTTAGCCAATCGATTTTAATTCCTTTTCTAATTTTTTCATTGCTAACGTGTTGCGTTTTTGATAACTACCATTGTCTTTTTTGGACTATATATCTGTTTTCATCCATTCTTTGTGACCATACGTCGACTTCCGTTCATTCACTGATTTCTTCATTGCTAACGTGTTGAATTTTTAAAAGCTACCATTACCATATTCTTTGGTCTCTTTATCTGGTTGTATCCATACTTTCTAGATGAC
>OW679199.1:81506631-81763124 GCA_940337035.1 Agriotes lineatus | reverse complement strand
ACAAACTAGAAAGTAACTAGGCGCGGAACAGCAGATGTAAACTTTATAGCCGCTTAATTAAGGCAGAAGACAAATTTCTAAATACAGAAGTCGCCTTTGTTCCGAATGGATTTTGTTGTCACCATGAGGCGCGATTAATTATACAGTTTTGATCTTTTTTTTTTGGCATACCCGATGCGGAGGTGTTGATAGTTGCCGTATTTAGGAAAAAGCCAGGCCAGAAATGTTGTCACTTTATTTAAAACGGTCTTAATTAAGCCAGCGATAAACTGCAATTTAGTGCAGAATGATTGCAGTTAACACAGTAGGTGGCCCAGTCTTAAAAAGCGCTAATGGAAGTCTTCGGGTCATAAAAACAGTTATAGAGATGATACACGTCACGGTTGGCGCATTTCAGCACTCGTGGAAGCCAAAACCGCAAAGGTTAGAGATTTTAAAATTCCATCCTTGGTTTTTTCGCGGCGATTTGTTTACAAAGGCGGAAAGCTGGCTAATAAAGACGTAATCGAGAGTAAAAGTTAATTTATCTGCTAGAAAGTCGCCCACTTTTCGACCGATCCGCCGCATTGACGGCTGAATTTATGAATCCGCTCTGATTTTGCTATAGTTGTCGCGGAGCCGCAATTAAGCGCTCGCCGTCGTAAATAGCCGAATTTACAGCGGTAGAAGTCCTTAATGTCACAACTTCCTGATTATTAGACCGCCAGTCCGCAACTCGCCACCTGTAGCCGAATTATAATGCAAGAATTGGACCGAAAGTTGAATTTTAAAATTCATTAGCTTCGGTCCGGTTTCATAAATACCCCGAGCCATTAGCATTTCCGGAAGAATTAACTAGAATGAAATGAAAAATGTTAGCATACCGTTTTTTAGAAGGCAGTAGTGGCTCACAAAAGAAAAAAGAAGAATTACACTTTTACAACCAAGCTACTTAGAGGAACATGATGTAGCTATGTAATTTTAACTTCGCCCTAATAGGATTTAGAATTCTCAATGAATCAGTAGAAGTTCTACATTAAAATATTTATAGATCGCGTGTAGGTGTAGCTCGCGCAAGTACAAACCTTTCGAATACGTAGAAACCATTACATATATTTTACATATTAAATTAAAATCTACTAGAAAGCATTTTTTAGTCGTTATGAATAATACTACTGTGCATTGGCACGCAATGCGGGCACCAGTCAAACGGTCTCGATAGTTAAAAAACAAAACGTGTTGACAAAATCACGGCCATCAGTACCCCGTAGAGCACGTTAAGCCGCTGGTACTTATGAATCACCCTGTATAAAAATTACATTGCGTTCCTGAAATTCAAAAAATAAAACCAGAAGTTAAATTATTGAATTATTAAAATATGCGTAGTTACAATAAATTCGTAAAATAAATATTAAAGAGGTGATGACAGCTAACACCGAAATAGCCTCTTCAGGCGTTGACAAGCTAAACCGTAACGTGCATCACTTTACGCAACGCTTATCACGTAGGCCTTTCGAGAACGAAGCGCGTTTATACTTAAATAACTTGATCGCTTCATAAAACCAAGCTCTGGCTGGACGCCATGGCCATAGTGAATATCCAAGATTACTTAATATGATGTGACTATTATCAAGCAAGAGGGTATAAACAATAGATATTTGGGCTACAAATTAGCAGCGTGAGCACATCACCTAAATAAACATAACTAAAACGAACGCACTCGGGGTGTTGTTTTTGACTATCTGCGGTTTTAATAACGTACGGCTCTGTACCCAATGCAGATATGATAGTGTAAGACCTTATCTGCGTTCACCACGTGGTATCACTCTTTCCAGCTGCTGCTAGGGATTCGTGTGACGACCTGGAGTCGTTCCAAAGCAACTACAAGACCTCTCGAGGGCCGCCCACCCGTAATGGCTCGATTAAAGCAAATCGGGTCAAAACCTCTTAATAGAGGAGGAGGCGGCCTACAAATAAATTTCCTCCACGTTAAACCACGTAAAACAATGACTTTTGACACTTTCAGATAATGATCAGCTTCGGGGTTGCTGGCAAAGCCAATACTACAAAACACGAATACCCTGAAGTTAAACGCGGAAGGGGGCCCGACAACAATGAAGTGCCAAATCGAAATATTCAAAATATGTATACCAATAATTAACCAAAATGAAAATAGGCAACATGCTCCATACACAGGCGCTTAAAGTGGCCTAATTCAGCATCGCTACATTTGAATGAAATGAGCTTAGAAACCTAAAAAAATTACAATTTGCGAAGTCTTTTAGAAAAAAATATCACGACGCGGGCAAGAAACCATTTCAGACCGTTATATAGCTCTTGTTTGTTCCATTTCGATTATTGGCGTATATCTAGTTACCAATCCTAAATAGTGGCACAATTGTCTAGATTATAATAAATTCGTCAGCTGAAATTGGTAACATTTTCTCATCTCTTTCTCTACAATGACAGTTAAGGCTAAAGGGAGACAGGTTCCATTGGCGAATCCATAATTAATGGCTGCCCCAATGTCGAGTGCCTTAGAATAGTTTTCGAAGCAATTTACTTTGGAACAATTTCTGCTTCCGTCAAAATCTTGTTTGGCAATACACAAGTTATGTGGTTCATTGATAGCAACTTTACTTAAATAAACTGTACGTCTTATTAATATTTTTTTTGTCTAACAGCGTTAAACGATGTGTAATGGTCATGAAAGATAAAGTGTCTATTATAAATTATACGGTTTTGGTATTACATATGTACATGTACTGGTAGTAAAAAACATCAAGTTCAGAAATACGGGACAATTAATAATAAGGTGGTTAAAGGGCCACATATACGCACGCATGTTGACATGGTACCGGGACTTCTCCTGGGCTAGCTGTGGTCCCAGGACTCGGTTTTTGTGGTAGAATCCCGGGACAGTCCCTGGACCGGATTCTGGGACTAGAAACCCTAGCCACATCGTGACGGCTCGCATTGGGCTTGGAAACTGTAACAAAAAAACAGAAATATGGTTGCTTTTAGAGATCCCATGGTATCCCTTTTCTGCCTTCATCCTTGCGAGCGCATTGATACTGGCACTAACCTCTTCCAGAGCACAGTATTGCCAGAACTACGAAAGTCAATCAATCTCATCTTCGACCAGCATGATAGTGACCTCCTCGGCACTTCTTTGCCTTCTCAACTTGGTTCTTCTTCTCCATTTCCTCTTCTCCTTCTTCCACTCTATTTAATGCTAGTAAAACAAACATCAAATTTAGAAATACGGTTAAAGGGCAAGACCGTGGCGGCATGCGTTGGGCTTAGAAACTGTAACAACACCATAAAACTGCTGTTTTGAAGATACCATAGCATCCCTTTTCCATCTCACCCAGACACCCAATTGCAAACATACAGAAACTAACGCTAACCTCTTCCAGAGCACAGTATCGTCAGGACCTAGTCAACCAACCCCACCTCCGACCAGCATGGCAGTGACCTCCTCGGCCCCGACGCCAGGAAGTCCTCCAGCGACGCAGCGTTGCTGCGATACGGGTCGGCCGCTCTTCACCGACCCCATCACCGGGCAGAGCGTGTGCTCGTGCCAGTACGAACTCCTGGGTTACCAAAGGCTGGCCGGGGGAGTCCCCGGGCTGCCGCCCCTCTCGATGTACAGCGCGCCGTACCCCGAAGGCATGGCAGCCTACTTCCCCGCGCTGGGGGCGGACCAGGCCCCGTTCTACACGTCGGCGGTGAGTAACGGTTTTGAATATTGCTCTAGGTCGGTCTCCAGCCTGTGCAGAAGGTGTTTATTGATTGTTAGTGGAGGTGAGTGGTACGACTCGAAAGGCACTGTAATGCGGCGGCACTTTAGATCGCTTGAGAAAGCTCCGGAGTGATCAAATAAGAGACCTTGTAAGAGTAGTGAATTTACTGCATTGTAGGACGTCAAAGCAACGGGATCAGTTTAAAACTGTCTTATCAAAGTGGACCAGGGGGAGTAGGGGGAGTCTTCCAAAAAAATAAAATTAATGTTTTATTGTCTGCAGTACCGGTACTGACCTCTCTCTCTCTCTCTCTCTCTCTCTCTCTCAGCTAATAGATTTTTGAATATTAAGAAAGGTATGAACAAATAAAGTCACTAATCAACAACCACAACTGATTAGTGATATGGAGTAACACCCATGAATTACTGTCCATAATAATAACTCAACTGCTAAAATGGTGGATTTTTATTTCAGGGTACCTAATATATCTAGTTCAAGCTTTTACTTTTAAATTTAACGAGTTTTCTGTGAAGACCTTACCTATCAAGAATCTCCACCTTCTTTATGAAGCAGAACGGGAGGTTCGTTCGTTTGGCGTCTTGTTAACATCCCTACTGTAGGGTGGTCGGTCTCTTCTCTTTTTGGATGTTTCAGGCATTAATACCCTAATGTTGCCAAAGCCGGATTGGGCAATCGTAGTGAAAGCCGTTGGAGTTGCTGGGGTTTTCTGTGAGCAACATCCACTGTGGGAAAGAGGTTATCGAACTATTTTCTCCCAACTTTTTCCCCCGTAAGACACAACATGTTTTCCCTTTTCTAGCTTCATCTTATCCTTTTGGTTTTAAAGGTGCATTTCTTCCTTTTGGGAGCTACATACATTTAAAAACATTTTGTTTAAATTGTTTAAAATGCCACATATAATACCATGAGTAGACTAAGGCGTAGGACGGTTGGGAAATTAAATATCAATCAGATACTTGACCTGTTTTGAACTGAAATCTGGATTTCATCATTGTAGTTGTTGTACCATTGTGGTAACTGTATCATTTCTTCATTAGTATCCTTTTAATGGATTGCAGTCTGAACTATTATACAGTGACGAAACGTATAAAGCTTTCACAGTAGTATCTATATTCTATTTTTAAACTAACTAACTACATCGATATATACTAATTAATGTACGTATGTTTCCAAATATTTGTAAGAACTCGAACAGGATCAGAAAGCCACCTCTTCCACGTCTTTCGGCTTCTCAGGTATTATATCAGCAATTTGGACGATAAATCTACAGCAGTTCCTGCTGTCTAAACAAAATTTTCTCATGATTTGGAAGCAACGATGGGCTATTGTATGCCAACAGCGTCTTAAATGTCATTTAATAATAATTTTGTAACATTTGCTACAGTCACCGTACTTCAATTGGTTGCACAACCCATTTGTGCAATGAGTATGAGAATTCAGCATCAGTTCCAAATGGCACCGTTTGTAGCGTTTACGTAACCAGCCGTGTTGGAAAAGGAAGCGTTTCCGTTGAAGTGAAGCTATAAGTTGTTGTCATTTGCTATGAATTCTTAATTGGTTTTTGCGGCCACGGATTGTATATAGTGAAAAATGCAAATGCCGAAGGCATAAACTCGCAACTAAGGTCTGATTATCATGAATGTTTCAGTAATTGTGCTCGTAAACGTTGTGTTACTACAGTAGTTACAGCCTATTATACGAGATTATTGCGCTGATAGAAAACTAATTTTTTTAGATTATTGATTCGAGTGTAAAAAAAAGTGTAATTTACATGAGAATTTTTTCTACAGATGTGTTTTAAGTCTTATTTTTCAAAAATTAAGAAGATTGAGATGTTTCCTTGGTAAATTGCTGTCTTTCTTCTACGTCCTCAGTTCTTACTAATTCATTCGTCTTCTGTCACTCATCAGAGATCAGTTTTTCAGTTTCTTGCTTTTCTGTGACACCTAACTAATGTAAATTGTTTTTTTACTGTAAGTAATTACAATAATCCCAATCCTGAATGGTTACCTGATCGATTTTATCGATTTCTTATTAACACTCGAGATATGTGTTGACAGCAATATTCATACATACTGTTCTAGCGTAAAAGACGTCATCTTCTAACCGACTCTGACATCTTGATAAAAATAATCCGCTAATAGAACAGTATAGTAATCAATACTCATTACATATCAATGATCTCCAACATATCTGAGCAATTGCTGTATAAAATCAATTTAATAATAACTGACGACCAGTTTCTAGCCATTTCCAGTAGTTTGCTGCTACGCTGGCTTGGTGATGTATTCGCGTTTCAATACGAAGTCAGTATTCGTGTAAAAGCCTTGTATTGAGGTAGATTCTAATCTTAATTGTTTAATATGTGACCTTTATATATCATGCACGTGTTTTAGTGCAATATCGCAATAATTTATTGACATTAAAGAGAAACCGCTGAAATGGCCTTGTTTGAATTGCGTTTTACTAAATCGTGGAAATTATAAAAATATCGTGATTGCATTGACTCAGTGCTAGGTTTGGCGTGTAATTCTTGCGCTTACATATGACTGGATTTTTTCGTTTATTAGTGTTACATTGTAGCTCTTTAACGTTTGATGATTCTCTATTTACTAATGGCAGTACCGAAGGGAAAGTCCTTAAAATATTTGTTTATACTGGCTTAGTGTTATTTTCAATTGCAATGAATGTTACAGATTGGCAGAACTGGAGTCATATGACTGAATATTACTGTTTTCAAACTGATGACAGTAGATTTATGTTAAATGGGACACGCTTAATCAAGCCAAGTCGCATATTAGGGACAAAACTGTTGCTTATTGCGCTCTAATTGTTTCAAATGTGCGAGCCTAGACGACTTTTTGTTAAAAAGCTAGACTTGTGGGCGATGCAACAATTCAGGATTTTTCGAAGCCTGCCTTTGTTCAAAAGATATAAAGGGGGCGGTAGTTTGATCAGTATTACGTTGGATTCTGGCAGCGGCTAATCAAGTCGGCCGTGTATTTGATGCGAAATGGTTGCTGATTGTGCTCATAAAAATTATATCGTTTACAGGCAATGTAATCCAAATTGGAATTATTCAAAGTGGAGCATGAATTGGGCACTGAGGTATAATAAGAGGGAGAAGAAGAGCATAGATTGCAAATGATGATTCAGACACACAAAACAAGAATAATAGCTTGATATGACCAAATATTGCTGCTTTCAAACCTACTAATTAACAGGCAATGCAACCTACTTTGGAATTATTTCAAAGTCCATCAGTTGTAAACGATGATTTAGATAGACAAAACGGAGACAATAGCTCGATAACCTCTGTGAAGTTAGCACCACAAGTTCAAGAGTTCCCGTTGCACCCCAAAGAGTTCTGGAGTTCCTTGCTATTTTTAAAAATAGTTCTATGTATGTATTTAACAGAAAAACATGTGAATCGAAAATTTGGGGTGCTAACTTCACTTTTTCCTTGGACAAATACAAAATATTGCTTTCAGGACTTGGTCGTTTTGTAAAAGTGATAACACAAAAATACACGTAACTGTTTTACTTCGAGTCTTATCAAAAATGTTATTCTACACCTTTTCCAGTTGTAATTCAGAAAAGATCAATTGTCATTCAGAAAGCGTCAAATGTATTTCAGATTAATCAAATGAATTTCAGAAATGGTCACATGTAATTCAGATTGATCAATTGTAATTCGGAAAGCGTCAGGTGTAATTCAGAAAACGTCAGATATAATTCAGAAAGCGTCAATTGTATTTCAGATTAATCAAATGAATTTCAGAAAAGGTCAGATGTAATTCAGATTGATCAATTGTAATTCAGAAAGCGTCAGATGTAATTCAGAAAATATCAATTGTAATTCACAACTTAAATAGTAAATTCTTGAATAAACAACATCATGGGCGCCGTTAGAAAACTTTCCAGGGAGGGGCAATATTTTTTCGATATTGAGATAAGACAATTAATTTCAGAGAGCACCTAAAAAAGAAACACTTGATGCACACCTGAAAAACGCTATTAGATTTTAAAAAATATAAAAAGAAAGTGCTACAAGGTTTGGAAAAAATACCTGTATCACCAACACGTTTTGTGTATCTAAATAAAAAATAGTGGGCATCTTATTTGTAAAAATTACATGCCCAGGGTACATTCAGATATCAGAAATAATAAAATCATTACGTTTTCTACTATGTACATCTTTACCTTATGGTTTGGACATCAACCCACAAAAAATAGTGAATCAATAGTAATAGCAATACACAATAATGCTGACGTAAAATTAATTAACAAATAAAATATACATACCGTACAGATAGGATCGAAGTCTCAAATAAAAAATAATGCCAACCAGAATACCCAATAATCTAACAGTAGTAAGTGAACCAATGAGTGAATAAGACTAACTTGAGATTAGTAATGTATTTATTTTAAATATTTGCAAACATTCCATGCAGGTGCACTGGGATTTAGCAAGCCATTAAATTTATTACTTGAACGTGCCTAGACACAAGAAAACCCAACATCGGTCGGCCCTTAAAGGCTCCAAGAAACGGAAATCTAAATATGATTTTGTATCGCTCTGAGTGACAAATTCATAGACGCCTCTCATCTCGATATTTCGGTCATCGGCTTATTTTGGCTTATTCAAAGAATCTGTTCTGTAGAGTGACCGGGCCCTTAGGGCGGGCAAAAGAATAAATAAATATTTGCTGTTACTACGCACACTATCTAATATTATTACACCCTATGAAAATAATTTCTATGCGATGAGTTCTGATTACTGGATGGTTAGCGCGTACTAGACAATCAAGGTTAATGTAATGGTGGATTACTTTTGGAAAAAATTCAGGGAGGGGCAAGCGCCCCTCCTTGCCCCTATGTAACGGCGCCCATGAACAACATATTATTTCACATAGTTACCATGTCCTTAAAAAGTTTGGTAGCCATGACAACTAACTGTTTTGGTTTATGTGCTTGTATATTATAATTGTCAAAGTGCAAAAGTTTAATAGGTATGGAATTCAGAGATAATTGCGGAATTTGTCGTGTAAATATGACACGTCATTCAATATTACGTACACTTCCGTGTCGCCATTTATTTCACACAAAGTGTTTTGAACTAGGTAATGCACCACAAGTCAATTGTCCCTTGTGCCGAACAGTGATAGCAGGAACAGAGCCTGTTCTGCGAAAACATTACAAACTACACTGAAGAAGACAGAAGAAGACAGATGACTGGGTAGCTTTGGCAGCTACGCTAGGGATAAAATACAAAACAGCATTCCACTGGATTCAATCTGGACGGCCTATAATGCTTAGAAAAGGAGGGGTGAAACCTAAAATTTTAATTGAAGAGGAAATAAATACAGTGATTTCATGGATAGAAGCTGAATGTCACACTACGCTTAACACAATACAAGAAAAGATAAGACAGAACTTCCACACAGAAGTCGGTATATCTACAATTGGAAACTATTTGGAAGGTAGATTGTTTACGCTAAAGCAGGTACATCGCGACCCAACGACGATGAATTCAGTTGAAAATAAACGCAAGAGAGCGGAATATATGCAAATTTTAAACAGGCATATTCAACAGGGTAAACAAATTGTTTGGATGGATCAAACCAATTTTAATTTGTTTTGTCGACGAACTAAGAGTCGCTGGTTCGAGAGCCGTTCAGCAAATGCTGTGAGGACGAGGCCCAAATGTTCATCTAATTGGAGCGGTTTCAGCAGTAGGCATTGTGGCGATGGAGAGAAGGAGGGGTTCATTCACAGTTGTGTCAGCAAATGCTTGGGTAGCGAGCCTTTTGCATCGTTGGCAAGAGATGGGTAATAAACCAAACGACTTAGTGGTAGTGTGCGATAATGCACCATGCCACTCCAGATTAGAAACTGTGTTTGATGGTACTGAAGCAACACTGTTGCGTCTAGCACCATTTTGGCCTATGCTTAATCCTATTGAGACAATATGGTCAAAGGTAAAATCCGTGGTAAAGTGTAATCTCAGACTACCTCAAGTTGTAGCTCCTGGAATTCAAGAGCAAAGGCTCATCTATCTGGAAGGAATTATTGACCAGGCGAAAAATTCCATTGTGAGGGGAGATTGTGGTCGAGCGGCACAGCATACCACAGTTTACCACGCTGCAGCTTTGACAATGGAAAATATGCCAGTAGGCCGTTAAAGTTTTGCAAAAGTTTAATACATATATAAGTTGTATTGTGAAGATTAAAAAATAATAAATGTTTCAAATTAAGGTTGACGCTTTCTGAATTCCATCTGACGCTTTCTGAATTACAATTCATCAATCTGAATTACATCTGACCTTTTCTGAAATTCATTTGATTAATCTGAATTACAATTGACGATTTCTGAATTACACCTGACGCTTTCTGATTTACACCTGATGCTTTCCGAATTACAATTGATCAATCTGAATTACATGTGATGCTTTCTGATTTACAATTAAAAAATCTGAATTACATCTGACCTTTTCTGAAATTCACTTGACTTCTCTGATTTACAATTGACGCTTTCTGATTTACAAATGGAAAAGGTGTAGTTATCGATAGAACTCGTCAGGATGATACTAGAACTCCTATTAGAAGTACCGGAACTTGAAAAAATTGCTTCCAGGGCTTGGTCGTTTTGTAAAAGTACTAATACAAAATGCGACTAGAACTACCGGAATTTACAAAAAATGAAAAAATATATTATTTTTTTCCGGTTTATAATTTTTTTTTTTGAAAATCGTCTTTTTTGTTCCAGTTCTAGTAGCACCCCGTCGAGTTCTATAGAAAAGTGATATGACATTTTTTAATAAGTATGACGGAAGAAGAATAGTGGTATTTGTCCGGAGAAAAAGTGAAGTTAGCACCCGAAATTTTCGATTCAGATTTTTTCCTCCTAAATATGCAAACAGAACTATTTAAAAAAAAAACGCAAGGAAAATAATATTTTTTGAACTTATAGTGCTAACTTCACCGAGGTAGCTTAATATGACAAAATATTGGTGCTTTCAAATCTCTTAAGTAGATTCAGGGCAATTGTAGCTTCGGTTAATATGGTCAGCCGTTTATTTGGGGCAAAAACGTTGTTTATTGTGCTCGAATTCTTACGATATTTTTTAAATTAACTCGTTCATAGGCTAGGCACATTATTTTGAAGTTAAAGCCCATCACCACATGCAAACGATGATTGAGCATTCCGGTTAATTTTGGGGATCCAGTAATCTGATCAGCTATTTGCTTGGGGCCAAATTTTTGCCAATGTTTCGAAATGTGCAAGCCCGGACTGCTTTATTTAAAAAAATGGTGATGCAAGCGGTCAGTGGTTTGATATGACACAATGTTGGTACTTTGACTCTTGCAGTGGATTAGTGGATTCCTGTTAACTGGTCATTGGTTAATCGGATTAATCGCTAATTTGGGACGAAATGGTTGCTAATTGTGCTGTAATTGTCTAGACGACGTTAAAAAAATAACTTTTGGTGATGCAGCATACATTAGATTTAGTCTGATGTCTCGCTTTAAATCGAATTCGAAAATTGATGCAGATCGACAGATAGGGACAGTAGCTTGGTATGATAAAATATCGATGCTTTCATAGGTACCTGTTACAATTGGGGCACCGGTTAATTGGGTCAGCCCAAACTGTTGTTAATTGCATTGTTCCAAATCTGCTAGCTCTGTGATTTAGATTTACTTAAAGCCCAAATTCAATTGCAAAAGATAGACAAAACGAAGACAATAGCTTAATACGACAAAATATTACTGCTTCCAAATTCTTACAGTAGATTTACATTAAATGGTTCATGGTTAATCAAACCAGCTATTTATTTACAGAACACGAATCAGTTAGATTTATTTTGATTATTTGAGCCGCCTCGCCGCTTAATTGGGGCAGTGATTGCACAAGAAACTGCAACTTTGCTCGTAGCTCAAAAACCTTTGCATCTTTTGAATTGACAGACTTTTAATGTTACAGTGAAAAATGAAGATTTTGAGGAAAATATTATTGAACACATGCGAGAAAACGCTCACAGACATCATGGTAGTTTCAGTTTAGTATTTTTATGTAAAGTCTGCATCAAGGAACAACTGGTGTAAAAGTAGGAGTCTTAACCTTTCAAGTGGCCTTTCGTAGATGATCACGATTTGATGATGATGGTAGGGTTCTAAATAGTGTCTTATTTGTTTTTTAATATTCAGTGTACGTGCCACATCCTTTATTTTGAGATTACGACTTCTATTTAAGATTTATAACAAAAGGAGTGTGTTGCATACATTTTCTATTAATTGTGCGAGTCAGGTAACGATGCTACCCCGATTAATCGAAATGCAGTAAATTAGACATTTGTTTCACTTGAAACCAGGGGCAGCTCATGGAGAATTTTGATGGTGAAGCCAACCACAAAACGTAAAATGCATTTTCAACTCCTTCACAGACATAGACAGATTCCGATATCCCGAGATTTAAATATTTCGCATATGGATTGGCAAAAGTCGAGTGAAAAAATTATCAAACTTTACTGGCTTATAAAATATGATAAACAAAATCGAATATTTCACTCTGATTTTTCATTTAAATGTATAATACGGCAAAAAATAGTATCGATACTGATTGAGATATATGCATGCACGATTGGCGTATATTATTTCAAGATGTGCGACAATTTACCAGTAAATTATGAGTATAATAAAATGGTAATCGCCAAAACCCTAACGTGCAACGTCTCTTGGTAACATCAAGAGCATAGAAAAGTGAATGACTCCTGTACACATTCTATGAGATCTTTTAATGTTGTGATACTGACTGTATAAGTATTTAAGTAAAATGTAGCACGCGTCAAGCATACTAATAAATGAGTTTGAGCGAAACGTCTAACATTTCCAGTTGAAAAACGCAAAACAAAATTTATTTTTGAAAATGATTAAAATCGTTCACCTTTCTATGACCCCGATTATAAACACGGCCTTCCAAATGTGCTCCCCGAATGCCGCCTTTCTTCATTTGAACTCTGTGAAGTCAGCTTATGTGCGAAAATTATAATCAGAAAGTCTACACGCGCGCTTTATTGCAGGGGTCAGATCAAACTGAGCATGCTTGAGATTTGAGTCTACGCGGACTTCCCCTTGAATGTTAAAATATCCTTATCTTTTGAGCTACTTTTTGCCGCTGTTTATAAACTGTTGTAAAGCTGAGGAGCCACTTCGATCTGGCACAAATGCGTCCAGGAAAGCAAGCAGGGCTTATTGTACAGCATATATTATTGAAATAAAAATTACTCGTGCTTTGTTTAAGCTTTAAAATGGGAAGAATGGTGGAAAATAAGTACAAAAAATGTTTCATTCAGAATAAAAAAAAAATCTCTTGAATGACAGGTTTGTTATGGTAGCTCCATACGAGTGGAGTGTCTTGATATCAATTTGACGTATTTGTTCTTTCCACGGTACGTACAGATCGTTGTCGTCCCCTCTCAGAGGAAACAACGATCTGTCCGTACCCTGGAAAGGACAACTACGAAATTGAGCAGTTAGATCCTGATGAAAAGGCATACTTCATTAGAATTTTCAGAATTTCATTACTGCATGGTCACAGAAAATTTATTAGATTGGCCTTCGGTCACTTCATGTTACCACGTGCACGGTATCTAGCTAATTTAAATGCGAATTGCCAAAAAAAGGACTGATGACAAAATAATTTGCGAACGATCAGTAACTCATTGCAGAAAATTATGTGTTTGATTGTATCTAGGTGACCAAGCCGGAATTATGACTTTATTTGTTTAATTAAAAAATAAGGCAGCAGGTGGCGAATGCGAAATGCCCCCGAGACCCAGACATGTTCTGGAGGATGTTCGCGCGAATTAGAACTAAGCATTGTTCGCGAATGGTTCGCGACACAATTCATTTCTAGGAAGCAAATTCGTGAACAAAACTTGCGGTCTCGTGACGGACGTGATTACACATGCACGCATGCATTATAGAAAAATAGTGGCGTGTTCGAAATGTGTGTAACTGTTCCACAAGTGCCATTAGCACCATTTGCATAAATCGAAGTGCGCTCCCGGCGTAAATCATCCTTTATGCACTAATAGCGCGCTGCATTATTTGTAGTAGAAACGATACTTGCGGAAACCGGAAATGAAGCGCATTCTTCGCGTTTTAATAACGGAAATATCTCTGGTTTTCATTTAAATTTGCCTGCCCACTGCCGGCAGTAACTGGAGCGTAGAATTTTGATGCAGTTCGATCACTGATTGGAAATGCATATTTTGCCATAGCCGCAGTCGTTGGCATTTGAACAAATTATGCTTGCAAAACTATCTACGGTTATCAAATACGAGCCCAAAAAGAGGAAGAAATTATTTACATTTGATAATTCTCAAATTAACAACAGGCTGTTGTTTATTGTACCACAATAAATTTCAGTGTGTTGCCTTTGCCGATAGTATAGCTGTTTTAACATAAAGTAGAAAGGAAATGCAGGAAGTAGTGCAGAGGTAAAAATTATCAGCAATGGGTAATGTTTTCCAAATAAGCGAAGCAAAAACAAAATACATGACGTGGACCGCACGGAAATTTGAAGGGGGTAGCAGCCCAACAATACATACCAATGAAGGTGAAACCTTAGGAAGTAGACAGATCAACGTATCTGGGAGAGTGTTTACTTCAAGAAATCCAGAAATAAGATAGGAAATACAAACGAGGTTGATAGCAGACAAGTGTTGTTCACAGGGTCGAACAGCATAGCAAGAGAGCTGAACAAAAAGCATTGGAGATATGGGAAAGGGAAATATTACGGAATATTTTTGTAGAAAAACAAATAGATTGTATGTGAGAAAAACGCACAAACCAATAGTTAAGAGAATTGTACATACACACTACATACATACATAATCCGTCCTCTTAATTAAGGGCTAGAATTGTATAATGGTGCAAATATTGGAAGAGTAGTAAAAGCTTAAAGAATTAGATGGATGGGGCACATAATTAGAATGTCACAGGGGAGGCTACCAAATGGGCTCTCAGCCAGCAGCACAGCGAGGAAAAAGAGAAAGAGGAGGCCAATGGAGCGATGGAAGAATGAAGTAGACGGAGATATCAACAAGGCAAATAGAACTGGATATAAGGAGAAAGGGATATACAAGAAAAAATTGAAGAAAGACCAAACCATGGGCCTACAAGGTTAGCAGCACTAGAACATATAATTGTTCACACCAGATCTATCGTTTTATACACAATACGATTCCTTTCATTGGAGCTTCTCGTGGTCCAATTGATTAGATATCCAATGCGGATGTTCAAAATTAAAAAAGGACGGTATTGCTTATTTGATATTTTAAAATAGAGACCGAAGAAGAGCAACAAACTTATTAGCAGTACAATAATTGCTCACAGCAAATCTGTCAAGTTTTACATACTTTACATAATATGATTCCTTTCATTGAAGTCCCTCGTGGTACTCTAATTGGTTAGATACCCAACGGGGAAGTTCGAAATTAGAAAAAGGTCATTTTAAATTAGGAGCTGAAGAACAGCAAGAAATTTAGTTACAGTTCGATAATTGCTCACACCAAATCTATCACCTTGTACATACCTTACAACCTTACATAATATCATTCCTTTCATTGGACTCCCTCGTGGTGGTCCAATTGGTTAGATACCCAACGGGGAAGTTCGAAATTGGAAAGAGGATATTTTAAAATAGGGGTTGAAGATGAGCAGGGCATTCTCTTTACAGTTATATAATTGCTCCCACCAGATCTTGCAGCTTGTAGATACCTTCATAATATGATTCCTATTATTGGAGTCCCTCGTGGTGGTCTAATTGGTTAGATACCTAACGCAGAAGTTCGAAATTAGAAAACGGTCATTTTAAATTAGGAGCTGAAGAACAGCAAGAAACGTATTACAGTTCGATAATTGCTCACACCAAATCTTATCACCTTGTACAGGGTGGGCCAAAGTAGACGCTTTCTTATGGAAACTCATGTTCCTGTCAGAGATAGAAAAATTTTGACCAACATCTCCCGAGCTCAAATTTTATGAAAAAGTTACTGGTGCAAACAGAATTTTGCTATCGTAAACCGTTAGGCCGCTAGGGGGCGTTTTTCAAAATTCGTCGATTTCTTTAAACCCTTCTAGCTTTTTTGTTTTTAGTAATAATTGATTTCTGTAAAAACTTTCTCATAGCAGTTTTTGGTGTAGAATAGGCTGGTGAATTTTGTTTTAATACAGGGTGATTCGTAAATTTGCTGCAACAAAAATTTTCTTATTTCTTATGGAAAACCCGGTATATTTATACATTTTTTTGTAGTCCTTAAAATTCTCTTTTCAAAAATATATAATACTATATGTCTAAAGTTAGCATTTTACGGTATATTTGGCTTTAAGTTAAATAAACTAAAAATATCAAGTAGCCATTGTGTCATAGCGCCGCATGACCATTGTTTTAAACCAACATTAGCAATATTTATGAGTAAAACAAAATTTACGAATCACCCTGTATTAAAACAAAATACACCAGCCTATTCTACACCAAAAACTGTTATGAGAAAGTTTTTACAGAAATCAATTATTACTAAAAACAAAAAGTTAGAAGGGTTTAAAGAAATCGACGAATTTTGAAAAACGCTCCCTAGCGGCCTAACGGTTTACGATAGCAAAATTCTGTTTGCACCAGTAACTTTTTCATAAAATTTGAGCTCGGGAGATGTTGGTCAAAATTTTTCTATCTCTGACAGGAACATGAGTTTCCATAAGAAAGCGTCTACGTTGGCCCACCCTGTACATAACTTATATAATAAATATTATTCCCTTTATTGAAGCCCCTTCTGGTGGTCCAAATGGTTAGATACCCAACGCAGAAGTTCGAAATTAGAAAGAGGATATTTTAAAATAGGGGCTGAAGACGAACAAGACTTTTTTACAGTTCGATAATTGCTCACACCATATCTATCACTTTAATACCTTACATAATAAATATTATTCCCTTCATTTAAGCCCTTCGTGGTGGTGCAATTGGTTCGATACCCTACGGGGAAGTTCGAAATTAGAAGGAGGATATATTAAAATAGGGGTTGAAGACGAACAGGACATTATTTTTACAGTTCGATAATTGCTCATACCAGGTCGATCAGCTTGTAGATACCTTACATAATATGATTCCTTTCATTGGTGTCCGTGATGGTGGTCTCATTGGTTAGATACCCAAAAGTTCGAAATTAGAAAAAGGGCATTTTAAAATAGGAGCTGAAGCAGTGCAAGAAACTTATTTACAGTTCGATGATTCATTTCCTCAAATTTGTCGCCTTGTACATATCTTACATAATATTCCTTTCATTGCACCCCTCGTGGTGGTCTAGCTGGTTAGATCCCAGACAGCGAAGTTCGAAATTGAAAATGGGATGTTCTAAAAATGAGTCGAAGAAGAACAAGAAATTTATTTGCAGTTACATCAGATCTCGATCATCTTGCACACACCTTACATAATATGATTTTGTCATTGGAGTCGCTCGTGGTGAACCAATTGGTTGGATACCAAACGGAGTAGATCGAATTTAGAAAGAGGATATTTAAAATGGCGGCTGAAGAAGAGCAACAAACTTATTTACAGTTCGATAATTGCTCGCAGCAGATCTATCATGTTTTACGTACCTTACATAATATGATTCCTTTCATTGGACCTCCTCGTGGTCGTCTAATTGGTTAAGATACCCAAGGGGAAAGTTCTAAATTAGACAGAGAATATTTAAAATAGTAGCTGAAGAAATGGAAGAAACTTATTTACATGATTGTCCACACCAGATCTGTCACCTTGTACATATCTTGCATAATATTCCTTTCATTGAACCCCCTCGTGGTAGTCGAACTGGTTAGATCAAGCAAGAAATTTATTTGCAGTTACTCACATCATATCTCTTGCATCTTCGACATACCTTACATAATATGATTTTGGAGTCCCTCGTGATGGACTAATTGGTTGGATACCAAATGGCGGCTGAAGAAGAGCAGCAAATTTATTTACAGTTCGATAATTGCTCGCAGCAGATCTATCATGTTTTACGTACCTTACATAATTTGATTCCTTTCATTGGACCCCCTCGTGGTCGTCTAATTGGTTGGATACCCAACGGGGAAGTTCGAAATTATAAAGAGAATAGTTTAAAATAGGGGCTGAAGACGAGCAAGACTTTTAATAGTTCGATAATTGTTCACACCAATCTATCGCCTTACTCATACCGTACTTAATTAATATTAGTCCTTTCATTGATGTCCCTCGTGGTGGTCCAATTGGTAAGGCGGAAGTTCGAAATTAGAAAGAAGATATGTTAAAATATGGGCTGAAGAAGAGTAGGAAACTTACTTACACGTCGATAACTAGCATCGTGTAGATACCTTACGTAATATGATTACTTTCATCAAGCCTCTCGTGGTCTAATTTTGTTAGTATTAGAAAGAGGATGGTGTGTTCGGGTATCAAATATCTTCTTATTCTTCCTCTTATTATAGGCCAGTGGCCTGTTTTAACCACAAAGTGAGCCCTCTTGGCCTTTAAGCCGGGTAGATGACTAACCTTGCCCGTCGAAAGTGAGGAAGAGTTCCCTTGTTAGGGGTTAACGCTTTTTCCTCCTGATGAATCCCCTTACGAAAGTGGGCGAAACGTTGTGTTCTTCGATCTCAATCATGACACGGTCCAAACCCGTAGTCGTTTGTTACTTAACTATGCAGTATTTTAATTTGTATAGAAGTAGAACACAATACGAACACCTGTAACCTTTAAAAGAGTAGGTAACCACAATGTTATTTAAAATCGTCCTTTTGAAGACGTTGGAATATTACCTTCGTCATCCTCGGCATTTTTTTACAATTCTGATGCTTCTGTGGGACGCATCCATTCCAGATTTGTATGCTTTTCTTAGAGATTTTGGTTTAGATAGTTAAAAATAGATACCAATATATTCGTTTTTCATTGTCGAAACGACTTCTCAACTGGGAGAATTCCAAATTATAAAGACGACATTGTTGTCGGGTGTCAAATATTATGTATTTTAGGACACTATTCTACAGATCTTTTTAAGTTGAAAACCTAGTAACAGGATCTAATGATCTATTTCAAACAATATTCAAGGCCGCTGGATCATGAAAAGAAGACTAAGGAATGTTATAATCTATTTACTGACTTAATTATATTCTTTCAATACATTATCTATATGGCATATAGCCTCGACTTGAGCAATTCAAAAAGAAGTGTAGTACAACTGTTAGAAAACAACTACTCACTCAAGGACTTGATCGTTTGAGCGGCAGCAGTCTTTGACCACAGCTAATCCCATAATTAGAAGAAGCAAAGCATAGGCTGCAGACACAATAAGCTAATTGGAGGAAGCAGGCTCGCATTAGCGCTCACATAAATTAACGGTAACTCGAAAAACTGCTCTCAAGGATTTCCTCCGCGCATATTAATATCCACAATTCGCATACCTTTTGCAGAGACACAGTTACAGGAAGCACCGTTCCACATCGTGCCAGAATGCGCCCTTTCGCGGCAGTAGTTCGCTCGAAGGCCTGGGCGTCCGAACTAAACGGAATAATTTAGTTAACATGACAGTTAAAATTTAATTATGTGTCCAGCGCGCTTTATGAATATGAATGCGGTCATTGTAGATCTTGGCCCGAGGGATTTACCACGAGAGGAGCTTGTATACAAACACGCCTGCAGATTATACAGAATGAAATGTGTTTTGTCATAAATCAGGATTGGGACGTGTCTCTATAACTTCATTACGGATTATTATATTAATCACGAGATGCTTGTGGCTCAACAATGGCCCTGACAGCTTTTCTCTTACGAGATGATGCATTGTGCATTATCCTCCGCTCGGGCTTGTTTTTCTATGAAGTCGTAACTTCGGTATTTATTCGAAACCAACGTCCGAAATTATGAGGATGAGTTCACACCGCCTACGTCTATCCTAAGCCACGCAGTTTTATTGCCTACCTAATCCCTGTGTAACTGTCTGATAGATTCACGCAGGTGAATGCCGTAAGCACGTAATAATATTGTAGGTAAATTATGCGCCTAGCTCCGTTTGGACTTCATAAACTCGAAATTTATTAGCTTGTCCTATTAGTTGTGGATCTGTTTACATAGCTTTTTATGGATTGGGCAACAGTAGTCCTGAAATTTAGCTTTTTAGTGTCAATACAATCGGGGCTTTTAATAAAGATTATTATTTATTGTTGGGTGGGTTAGATCAGGAATGTATTTTTTGTATCAACAGTAAACAAAAATCGTAGCTTTTGGAAATGGAACTGTAAAAATATACATTAACAAATAAGTGCAACAAGAGCGTAAATTCGCCTTTGATGGCTTATAGCATGCACTATAGAACGAGACGCGAAGCGCCGAGGGATATAACAAATTAAACCGCTGCACACATAGAGGGGATGCAAGATCATTGGATACCGAAATTAATATACGGATATAATCCTCGGGAATACATGAATACATCAAGTGAAGCAGAAAAAGAAACAAATGCAGCTGTACCAACAGTATTTTTCAAGTAGTTTCTTTTCTTCTTAACTTTTTCATACAGTGCTTCTTCTGGTTGTTCCACGTTGTCGTCTATTATAGCATATGTACGAGTACATGCATAGGGAGGATTCCATATCTGGGTTGCATCACTCCCTTTGCTGTTGACGTCCTCTTTTTATCGATCCCTATATGATCCAGTTCCGTGCATCCACACCACACAAGTCTTCTGGCTGTCAGTTTACATAATTTCTCTTAACATTTTAAAAGGATGCAATCAGTAATTGAATTTTAGAAAAGAACATTTGAACACTCACTAAAAGTTTGTAGGTAAATGCATGCACTTTACATAATTGCAATTATGCTAGCAAACTGGTAATTTGTATCGATTAACTTTTACCTTGACAATATGCGTGTATTGATTGCTACACTGTTACAAATACATATAGTCACTTCTACTCTACTAATTAGCACTATTGTCATGTTAAATTGTCTCCATAAATGCATACGAATAAAGCGTTTACCCGAATCTGAGGCATCTTGAAAATTCCCTGCAAAGCCGTTGCATAACTTGTAGGAGAAATCGCCGCACTCTTCCTCCATTGTTGCCTGCATAAACATACACTTTGAGTAAATTTGTTTTCTCCGCACAGCGCTGCAGCACATCTCCAGATAAGTATTTGCTTGTACGCGTCTTCGTGCTGTTGCCACAGAGCTTGTTCTGCGCGGTTTTATTAAGAGAGCGAGGACATATATTGTCACGTTTTGTTTGATCTGGAGAATCGCGGTTCACGAAGCTATGTTAACACTGGAGTAAATATACTGCATAAGCCCTGAAACCCCGGTTGAGCTCAAGTTATCGTAGATTAGTGAGCTTCTCAATTTGCTTTAGCCGTCAAAAAAAGATTCACCCGTTGGAGATGTTGCTATAATTGTAAAGGTTGAAACAATCCGATATAAGGGTGCCAAGCGCCTCAAGTCTTTACCTCTTTAACAATTTTCGAATACGTCCAAATTTTTTATATTGTGGTTATCGATGCCACTTATTCCACTTTCTTCACATACACGCTTGACGCACTGCCTTTTTCTGTCATCAAACTAGAAAAAATCTTTCATCTACTTCCTGTTCCCACTTATCATCAACCGAAAACTACTTTCTATTTTTAGGTAAGAACTTTTCTGTTGTCGTATAAGATCAAATGTTTCTGTAAAAGGTAGAAAACGAAGAAGAAATGAAGAATATGAAGAACAGAATGATACCTACCACTTTTCCTTCAAACTATAATCGACCTTTTCGTATCTATGTTCCTTGTTCGCCATGTTTTCAATCTTAAATGTTTTGGACGTTGACTTGACTACCTTGCTGATACTGAAACAATAATATAAGATTTGTGTAACAATTATCGTTGTTGTCATACAAAATTAAAATTTCTTTTGTTAAAAGAGAGAGAAATGAATACTGCGTCCTTTCCTTCAAAGCCCTATTCAAATATCTGGTTTATGATCGTTAAGCCTCTCATGGTTTCTAGTAGTTCCCTTCCAGAATATTCTTCATCTGCAGATCATTCAGCTTTGATTTTTTCAGGCATGATAACAAAATCCTACTAATACACCTATGTCTCATCATCAGCACATGTCATAATTTTGGAAAACATCGATATTTTCTTGTTGAATTTCTTTGGATAAAACTGTTTATTCCAGGTAAAAAACTTTGGAACTCGATATGATACTTTTCTGAGCCTCAATCACCGGAGAAGATTGTTTCAAGATTATGATTTCCTGTGTATTAATAGGAAGCTTTAATAGCTTAGTTGTTAAAATCAACTCATTAAGATAGCTTGCAGCTACATTTCCCTTCCAGTTCGTTGGCTATGTCTTTTATGGTACCTATATACGTTCTTCTTTTGTTACGAATTCTATTACTCAGCATCACTACGGTGTTCAAGTGTTCCAAGTTTCACTTCACACATATTTATGAACAGATTTCTTGAAAAATCGCAGCTCTCGATCACTCAACACTCAACAATAATTAAATTTAGATCGATGAATCCTCAGAGCAATGTAAATACAAATACATAAGGAAACAGTCGACAATCTGCTGCGAGTATTGCGTCTTCTCGCCACTTTTAAGCAGAATCACCAAAGGGAGACCTTCTGAAATAAACCAGCGGTTTCCAAACAGTGACAGGTTCTCAGGTGCAAACGAGTCAAATCCGCAGGCCGCTGTGTCGAAATCTGAAATCCCCAAACCGCAACCCCTGTAACCATCAATAATCCACGGCTGCAGCAAAAGACAGTGGCATGCAGGCAAATACCTTGTTAACATGTGTTCGCTGCTGAAAGTTTGATCGGAGTACAGACAGGCAGGATCCCGGAGTTGGCGATTAAGCGCCAGACATGTCCTCGCTCCCGGTTAGCTGCCTCATTAGGCTCGTCCCGAGGCCGTCCCGCAGCAATTAGAGTGCTATGTATCTTGCATGAGCCTTGCCAAGTACACAACTGGGGTTGAGATACGTGTTACGGTATCATTATTAAATGGGGATGCGTAGGGCCACTCTATATGTTTTCCTCGATCCTTAGTTCTACCTCTATGGAAGAGATTCTTAATACGAACATATTATACCACACATTTACAAATTGAAGCTCAATTGCCTCATAGTTTGAAAGTATATGTGAAAGCTTACTTGAAATCCAACTTATTAACAGGGAATTAATAGAACAATTGTTCAGACTATTTCCGATGGTGTGAAAGAGTGTATATTGGGGACGAAGACTATATGAAAATCTTAATCAGCATGGATCCACATCACAACCCCTTTTGAAATGGGAGAGCTTTTCGTGCTTTGGATCTCTCACATGCTTTCCTCGACACTTGCTTATACCTATATCGTACTAAGGAAATGTTTCGATGGAGGTCTATTAGGGACAAGGCTAAATGAAAGACTGACGAGGATACTTACACCAACCCCTTTTGAAATATGAGAGAACACCATAGCTGAGCTACAAATCAAATGTTTAATGAAATAATTGGACGACAGGTCCAATTGAATGGCCTCCTTGATCTTCTAGCCCCTAATCCTATGGATTTAAAAAAAAAGCATATCTCACATCATGATGACTCTGGATAAATACTAGACGCATGGTACAAACCCCCTCTCTTCATTAGGACTGGACCAAGAAATTCTGAAAGGGTTTTAAATTCTTCAGTAGAAAAATGCGAATCCTACATGGAGATGGAAGTTTTAAATTTGTCTAGTCTGTAAAGAATTAGTAGTAGAGCCACTGAAATAGCAAAAAAAACTTGTAGTTTGCTAATCTATTTTGTTTGATAAATACTTAGAATACTCTCCATTATTAAAATATTTTCTTCAAGTATAGTGATGATACTAATTACTGTGTTACTATTTTTTAGCAATTTTTAATAGTATGTACAAGTTCAAAAATCCAAATGGTACTTTTAGTATGCGCTATGAAAATAAAAACCATGGAACATCTCACTTACTAAATATATTTTCTACCAAACTAAAGACAAAACAAGACATCCTATTCGCCTCGCTGCTGTTAGACACTCTTGTATACACTGAAGTATTAAAAGCATGCGCTCACGTGAAAATATTAATGGCTACAATAAACCACTGCAGGTGCCGAAAAACCAGACGTGTCGCATTTTCGCGAGCTCGAAATAATTTTGAGACGCGGATTTAGAACTTGATTAGTTTCTGCCAACACATTCGCGCTGGCTGAAAGTGAAGATTAAACTTAACAATGTATCAGGAACGTCAACATGCTGCATGGAACGTGACTATTTTTCGTTGTGTCTCCGGCTCGTTAATAATCCAGGGACCCAATTATGGAATATTTCGTTTACAGCCTGGCTTTTACACGCTGCTTTTCCTAATCAGTCCATAAAATTGACTCGTAGCCCAGTTTGCACTCGATAACAGACTGCGTTAAAACCCATGTAGTAAAAATACTGGGCTTATCGCTAACCGCCCGGTGGCTGTGTAAGTCTAAATTCTTGTCCGCCATAATCACGAACAAAATTTATAGGGGCATAAAAACGAATCAATTTGTTTTAAGGCTAGCTGCGAGCCGATGTAAATACATATGTTGTAATTGGACCGATGCACTTGGCATTTATACTGGCATTTATGAGCTTCTGTAATCATTTTGAGTTTCGAATGGGTTTCGAAACAGTGGCCACCAACCGAAATGTGATTTACAGAACAAAGAGAAGTCTACAGAAGAACGTGGTTTAGTGCTGGTGAACACTTCACGAAAAACTGTAGTTGAGACGAATTTACTCTTTACCGTTAGTGTATTTTCAGAATATTAAACCATTGAAAAATGTCATCCCCGTTGCCAAAATAACCATTCCAAGCAATTCTTGGAATAGATTGACTTCATCAAAATCGATAGCTACCACTTCATTTATACTTCACTTATTAGTTTGAAGGTCGTAGGTTCAGATACCTCACGACCTCTTGCCAAGCTTCTCCATCTTCCATTTTGTTCACAAATTCTGTGATTTTTAGATTAGCCATGCCATAATGGTCATTTGTCTAAAATCCATCGGGTAATCTAATCAAATTATTTTCTTTTGTGTCGAAAGCAGGAGATAGGTATTGACCCGGATATTCAGTTCTCTATGTGACTTCCAGTATTGTTCTTCAACATGCTGCATTGAGGGTTCAGGTTTCAGCTCCGTATGTCACTATAGGAATTTTTCATTTGACAATTGCTATTATTCTTTTTGTTTCTTCCGCCGCATTTGTTGGATATGCGTGCGCCTAAATGGATTATTTCGGTCTTCCCTTCTACAACCTCTTCCTCGCAGCTCGCAATTATCGTTGTATCATCTAGATTCATCATGTTGGTTATTTGATCTGTAAACTTGTTTGTGTGATCTGCCTCTTCTTCTGCCGTCAACTTTTCTCTGGATTACAGGTATTATGTCGCCTCTTCCCATGGCATGAGCAAACAAAGGTATACATAATTCTCTTTAGTATCGAGGATAGGAGATGGATGTTAACCTGGACGTTCAGTTCTCCTTCAGCATACTGCATTTAGGGTTCCGGTTTCGGCTCCGTACATCACTACAGGAATTTTACTTTATTTAGTCTCATTACTAGAGATTGCTATTATTCTTTTTGTTCCTTCTTCTCAGCCGCATTTGTAGGATATGTGTGCGCGTCAGTAGATTATTTCGGCTTTCTCTTCGACAACCTCTTCCAGTCATTATCGCTGTATCATCCAGATTCATCTTCATCATGTTGGTTATATGATTTGGAAACCATTTGTGTGATCTCCCCTTCTGCTGTTGACTTTTTTCTCTGGATTGCAGGTTTTATGTCGTCTCTCCCCATGGCATGACCGAAGAAAGGTATACAAATTTCTCTTCTTTGGATGTTCAGCTCTCATTCAACATACTGCATTGAGGGTTCAGGTTTCAGCTCCGTACATCACTACAGGAATTTTATTTTATTTAGTCTCGTCACTACAGATTCTACAATTGCTATTATTCTTTTTGTTCCTTCTTCTCGGCCGCATTTGTTGGATATGGGTGCGTTTCAGTAGATTATTTCGGTATCATCTAGATTCAGCATGTTTGTTATTTGATCTGTAAACCGTTTTGTGTAATCGGCCCCTTTTTCTTGTGCCGTCGACTTTTCTCTGGATTACAGTTTTTTATCCTGTCTTCCCATAGCAGGGCCAAAGAAAGGTATACATAATTCTCTTTTGTATCGAGGATAGGAGATGGTTGTTGACCTTGATGTTCAGTTTTCTTTCAACATAGTGCATTGAGGGTCCAAGTTTCGGCTGCGTATGCCGCTATGGAAATTATAAGTAGTCGCATTGCAGATTTGATAATTGCTATTTCTCATTTTATTTCTTATAAGTTGCATTTTTTCATTTCTAAACATAGTGTAAGGGAGGTAATATTTTGGCTCTATATACTGTCATCAAGAACGGTACACGGTTCAACGTGAAGCCAACTTCTGTGCTGCTTTATTCCATTCGGGTTAAAAGTTCTGCCATCTCTTCTTCACAGATAGATAGGTATCCATTATCCTCGTTTCGTTTAGATTCTAGATTCGTCACGTTGCATATTTTATGTAGAAATATATTGTGTGATCTGCCTCTTTCTGGTACCATCGACTTTCCGCTGGATTAAAGATATTCTATGCCATCCCTTTTCATGACATGGCCAACAAAAAAAGTATATAATTCTCTTTTGTATCGAGGGTAGGTGATGGATGAATGTTGATCTGGATGTTCAACTCTCTAAGGATTGAATCGTTTCATATATGGGCCGTCCAGGATATTTTTAGCGCCGTCCAGGATATTTTTAGCGTTCTCTTATAGGAAATCATTTCCAGTGCTTCTGTTTTTCTACAGCTTACTGAATTGAGAGCAGTTTCGGCTCCGTATGTCGCTAAGGGAATTTTATTTCATTTAGTCTCGTCATTGCAGATTTGGTAATTGCCTTTTTTTATTTCTTTGTCGTAGTCGCATTTATTGGACGTGCATGCGCCTAAGTAGATTGTTTGGTTGCCTCTTTCATGTCTTGGATAGGGTTTAAGGGAAATAATATTTTGGCTCTGTCTACTACCATCAATAATTATTTTGCTTTGTTTATTAAGGGTTAATAGCACTACCATATCTCTCTTGCAGCTAGCCATTATCGTTGTATTGTCTAGATACTAAATCCGTCGTGTTGGATATTTGATCTGTGTGATCGGCCTCTTCTTCTTCAGTCGTCGACTTTCGTCGTTTTTCTATAGTGTCCTTTTATGACTTAACCAAAGAATAATAATTTTTTTTCCAAGGCTTCTACTCCGCTCCAACTTACTGCACAGAGTATTTTGTCTCATCTTTATAGATTTGACAGTTGCCATTCTTCTTTTTATTTCTTTCTGTCGACCGCTTTTGGTGGATATGCGTGCATCTAGGTAAATTATTTCGGTCTTCCCTTTGATTTCTTTGACGTCTTGGGTAGGGTGAAGGTAAGGTGTCTACCATCACCAAGAACCATATTGCACGGCCCAATGTGAGACCCACTTCTGCACTGTTAATAGTTCTGACATCTCTTCCTCACAGCTAGTCATTATCGTGGTAACATTTGTACACATTAAGTTCAAGTTTCCCTGCCCCTTCTCAATCTTCTGTAGCTTTTCTAACGACCCGTTCACCGTAGATGTTGAAAAGCAGGGGAGAGAGGATAGATACGTCCGTGACTCGCTCCCTTTTCTGCCCTAAAAGGTGTAGAGATATTTTTTCCTATTTGGAGCAGAGCAATGTGGGTACGTATAGTTTTCGGATTAGGTAGACAGGATGATCCGATGTCCCCATTTCGCGAAGTATCGTCCATACTTGGCACTTTTTATAAAGAGGTATGTGTATGGAGTGTTCTGCCCATTCTGTTCACCATTCGCTTGTATTCCAAAAATTTGATTTCAATGCACCATTTTTATACCACGAAAGACAAGTTATTAAAGTTTAGAATTGTTCTGTTATTCATTTGATTGATTTCAGAGATAATGGCATTTGAAGAAGCTCTTAACAGAACGCGTGAAAGGAAATTAACAATTAAAAATGTTATTTATATCGGGAACGTTTGGAATTTGGAAGCGAAAAATTATTGGAAATACTAATTCAAAGGAACTTGAGCATGGAAATAGTTCACTTGACGATGTGATCCACAAGATATCAGAAACGTTGCTCGCCATCAGAATAGATGACACGAACAAGTAGCTTTAGAGGTAAATCCTAATTTTACCACTATATTATGCTGAACAAGCTGAGTGACTGACTTTGGAATGGGAGTGTACACATAGGTGGATCCAGGATTGTTCTTTAAATTTCTTAAATAACTAAGATTAGAACGTTGTGAAAAGTCTCAATAAACGGAACGAATCGTAATCGATTACGCGCAACAAAGGGTTAAATCTGATGCCAGTTTAAGATCCACATACATTCAATGCTCCGTTACGGTTGTACCAGCAAGCACGCTTTCCAATCGCTGTCAAATGAAATATGCATGGCACACATTAGTACATAAATCTGCAACCATTTCCAGCGACTTTCATGAATGTGTCGGAGCCGAACAGAACATGTCGTTGTCGCCTTGGATTTTATTGGACTGTGAAGCGTGTAACGCTGACAATGTTGCAATAATGAAGGCGAACTACAAGTGTAAGGTGCACTAATTGTCACCGTACGACGTCTTAGAACGGGCTTCGTGGTGCACCATATTCGGTAGAACAACCCCGGAGTCGTCTCTGCATTATTAATAAACTTGGGAAACAAAAGACGCCCACGTAGGCTCCACGTGAGGATGCGGCGGCCCAAGAAATATATTCTTTTGCAAAAGTGTTTCCTTCAATAATGTTTTTTTTTAATGCTTGTGATATAGAATAGCAGTCTCGGGTGTTAAATGTTGTAAAAATTAACTTTGTCTTTATGCAGCTGTCCCTAAAAATCTGCGAATAAAATGAATTTCGTTAAGTCTATATTCCACTGCAGAGCTCTTCGAAACAAACAATTTTGTTCTAACAGTAGAACGCTTTGATTGATTTGGCATGCAACCCTTAACGGGTATGTCATATTTTGAAATGATATTGATTATTGTCAGTGGATTACTAGTGGATGAAACTTGGGTGTCGCAATTCGTAACCTTGCCATGAAATGTCTGATCCGTGTCTGACAATTGTGTTTCCTTAAATAGGACTGTGACAATAACCAATATCTCAAAAAATCAGAAAAGGAGGATACAGGCTTTTGGATATATATAAATTGAGTTAAATGGTATTAGCTTAAGTGCACAAATCTGTGGTTTAGCTTTCTTCCGATATTTTAAGAACACGTACACAATAACTTGTATATATAAATGTAATAGAGAGCTTACTCTAGTATTCGAATCCAAAGTTATAATTAATAGTTGAAAAATATTTGCTACAAAGTAAAAATGTGAATAATTTGTTTACCGCCATAAATATTGAGCAATCGGCAGTAACTAGCTATAATTACTGCTTTACATTGTTTTAATTTTGCTCATATCAGAATTTATAGTATAGAAATAATTGCTGCGAATTATGTCCCGTTATTATCCGTAATTGTTGCCTTAATGTCACTCCTAACGTCAAGAACGCATATTTCTACTTAGCTTAAAATGCCACTTCTGCCACAATTACCCAGATATTTAGGTTTAAGTGTAAACCCCGCTCTAGCTACATGTCGAAACCCTTTCACATGCAACAAGGATATATTGACATAATCTAATTAGATAATTCACACAGCGCAGCCTCCATACCGAGACCTCACGTGTGATCGTTCCATTTCATAAGTTCATATTTATATCTCGTTAATTGCCGCTTTTTACAATGAGTTCATAACCGTCGGAGCAGAATATCACACGAACAAACGAACATGTATTGTGTTTGTACCTACACATTCATTGTTGTGTTTGTGCTAACTAGGAAACGTTTACTAATTAGCGGAGAATGTCAGTCGCTGCATGATGAATTGTGCACTACGCTAATTTTTGCTGTTTTTATTATGTCCGCTGTTACATGAATACGCGTATACACGCATTAGAATTATTGTTAATTATTCCAATTTACTGCCTTCGCGGAACAATGCCTTGTCTTTGTAAATCACTGCATTTGATCGTTGTTTTGCAACTCGTTTTTTGAAAGGACCATTCAGTAACTACACTTTTACAGTGATGCAACCTGTTCGTTTACAATTAATTTATTTCTCAGTGCTTAGTGCAGAGTGATATTAGTGAAAAGGAAGAATTTTTATGAACAAATAGAAGACAGAAATCATAAACCATGGGACTGCCAAAATAAAAATTGTGTTTCCAAATCTTCTCTACTGCAACATACCTGAAAAATCTTATATTAATGCTTTGTTCTTTCTAGGTAAGTTTTGATATGAACAGCAGCTTCTATTATTTTCATCTTTTATAAGTAACTAGAAGCAAAATTTTGCAGTTTTTACTTGTGTAATATTCTGAATGTCAATACCAACTTAGGAATTATCAAATGGAACCTCTTGAAACTCGGCTATTGTTAAGAAACTTCTAATATTACCATAAACAGTACAGTAGGGCTTCCTTTACAGTTTAGACCATTCTCAAATTCGTTTTCTACTTCTGCTTCATTTGCCTTGGATTGTCCCTTCCAATTATTTGCAGATGTTTCATTTAGTGATTTACAAATTGTTTATCCTACCATACCACATCAGTTGTTTTTGTAAACACTAGTCAATATGTTAAGGTCGCCTTCTATTTTTTCTCTGATGTTTTTATTGCTAATATTTTGATTTTTTGACAAATACTAATGCCATCCATCCTTTATTGATGACTGACTATACCTTGCCACATCAGTCTTTTTTTCAATACTATTTTATATGTTATGCCGACCTCCATTCATTCTCTGATTTTTTCATTGCTATTGTGTTGAATTTTTTGGGCTATCTATCGGCTTTCATCTATCCTTTGTAGAAGACCATACCATACCACATCAGCTTTTTTTACAGCACTAGCCAATATGTTAGGTCGACTTCCATCCCTTTTCTTATTTATGCATTGCTAACGTGTTGTATTTTTGGGTTATCTATCGGCTTTCATATATCCTTTGTAGATGACCATACCATACCACATCAGCTTTTTTTACAGCACTAGCCAATATGTTAGGTCGACTTCCATCCCTTTTGTTATTTATGCATTGCTAACGTGTTGTATTTTTGGGTTATCTATCGGCTTTCATCTATCCTTTGTAGATGACCATACCATACCATATCAGCTTTTTTACATAGCCAATATGTTAGGTCGACTTCCATCCCTTTGATTATTTATGCATTGCTAACGTGTTGTATTTTTGACAGCTACTATTACCATATTCACTTGGGCTATATTTCTGCTTTCATTCATCCATTACAGATCATCATACCACATATGTCGTTTTCTTTCCAACACTACCCAATATCTTAGGTCGACCTCCATTCCTTTTCTGGTTTTTGCGTCGCTAACATGTTGAATTTTTGACAGATATCATTGCAATATACTTTTGGACTATCTGTATGCTTTCATGTATCCAGTAGTACCCAATATATTACGTCGATCTTAATTTCTTTTTTGTTGTTTTCATTGCTAATGCTATCTGCTTTCACCCATCTTCTGTAGATGATCATATCATACTATATCAGTTGTTTTTTTTACATTTGCCAATATGTTGGGTCGGCTTCCACTTCTTTTCTGAGTTTTTCATCGCCAACATGTTGCATTTTTGACAACTACGGTATTCTTTTGGGCTATATATCGATTCATTGCAGATGGCCATACCATATCAGTCGTTTCTTCCAACACTAGCCAATATGTTATGTCGACTTCCATTCTTTTTCTGGGTTTTGCGTTCCTAACGTATTGAATTTTTTTATGCTACAATTGCCATATTCTTTTGGGCTATCTAGCTGCTTTTATTCATCCTTTGTAGATGGCCATACCACATCAATCGCTTTTGTCAATACTAGGGAATATATTAAGGTCGACTTCCGGTCCTTCTCTGATTTCTTCACTGCTAACGTGTTAAATTTACGACAGCTACCATTGCTAGATTCTTTTGGGCAATCCATACGCTTTCATATATCCTTTGGTGATGATCATACCACATCAGTCGTTTTTTTTTCAACACTAGCCAACATATTAGGTCGATTTTCATTCTTTTTCTGGGTAGCCAGTATGTTTGATCGTCTTCAATTTCTTCTCTTATTTTTTCATTGCTAACGTATTGAACTTTTGACAGCTGCCTTTGTAATATTCCTTTGGGCCCTCGATCTGCTTTGATCCATCCTTTGCTGAGGATCATACCTGCATAGTGCATACCATATCACATCGGTTGTTTTTTTTTCAACACTAGCCAGTGTGTTACGTCGAATTCCATTCCTTCTCTATTTCATTGCTAACGTGTTAAATTGTCGACGGACTGTCATTACCATATTCTTTTGGGCTGTCTATTTGCTTTCATACATCCTTTGTTGATGACCATAGTACATCTGCATACCATACCACATCAGTTGTTTCTTTTTCAACACTATATGTTAGGTTGACTTCCATCCCTTCTCTAATTTTTCATTGCTAACGTGTTGAATTTGTGACGCTGCCACTACCACATTCTTTTAGCTTATGTATCTGCGTTCATCCATCCGTTTTGTAGACAACCGTATTGTACCTACCATACCACATCAGTCGTTTTTTTAACATTAGCCAATCGATTTTAATCCCTTTTCTTATTTCTTCATTGCTAACGTGTTGCGTTTTTGATAACTACCATTGTCTTTTTTGGACTAGATATCTGCTTTCATCCATTCTTTGTGACCATACCATACCGTATTAGTATTTTTTTTCAACACTGGCCAATATGTTAAGGTCGACTTCTCTCTTTTCTCTTATTTTGGATATCTTCATTGCTAACATGTTGAATTTTTGACATTTATTTTTGCCATATTCTTTTGGATGTTTGTTTTATTTTATCCATCCCTTGTCTATGACCATACCATATCACATCAGTCGTTTTTTTTCAACACCAGCCACTATGTTAAGATCTACGTCTCCCCTTTTTATGATTTCTGATATCTTCATTGCTAACGTGTTGAATTTTTGATATCTATCATTGTCATATTCATTTGGCTCTCTATCTGCTGTTATCCATCTCTTAATAAGTAAAAAGTCGACTTCTCTCCTTTCTCTGATTTCTAAGATCTTCATAGCTAACGTGTTGACCTTTTGACGCATTTTCCAGTAATCTATTCCAATTTTTTTCGGACACTGTTTGTTTCTTTTATTATGTTCCATAACTCTGAACCACATGTGTCGTTGATTAAAAAATAGTATACAGAGATGGAAACTGAAATAATTAAGCAGTAGTAAAGTGATCAGTCGGAGGACGTCATTAAGTATATGACAGTGTATTGGTAAATAGTTCAAAATGGGAGAAGTTGAAGTTATTAAACAGAGGCAGTGGGGAAACCTATCTAAAATTTTTCGCAATGCCATATAACAGTGAAAAAGACAAGTCCAGTAGTTGCAGTATCGAGGGCTAAGCTGTAATTATGTGAAGGAGAAAATCCAATAACATAAGTAGTTTCAATATTTCCCATCTTCCTGCTTAAAAAATTCAAGTGCTACACAGAATTTAAGAATTTTAAAACTACAAATTCTCCCGCGCGAGTATGGCTCGCTCAACCGAGCACATCTCAGAGCGTCCGATAAAAAATTAACAACTGAGATCAAGGGTCGTGCCACTTTGTTTAAAATTAGTTAGAGATAAGTTGCGACATTTCAGCTGCCATGGCTGCGTGAACGGGCTGCAACCGGAATTACATCACCGATAATAAAATAATTACTTAGACACTCGAAGTGTCTCATAAAAGTGCTCATTTGTTTGTTTACAGAGAGAGCTGTTATTGAAACTGAAAGGCTCTTTGTTTCAGGCCGCCGGGTTGGAGCTGAAGGAAAACCTGGCCGCTGGGGCCGCGACGTGGCCCTACCCCTCGGTCTACCACCCCTACGATGCCGCCTTTGCCGGCTACCCGTTTAATGGGTAAGTTATCTTTATCAATAAATTCGAATTGAAATCGTGTATGTGTCTACTGTATATATACCTCTTATTTAAAAAATCTTGTAACAAATGCGTTTGTGTCTTTTAGTCCTAAGCCGCGGAGCAATAGAACTGCGCGATCAGCACATTTACATTAGCTACTCGGGTGCGCAAAATCGTCATATGTTACTTAAAATTAGATTGGGAATCATTATAGTCTTTATTTAAAATGGTGACGACAATTTTGTGTTTATACTCTGAATATTCGAGCTTTTATGGATACTGTATGCGGTATAGTAACAGTGGTAGCTTCAGTTGTTTAAATGCTACAATTCGCTTTTGTTTTTCTGTACCTATGTGCTGCTCTTGGATCATTTCTAAAATTAATTTTGACATGCAAATGCTACTTTCGTAATAAAAAATAACTAATATAACTAGACGTTGAAGTTGGCAAGTTTTGGAGTTTTCACCGCATCATTTATTGTCTCTTGCCGTGTTGATGCCCATTTTTTTTTTGGTAGAGAGGAACATTGCGGGTTTTAAAATTAGGTCTAATACTGCGATTACCAGAGCAGACGGGTGTAGGAATTTAATTAATTGAAATACAAAAGCTAAGTTACAACGTTTTGGAATCTAATTTACAATCATCTGTATTTGGGCGTAATACCTGATATCCAGTCGTTTGCACTGACTGATGGTGCAATCAGTTTTACAAAATTAAATTAAGGAATCTTCACAGAACTATCCATTTACAAACAGTACAATATATTCTTTAGTGGAATTCGCCTATTATTTGGCTTTCACCTATCACGTAAACGTCATTTTCCGGCTAATGTAGTTAAATCGGTGAAATATCTTACCACTTTTTCCAAATCAAATGACCTTTGATGAAGTAAGTATACATGGTTCGTATCAAGTATCACATGTTTTTATTGAAATAGGTTATAATCATGTCTTCTACAACTTTCCATTCGTCTACTATGCTCTCATTTGTTACGTAAACGTAATTTTCCCGACTAATATAGTGAAATAACGGAGAACTCTCATATCAGTTCTAGAAAAGCAGTTGGTGAATGATTTGCGATGTAGTATTCATGGTTGCTATAAACCACATCATGTATTTATTGAAATAAGTTATCATGTCTTCTTCAGTCTTCCGTTCGCTATTATGCTTCCGTCAAGTGAGTGTCAGTTTTCTCACTAATGTAGTGAAATCAGTTTTACAAAATCATATCTATTGAAATTCCTCCCTTGTCTAGACCTTTTTTATCTATTTTGGAAATCGATATTTTTCACTGCACTTTCACGTTTATTTTTTAAACTATTTATGGTTCTGCTCATTTGCTGTTACTCATTTTATTTGTTTACTAACACCTTGCCTATTCATTGCCAGCTGCTTATCCCGGTTCCAGCTGACTCCTATTTCCCAGTGTCCTCACCATTACATTATTTCTCAGTCTCGTTCTCAGCCTTTTCCCGCATGCTTTCCAGATCTTTTCGGTGTCATTGTCTATGATTCTATTCGGTGTAGATGTCCAAGCCACAGCAACTGGTTCTCTTCTATCATCTCCGCGGTTTCATTTGTAATCTTCTTCTGCTAGCATCAGTGCCAGTTTTGTTACTCTTTGTGATTCCTTCCACATTTCTCAAAAATCTCATTACGAAGGCCTGCAATCTACTTTCTTGTCTTGTCGTTAATAACCCACGATTCGCTACTATATAACTTTGTGGATGCATATTTGTAGCTGTCTTGTTTGCTTTACCCTCTTCTCGCATCCTTTCTATCTTCGTGCTTTGTGCTTCTTGCATTTTATAAGTATTATCATCCATCAGCATAATATAAGTATATAATCAATCTCTATAATGAATAGTAGTGGACTTAACACACCCCCTTGCCTCACATCTTCCTCTGTTCTGAAAATCTAAAAGGCTCTGCTTCAGGTTCTCACACAGTTGCGTGTTTCTGTAGGTACTTTTGATGGCTTGTCTGATATTTTCCTCAACTCTCATCTTTTTAAGTACTTTCCAGATCTGCGGCTCAATAACTTTTCTCAATCTTTGGATATTTTCTTAGTCAACCTTGAGAAATTATTTTATGCAGTCGTTATATTCCCACTCTGCTCATGAGCTTGAGCACATCTGGTTTTAGGTTGCCGTACCCAGCTGCCTTTCCTATTTTTAGTTTCTTTATTGCACTTGATGTCGGCTTGATGTTCATTTTTTGTTATTTCAGCCTTGTTATCGACACTCGAATTATGGTTTTTACCAGTTCCTCCACTAGCTGCCTCTCCTCCTAGTAACTCCACAAAGTATTGATACCTCCGCTAATTATTTTTTTTCTCTTGCACTAGAATGTTCGCTTCCTTGCGTTTTGCTTGTTTTATTGGAATATTTTTATTTTTTTTCTTTATCGCATAATTTTCATCTGCAAAGTGTACTCAAGTTTTTCTTTTTAATGTAGTGAAATCGGTTAGCTGTCATATCAGTCTTACAATATCAAATGGTCGAGTATTTCCATGCAGTATACATCCTTCCAGTCGCTTATTATGCTTTTATATGTCAAGGAAATGTCAATATTTTGTCTAATACAGTGCAATTAGTATTAACCTCTGATATTAGTACGATTGTTATAAACTACAGCATGTCTTGAGTGAACTAAGCCATAAACACGCCTTCTACAATTTGCCATTTGTTTGTTACAGGCTGTTATATGTCAAGTAATGTCACTTTTAATGGGTTTGTATGTAATAATTGACAATTGCAATGTAACTCTTGCCAATAACGCTTGTTTTTTAAAATCTGAATCACACTATCTTCTTCAAATACGGATTTCAACAACTAAGCTGTCGTATGTACCCAGTAAAATTCTGAAACTTTTAGAAATTCCAGAATTGTATTGCACGTTAGCTGTTGAAATTTGTTTTCAATGATTAAGATAAGTTGTAGAATAAGGTTTAACTTTTATAATTCGGCAAAACAACCGGGAAATTCCTATAGTAGAATCGTGATAACAGTTCTTTCTATGCGGTATCCTCAAGGTCCTACCTATCAAGGTGCCTCGTAGATGCACTCGTGCTTAAGGACTGCTCGGGATAACAGCCCTTTCTATGCGGTATTCTCAAGCTCCTACCTTTTAAGATGCCTCGTAGATGCACTCGTTCTTAAGGACTGCCTTTGATGATTACTGTGCGTCGGACGCCTTTCCTATGTACCAGGAAGACTATATGTTCTGATTTTACCGTTTTTCTACTTTTATTTAGTTTGATTCAGTTCTGTCATGCATGTATTCACTTACTGGGAAAATTGTATTTATTTTTCCCCAATTTGGGAAGTACAAGCGTTTCTATTCCCATCTGAGAAATTAACTATATTTGTTTAAAAAATATCTTCAAGGCAACCAACCCAATTATTTCATATACAAACAAGATAAATCACATTACCCAATTTACATACTTAATCAATATTATAGATACAATTTACTTTATTTTTAAGACTTAAGATTCACATTAAATAGCAATCAGTATGCAGGTACTGTGCTGGTTATCGTAAATCTTTATTTAATAAATTCTGTGGGATTTTTCTTTTAAAAACTTTAAAATGTTCTCGATGTGAACAACAAAAATTCGAAAAGCACCACTCTAAATATTCAAAATCAGTCTTACGGTTAAAACACGACTAGTTTCCACCATTTGAATGTTTGCAGCAAAAACTGTGGGAAAGGCTCGACAGGTAACCGAAAATTTCTCGGACATTTAATTTACATTTCAAATCATAATTGGTGCAGTCGGTCGCGGCTCCATCAAACCCAATTAAACGGAGATTTGCGGTCTTGCTAATCAGCAGACCAAATGCGCCGCAAGTGAATAATGCAAACAAACCCACGAATGCAAACGCATTGTGGTTTGGTTCTGTTAAAAGACCATGTGAATCCTGCGGCCTTTTCAACAACTTCAAAGCAGGCTTCCGGTGTTGGCAATCGCACACGTATTTTCGTTAGATTTAAACATCCGCTTAAGCGAGGCTAATCTCAATTTTATTATTTTATTGGGCAAGGTAGATAATTTTACAACTCAAATTCACAATGGAAGAAAATAACCCCAGCAAGGAATCAGAAATCATTCCCTCCATAATTTAAACGGCTTGTACATCTCGCCTCGCAAGAAAATTAAATAATTCAGTTACGACACGGCATAAACCCAGACAAGTTCCAGCCATCATGTGAAACTTGTCCTAGCATCCTTCGTGACGCAGGATAAAAACTCAAAACTATTTATAACAGCTCAAGATTCGCTTGTCCTTTGTGCAGGCACATCTGCGCGTTCGTCCCTTTGTTGCAATTTTATTATTAGTGTGACAGTGAAGTAACATGTGTCAAACTTTAATGCTGTTTAAACAGGAGCAAAGATCGATTATACCTGCTTACACGATTAGTGAACGTGTTTCTTTGAAATAGTGAATTAGAGCTGGTACGTTGATGTTTAACAAACTAGCTCAGCTTCAAATTTACTTATTTATGTAGTGCGGATGTCTAAGTAACTAAAAACGCTGTAATAATTATATACCAAACTTAAAGAACCGCAAGGTTTCAGATTTTGCAACATTAAAAAATGAAAGGACGAATTGTAGAAACAACGCCACAAATTATTACAAATTGGAAGACAGCTTAATTGCGTGCTTTAATATATTACAGAGCTTCTGTGATCTTGCATTTCCCAAAAAACAATCTGAAGGTGTTATGTATCGTTACTCCGTCTTGCTGAAACCATACATCTTCATATGCTCCATGTGAAACTAACCCCTTCAACATGTGCAATATCATCCAGGTTTACGGTGATGGCATTTCATTCTTCATTTTCAAATAAATGTGCTTCTAAGTTCGAGTCTAGAAGTCGAATATTTACGATTGTATTGTAAGCGTAGTAATTGAAGCTGAGCTGCAAGATCTGCTCGTTGAACCAGTACTGACAGTTGTATCTGTTCTTTAGTCCAAATACACAACACCGATTTGATCACGAATTCTGGGTTATCATTAAGAGAATTCTAAGTTATCTACAGAATTCCTTACCTATTAATTTTTTTTCAGCAGTTTGACTCGCCCTTTATACCCAAATCTCGCTTCTGATCCCAGTTTCAACAAATATTCCTCCACAAGCGTCGTCCAAAAAAGCGTCGGTCGTGCATCTGCAGCGATTTCCCCAACAAGGCGTCCATTTGGTGCTGTTCGCTAATTATTGAAATGAAATATATATTCCCCGCACGCGGAAACGTGGGGCTGAAAGCCACGCATTCCATTAATGGTTGTTTTTCTTTGGCGCGTTTCCTCGTGCGTATCCTCATGCGATGGTGACTGATGGCGGGCTAATGTGTCGGGTTGGCCGCGAAACCGTCCAGACGCCCACCGTCCCGATGCACGTCATTTATTATTTAGACCGATAACGATCCGGGACACTTGATAGGTGGCCCTAATCCCGGGGGCTCGACGCATCCGCCACATCCCTGAATAAACCATGGCATATTAGAAGAAGCTCTAATTGAAATTCTCCTGTTGCCGCTCTAAGTCGCGGATTAATAATTGCGATAATCGCATGCAGGGATAGTCACCCTTTGGTTGCTACTGAGGAACTCTTACTGGGGGATGCTAATAAAGACGCAAATCCTTCTAACAATACGAAAGTTTTCAGGTGAAGTTTCAGAAGTCGTTTTGGATCACAGTTGTGGAGTTAGGTTGTTTATAGGTTTTATAGACCTTTACCTTTGATGGTTAATGAATAATAAATGAAGGCCAACTTTAATAGCTGAAAAGACACATTGCTCAAGATAATTGTTAAATTCAGTTGTAGATCATTTTTACAAAAATCAAAGGTCGAATTTGTGATAAGCAATATGAAGATATTTTGATGGTTATGTTTTCGACGATGATGAAGTATTGTTTTTATTTAGTATGTTAGCCTTTAACTCGTAATTATGAACCCTTTTTACCAAAAATGGATGTTATTAAAGAACACAAATCCTCGTTAAGAAGAAAAAGCTTTTCAAGTCAACTGTTAGAAGTTGTTTTGGATCACATTTGTAGAGCTCGAGGTTGTTCTATAGGTTTTACAGATCATTTTTGAAAATATACTTCCTATGATGTTAGTAACTTGAATGCATTTGATTGCTGATGAATGAAGTCCATTCCCATTGCTGAAAGGAGATCAAATATTTAGATACACTTGATCATTAGAAACGTTGTTCGGGAAAATTGTTAGATCCAGTTGTAGATCACTTTTTCAGAGATCGAATGTTGAATTTCTAGTAATATTAAGATACTTTGAGCTGAACATGCATCTACTTACTCTTGGAACAACCTTATAAGTGATAGCAATGATGGCGACGATGATGACGTAGTTTGTTTCTATTTAATTTGTTAGCCTTTAACTGTTGATGCACTTCTTTTACCAAAAAAGTATAATATCAAAGAACACGAGCCGTCATAACAGAGAACGCTTTTCAAGTAAACTGTTGTAATTTTGGATCACATTTGTGGAATTCAAGATTGTTCTATAGATTCTCGACGGATTGTTTTGTGAAAAATATACATTTACTTACGATGATCTTAATTAACTTGAGTGCCCTCGGTTGTTGATAAAAAAAATTCAGCTTCCATTACAAAAAATAGATATTAGATATCTAAATACACAAATCATAGGAAACCTTCTTCAACACAATTGTTAGATCTAGTTGAAGATCACTTTTACGGAGATCAAATTTCGAGTTTTAGTAGTATGAATATATTTTGAGCTGAACATACATTTACTTACTCTTGGAACAACCTTATAGGTGATAGCGGTCACCTTTAACCTCTGATGATGAACCTCTTTACCAAAAAACGATGTGAACAAAAAACACAAATCCTCATAACACGAAAAGGTGAAGAGTTAGAAGTCGTTTTGGATCACATTTGTGGCGTTAAAGGTTGTTCTATAGGCTTTACAGATTATTTTGAGAAATACTTAATATGATAACTAAGTGGAATGCGCTTGGTTGTTAATTCAGCATGTAAATATCTCATTTCCGAAAAAAATATCAAATATCTAGATCACTAATCAGCATTAGAAACATTGTTCAAGAAAATTGTTGAGTTGAGTTGCACTGGAGTTCAAAGTGCATTGATTATCCATGAAACAGCCTTATAAATGATCGTGATAATCACTACGATGATAACTTATTGTTTCTAATTAACCTTGTTGGAAAAAGTTTGTTGCTAAAAGAAGTGTCTAGATAGGCACATTTCATTAAAATGTATGACTTCATAGGTTAGCTCACAAACGCTTTAGGAAAAAAAATTTCTTATTGTGAATTGGCAAATTGTAAATGATTTTCCAAATCAGAAGGTTGCATGTTCAGATCATGTCAGGGTCACTACTTTAGCTCGTTGCTTCACTTACACGTAAACAAATAAAAATGTTTCAGATGTATTCAACTACAAGTTAATAGAAATGACCATAGCATCGCTACCTTCACCGCCAACTTGACCGCCGATGAAACCAGGGATATCCAACTCCTTTTATTCAGTGATTTCTATTCTCTTATTCTTGTTAACACAGAAGATCGGCTTAGACCGCGTACTCTTTGTGGATAAACATCCACTTTTCTTGGCTTAATGTGTCTTGCACCTTGCGCATTCGAGCAAGAATCCACGCGATGGCCATGCTCTTTGGTGGCTCGAATTGTTTTAATACCTTGAGAACGAGGATACTTAGGTATATTTGGCCTTGTTGTTATTGGTGCACACATATTGACTAACGTTTCGCAAGACCTTGCAGCTTGCATCATCAGAGTAAAAGTCGCACTAAGAACTGAAGGTCGGAGTGGAGTTCTTTATAAGTGCAGTGTAATCCGTGGGGCGTGGCCGTATGACGGACAGTGGTTGTAATGCTTTAGATCGTGTATCACAGGAGTCCACGTTTTACTAAACTTAAAACCATCTTCCCATCAGCGTTACGTCGCTCCGAGCGGCTGGCACAGAGGACTATAAATAGCTCCACACCGACCTTCAGTTAGTAGTGCAACTTTCGCTCTGATGATGCAACCTTCAAGGTTTTTCGAAACTTTAGTCAATATGGGTGCACAAACAGAAACAAGACCAAATTTGCCGAAGTGTTCTCGTTCTCAAGGTATTCAAACAATATGAGCCACCAAAGAGCATGGCCATCGCATGAATCCTTGCAAGACACGTTAAGCCAGAGAATGCTAGGTGTTTATCTACAGAGTACACGGTCTAAGCAGGCATTTTATGTTAACATGAATAATTCGAGTAACCGCGAAAGCCTCAAACAGTATATGTTCATTATCTGTTCTGTCGGAATTTGATAAGTTTTTAACTCCTTAGTTTACCGGACTTCCCATACAACGAGCAGTCACGGATACCGGCATTTTTTCAAGCATTACGAATACCGTGAGTTCTTTGCAAAGCCAACTACAAGGCTATAGATATTTTTAAAACGATATGCATTTGTTTGCAATGTCCTCAATTGCTTTGGGAGCATTTGGGCATTGACGATGAATTGTTGGAAGTAGTTTTAAATCATATCTTGAGCGTTACTCGTGTGAGTCATGTATGTTTCAGATATGTATTTATTTAATCACAATATTTTCCTTGTTAGGTTTTGCTTGTTGATGATATTTCGACTTCCATTGCTAAGAAGGATGCAAACTCTCTAGGTTAGAAAAGTACAGCTTTCAGGAAAGTTGTTGGATGTAGTCGTAGATATTGGATAGATACTTTCACAGCTGTCCCTCAAATTTGAAAAAAAATATTATCACACTCCAAAGACTAGTAACATTGCACATCACATCTTCTAGGTCGTTTTTTTGCCACCAAATTCTTTAAATAAGATCTGAACAGTAGCAACAGTAAAAAAGGGTGTTTCTGTAGAAGTTCGACCTATATTACTACACAGAGCACTATTGTAAAGACGTATTCTGTAGATCAAAATAAACAAAACCGTTCCTGTGAGCATCAGTCCGAAATTGTACCTTAAGAAAGCTCCCAGTGTTTCTCGAAAACTGCTCTCAGCGATTCCAAACAAGAGTACCTTTTTTATGTAAAAGTGTTTGGATAACCCAACTGATTGACGATATTGACCAATTGACGTAAATTGTGACTAAAAGTTACTCCTCCACCCTTGAATAAATGATCCCGTTGGAAACTTGTGCCAAATATTTTGCAAGAGCATCTAATTATAACAAATTTGCTGTATCAGTATTATATTATAGATTATTTCTTTCGTAGCGATCTCAACCAATCAGAAGGCAGGATTTAGTTAAGTTATCTTGTATAATTTCGATTATACAAAATCGATTATTCTAGAGTAACTTCACTAGGCGACGCAATACATAACTTTTGTCAACTTCATATTGTTTTCATGGAGATAACTTTCAGCTAGGTTAATACAAACAAATCGAGCTGCCAATAAAATATTTATTTGTTCCTAATATTGAAATTTACTCAAAAAATCACCAAATCTAATAGAATGCGTACTTCGAACAGGTTATACGTCTCAAACTTCCTGCACAATAATAAATCGTGTCAGTTTGACAGAATAATCCTCCCGCTGCGCGGTCGGACTATTTAACCTGTCAAACCGACACTATTTTATTATTGTGCAACAAGTTATCGACATATAACTCGATAACATCGAAGTACTTATAGTATTACTACTGATAGTAGTCTTGTTTTCAATTACCTTTCGGAGCAATGTTCACAGACACTGTGTATTTTGATCTAAAGCACACGGGTTTAGAATAGGTAATTTTGAAACGATCTTTAATAATATGAGTTTGTGTAACAATCTTTTCGATGAGTCATCGTCGATCCGTATCCAGTTGCTGATATTTGTTGAATTTTACTGGTTTCCAAGAGCTTTCGCCACTGATCTCTGTCCTCCCGGACCAACCGCCACTAACAATATTTCGTGTTTCAATAGTTTCAGTAGTTCCTTCTATGCAAATTTTCTTTTTTCTTTGTTCCCCCAGCGTCCATTCTATGTATTTTCGTGGTATTCTGCAAATTCCCTTCGCTATATGCATCGAACTAAACTTGTTTTGTGTTTCTACTTCTTCTACAATATATTTTTACCTTCTATTAATTTTATGACATTTTATCTTGGTCAGCTTCTCGGACTACTTTCTTCTTCATCATTGTCATGTCAATTTCAACACTTCTTGGATTTAGGGTTTTCGTATCAGTATCAGAGTGGTGAATCTTTCCATTAAACTTCTTTGGAATTTTTCAATTCGGCAATTTGATCCAGATCAATCCATTTTTGTTCTTGTGCTGCTTCTAACGTGATTTTCTACCTTGGTATCAATCTTCTACCCTGTTCTGAGTTTTTTGTCTTATTATCTATGTTGTTATCAACACTCATTAACTCTTATCGAATTTTATCTTTTTGCATTTAGGAGTTGAAACCAACTTTTCGAGGTGTAACGTTTTTCAGCATTACATTCCTGGCGTCCCATTAGTCAGTTTCATGTGTCTGATCTTTTTGTTTTCTTTTTAATACCTTACGCATCCAGTTCGACTTTTCATTCGTTTCATCCAACTTGACATTTTTTCAAAATTGAAACAGCTAAATACGTTTAATCAGTTGATATCGCATGATTTCGTTTTCTGGAATCACTGTAGAAAAGCTGACGTTGAAAAACCTCAAAAATATAACTACATTAAGGATTGCCGTTGTGTTCTCCTGCCACTTTCGTATATAACACAAAAATCGCTGTTCTCAGGTGCAAAAGTCTCAAAGGGAATGCAAATGCAAAACCAATTAGACTCGAACACGCCACAATTGTCCCAATGTGACGACCGGTGTTTGATTTTCCAAAGATAAGTACCTTCCAAATGAACATGGCCGCTTGGGCGTTGAAAATCGTCAAATCGTTACTGGCTTATTTGGGCGCTGTATTTGCAAAAGTAATTTTTATTCCGGGAAATGCTATCGAGCAATCTAGGAATTCCTTTGGAAAGTATGTGGAGGAAACCTACGTCTTACTATTGCTACGGCGCGGCGTAGCTGCATAAATAACTAGAGAGCTAAAAAGGGTCTGAAGGATTTTGTTAATAGGATATAGTAGTAATTTTACAAGAATTTGTTATAGTATGTTGATTGTGTTTTATATTCTTTATGGAGAATTGTTATTACTTTATTTTTCCTTGAATTTTGCAGCTGGTGCTGCGCAAAAAATCTACTAAATCGATGGATTGTATTACTAATGATAGCTTCGACAGTAAAATTAATTGGGACCAGAAATTTGCTACCAAAAGCACTTTGGCCCCCCAAAATATTTTAATTGGCCCACATTTACATTTCTCACTCAAACACGGCATCTATTCAGCGGTAATTAGAATTCTTAATCGCAATAAGTGTCAGATCACAAAGACCCGTCGAAAGATTGATCGCAGCTACTTGAAGTGGCGATTTTGATTTTTGTTTGCAAAATTGTCGAAAAGTAGTACAATTTGATTTTGATTTCAAAATTATGGCACGGGCTATACACGTAAACTGCTTGAAGCTAGAAAGAATATTCGCGTTTATTTGCGGTTATTCCCGATTTATAAATCGCCGAGCCATCATTCATTTCGCTCATTTCCCGCGGGCGCTAACTTATGTATTTTCGAAAAGTTGACTGGCTAAATTAGCTGAAGTTGGATTATTTCCAACGTAAAACACAACGTAACAAATATGATGATGGATTGCCTTGTTGAAGATCAAAAGAACAGAACGGTAACAATGTACCAATGCTTAAAAACGCGGGGAAGTCGTTAGCGGGAAGTTTTATTTAGACGGGCCCGCGATTCTAAATCAATTAGTACGAAATTAGACAGATACGAGGGCTCTTCTCCGCGCTCGCTAATTGAAATGGACAATAACTCACTTCATAATTGTGTCAAAGGCCGATAGATAGCGGCGATTCAGATATTCTCGGAACCCGCCACACAAGACGGAATGACGCTGTGCGATAACGTTTTTAAAATTTGAACTCGCGAGGTCGAAAACAATAATCGTGCCCAAGTGCGACAAGTCGGGCCCCGAATTCAACGCTCTTTTTGTTAGAAATAACACGAGTGAGCGGTCGCTGCGGGTCGTCGCCGGGTTATCAAAACTTATCAGTCGAGAAAACATGACTGTTTATGACAACTGGGACTTATCCTGCCAATGCAGAGCGGTGTCCATCTTGTGACAGCTTCGCTTGCTTGCCAAAATGAGTCGTTCTGGGGAAATGTGTGGAAACGCCACCCGCATTTGGCGTTTTGTTCCGGGTGCAGCTTTGTGCTTTTATTACAGACTTTTCGCGCAGTTTTCTTGCTCAAACGCCCTCTGGGAGGTTGCTCAGTCTATGAAAAGTTCGGATGCGCTCTGTTCACATCGGCGAGGGAAAATTCCAACCAATTCTAATTTTCCTGTACTTAGTTAACAAGGGGGTCTTGAATTCCTTGTGTTGGCCCAATGTCGAAATTATTCAGCAATATTTTCGGCTATAATTTTTAATCTAAAGATTTTCAAATTTGATTTCCACTACATCGACATATTGACAAATTATTTTTGCATTTTTAAAAGATGCATTATTTCTTGACTAGCAAAAAAACATATTTAATGTAAGCGCAGGTTCTTATATCACATATTAAATAAATTAACAACCTTGAAACTTACGAACTAATATGTAATTATTAACTTAAATTTTTAGATTTGTATGAAGCTGTTAAAAATATCAGATTGCAGAAAATACTGCAAAATGTACCTGTATGAATGAATTCACACTTTTATTATGCTGTATTGTTAACAAGTAATTTAATTGGGAATTGCCAGTTTAATTGTTCTACAGATAGAAGCAAATTAAATTTTCCCTTAAAAATTGAATTTGGTGATAAATAGAAAAACATCTACTTTTGGTCCGTAGAAATGTATTGAATTGATTTTCAAATTGTGCGTTAATATGTGCCACTTCCTCGCTTAACACCTAAATATCTGCTATACTTAATGTCTAATGGTTTGAAATTTCCATCAATTAAGAGAAATTGTACAAAATATGACCTTCCACCGTAGGTTATTACTTATTACAATTTAACATATGTTAAAACATTGGTATACGCGGACATGATATTAATGTTAACTACGGAGACTGAAATACAAATGAAAGTTAGCGTATGGAAAACTTTCCTATTAGAAGAAAGGGAATGCAGATAGACATTGAAAAATCTGGTGTGATACACGCACACAACTTCCTTTTACAGTGATCTTATAATTAGCCAAAAATTTGATTTTAAATTTTTAAGCATTTGCCAAAAAAAATTCAAAAATCACACATTTTACAAAAACGGTACAAAATAGTGTTAGTTCAAGAGACAAATTTTCTCTTGAATTTTAAGCTGCATTCCCAAATGTAACAATATACCGGGACAGACACACAGACAGACTAATGAAAAAAATATGTTTTTTGGGATCAGGGGACTCTAAAACGTGAAGATCTGTTGAAAACTCAATTTCGAATTTTTGGGGTGAATCCAATACTTCCTTTATTGTAAAAGGATGTAAAAAGTAACAACTAAGATGCACATAACAAAACGAGAAGAGGAAAATATCAATATAGAAATATGCCTAAAAAATTAGAGAAAGTATACCGTTACAAGTATTTAGGTACCATAATTACAAGAAAGTTACAATAGATAATGCAGTAAGTAATACAAAACATAATGAAAAAGAGGAGGCTAATATACAGGGTGTTCCAAAATGAGCGGAAATTCCTTGTCGAAAATTAAGGGTTTTTCATATAAACTTTTTCTCGTAACTCCCTCTCCGCTGAGTCAAACACTCCTAAAGAGGGGGGGGGGGGGTTAACATTAGGTATTTGACATTTTACTGGGCACCAGAAATTGGTATTAAAATTAAAATTGGCAGATATTTCCCCTAGTAGAAGGTTGTTTTGTAATTTTTTCGTATGGTTTTTAAAAGGTAGAAATTTGTAACTCGTACAGAGATCAGAACTTTATAGACATATTTTGTTTGTTTAAAGATACAGTTGTCACCTCTTAACTTTACGCATTGTAGCCGTAGGAGTTTCCGTACAAAGTTTTGCATAAAACTTTGTTTAAAATTTTCTTAAAAAAGGTGTACAGTCTACACATCACCCTTTTTCTGTGACGTCATAAATAACAAAACATGCTTTGAAAACGTCTGTCTAATATTGAAGTAAAATTTAAAAAAACATATTTACATAATAAATATCAGACATCACAAAGAATTTGACGAGTGATGCTCTAAATAACGCATTATTCATACCGAGTGATTATTTAAAAACTCAATTGCACTAGATAGTCTGAATCAGTTGGCAACACTAAAATGTCTTGTTGGTGACTTAGACTTACAGTGTCACCAACAATACATTTCAGTATTGGCAGCTGATTCAGGCTATCCAGGGCCTGCTGCAATTGAGTTTTAAAAAAAATCACATTGTACCTAGACATTCTTAACCTATGGCAGTTCGACTGTTCTCTTCGAAAACGTTTCAAATATTTAAAATACGATTTTGATCTCTCTCAGTTACTCGTTTAAGCGCGGCATTTTTAGAGTGATTTTGGACAAATGTCACGTTGATAGTATTATAAGACAAGCTAAGATTAAAGCCGACCTGACCAAAAATTGCAGATTTTCTGTTTCATCCAATCCCTTACAGTTAAATAAAGAGTCACGGAAAAAGGGTAGACTTGCCTATTTTTACCCGCCACTATCTTTGAAGAAATCGGTGATCACGTGATACTGTGCGTTGTATCAAGTGGAACTAGAAGTTGCCAAAGAAGTTAAACTTTGGTCTTCAGATGTATGAATTAGTTTTGCTCCATCAGATTTGTTGGACATAAAATTTGCTCCCACTACATCGTATGATGCTATGAGGTCATTTTATGTATATATATATATATGCTATTGAGCATACGACAGAACCTTTCGCTCGATAGTTTTAATGAAATAATGATCCTTAACTGCAATAAATTCCTATAAATTTGAACATAGAGAAATAATTTTTTAACTGTACATTTTATTAGCTATGGCTGTTCTGTGTGCAATGTGCAGTTACGTATAGTTTTTGAAACGTACAAAAGAACGTACAGTTTTTAGTTTATTTAATGTAACATGTGATGTTTGTATAGTACTACATAAAATTGAAAAAATGGATTGAAGTTACCTATTTTTTTAGAAATGTGGTTTAATATTCATTAAAAATTAAAAAAATATATATTTCTCTATATTTCTAATTGTAACTCCAGATTAAATCCAAATTTTGCCTTTTAAGCGCATACCAAAATTGTATTGTGACAATTTTTAGTATATATAAATACAGGCTTATAAATGTTTCCATTGCTTTTAACCCAGAAAAATTTTATTATAAAAATATGTTCTGGAAAGCCTCATTGATTTAAAAGCTTTTTCAGCATTTAGTTTTGTTGCGAAAACAATAATTTTTATGTTTTTACTCAAAAAAGAGCTAAAGAAGTTCTTAAATAAATCAGACTTTCCAGAACATAGTTTTCTATAATCTGATTCTTGTGCCTTAAGATTCTAATATAACTTACCTATTTAGGAAGCTGTAACTCGGCGGGGAAGGGTTTTAGAGAAAAACTTGATATGAAACACCTTCCTTAACATTCGACAAGGAGTCACCTTTAAGAATGTCTGCACTTATTTTGGAACACCCTGTATATTATCGAATCAACAGCCATATACGTATGTAACACTCTTACATGTGAAGCTGAATCATGGACGATGTGGAAGAGCAAGATATGTATAAGTCAAAAATTACAGCAGCTGAAATGCAATATAAGAAAGTTCAGAGGAAGTACTAGACGAGATCGTATAATAAACCACGAATAAACCAAGGAATGATTTAGAGCAACTACCTTTAGTAAACGAAATAGAAATGAGGCAGTTTAGTTGGTATGGGCACCCAATCAGAATGCCAAAAAATATAATCCTCAGGGAAACGATGGACAAGGTCAAATATATCTTGGGAAGATAATAATAAAGAACATGGTTAGAAGGAGAAACAACTTTTTCTAGATGGAGGATCCCAATTACACCTGAAGATTTGGAGCTATTTCAAACCCCCAAGAGAATGCCCGCTACAAATTTGTATTATTCCCACCCCTGTAGCTCATCCTACTATTCGCCTATTCACCTATCTATTAAAACTGAGACCTAGATATTTTGTAGGTATCAATATAGGCTGGGTTTCAGTTGCAAATTGTAATCGAAGCAAAACAAAAGACGAACGTCTGGTAGGTCTTTATGGGATTTGAGTTCGATTTCAAAATTTACACGAAAACATCTGCAGCAGTTAAATTGAAATAGTAAAATACTTAGTACGCCATAAAGTGTGAGATTTCATTTAAGTTTTTCTGCTAGTCTCTTTTAGAACTAAGCAGTTACAACTGACAGCGAAAGCCAACATTACGGTCGAAGAAAAGATCAGATTAAAGGAGGAATACAAACTCCAGAGAGATCTACTCAGGAAAGAAATTCATAGGGCAAAGAATCAAGCATGGAGAAATCTTTGTGACGAGTTAGAGGAAGATATTTGGGGAAATGCATATAAATTGGTATGTAAGAAAACACGAGCATACCAAAAAGTACATATTAATGACGCAAAGAAGGAGGAAATAGCTGCAAGTCTTTTTCCAACAAGAGATATCCCATTGTGGGCCCCGTCCCAACAACATGAGTATGTAGTTCCCTTTTCACATGAAGAACTGGAATTGGCGGCTAGAAAGATGAATAGTAGAGGCGCCCCAGGTCCTGACGGTATCCCCATGCAGCTAGTACAACTAATGATAACGGCTTGTCCAGAGTTCTGTCTAGCGGTGTATAACCACCTTCTGCAAATGGGACAGTTTCCTTCACAATGGAAATGCGCGAAACTTGTGCTAATTGAAAAACCAAAGAAAAGTGCAACAGACCAGCCCTCTTATCGCCCGATATGTTTACTAAACGCTATGGGTAAAATTTATGAAAAGTTAATAGTTTCTAGACTTAACCTGGAAATTGAAGAAAACGGAGGGTTGTCGGAACGTCAATATGGATTTAGAGCAGGAAAATCGACAATAGATGCAATGCTGGCCATTAAGAACATTGCTAACGAATCTAAGAAGGGTGCTAGTGGACATAAGGGTTACTGCGCAATGGTAGCGGTCGATGTAAGGAATGCTTTTAATACGGTTTCCTGGCCGGGCATTATAAACAACCTTGAAGTGAGAAGGGTCAATGGCTACTTAATTAACATAGTAAAAAGTTATTTACACAACCGTAACCTTATTATATCGGCTAATAAAACAATCGCGCTAACATGTGGAGTTCCACAGGGGTCGGTCCTTGGCCCTCTCCTGTGGAATGTGTACTATGATCCGATTTTGGAACTATCACTACCTACAGGAGTAACAACGGTAGCATATGCGGATGACTTGGCAGTAGTCTGTAGCGAGAAATCAGTAATCTCCCTAGAAGCAAAACTGAATACGGCGCTAATAGTAGTAAACCGCTGGTTACAGTCGAACCGCTTAATGATGGCTCCGGAGAAAACGGAGGCGGTAATACTAGAAGGAAGAAGAAAGCTGAGACACCTGAGCCTTAAGATAGAAGATATAAACATAAGAATAGTAGAGACCCTTAAATACCTAGGAGTCCACCTCAACAGAAATCTAACGATGTCGTCCCACATACTACAGGTAGCTAGAAAAGCGGAGCTAACGTCAACAGCAATTTCAAGGACAATGAAAAACACTTTTGGTCCAAAATATGGAAGGCGCAAAATACTGGCATCGGTGGTTTCCTCAATTATCTTATATGCTGCTCCGGCGTGGGAAGAAATCATCAAGAAAAAGAAGTATGCCGCGATACTGGAGAAAGCGCAAAGAAAGACGCTTGTTGGAGTAACGTCGTCCTATAGGACGGCCCCGACGGAGGCGCTACATGTTCTGGCCGCCATCCCCCCAATAACTGAACTGGTTGAAGAAAGATGCGCTATGTTCCGCGAGAAAGAACATATTACAAAGGCCCAACTTCGGCAGGAGACATTACGTCGCTGGCAAGCCCGGTGGGATAGTCATCAAAAAACATCTGCCTGGACTAAAAAACTCATACCTCGCTTAGAGTATTGGGTAACTAGAAGGCATGGAAATGTGGAGTATTACCTTACACAAATACTCACAGGACATGGTAATTTTAGACAGTATCTGTACAGAATGAAGATTATGGAAACTGAAGAGTGCTTGCATTGTGATCAGGTTGATAGTCCGGAACATGTGTTATTTCACTGCATACGTTTCCACAGGCAACGTATGGAAGTAGAAGCTAAAATAGGTCAGCAATTAACGGTAGCTAACATGATCCAACACATGGTCAGCTCAGAGGAGAAATGGAACTATATACACCGGTTCATAATAGACATTATGAAAATCAAAGAAAGAGAGGAAAAACAGCTGTTGTTCAATTAACAAAACAGGCCCACTAAGATCTTTGTTGAAATATAAGGCATCCTGTTGTAATGGACAACGGCTCCAGGATGTCCTCTTCTGTGCCAAAGGGGGAGGGGTTTTAGTCGGTAGGCACCTGGCTTTCCCACTAGGTGAATCCGACATACCCCGCAAGTACGGGCTAGCGGAAATTTTATGAAATTTCCCCTCCTCCGTCAAACAAAAAAAAAAAAAAGTTACAACTGACAGATTCTTGAAATCATAAACAAATTGATTTATAAATAATTAGCAACCCTCCGATATCAATGAATCTTTATTGTAAAAGAATAGAATGTGTAAACTTTAATTAGTGTTTGGTATACGCTAGCAATATTACAATAATACCAAGGACGGAATACTTACCTATTTATAGACGTAGTATGAAGACTATAGAACAGGTTGCAGGAGAAAAAGAGCAGAAGCGGCTGAAAACTAGTAAATAGTGAAGCTGTAAAAAGTATAGCTACAAAAGAGGTGAAAGTTTCAAGCATCTTGGTCTCACGTTGAGAGATAAAAATCGCGAATGCATTAAATAGGATAAAGGATAATTAGGGGAAGCAAGACTGTGGACGTCATCCAGCAAATTTTAATGTTGGAAAACGACAATTTATGAAGGAAAAAGAGGGAATGATAAAGTCTAAACAAAAAATTACATTATGTCGTAAAATCCCCCACGATCCGATGGGTAGGGCATGTTTTCACGCTCTCAGAAGAACGTACAACAAAAATAATATTGGAAGGTGGAATAAGAAGATAGATAATGTGGAAAAGACCTGGAAGAGCAGAAACTGGAGATAAATGTCAACAGAGAGGAAGAAACATATATTTGCCTCTCAGACATGAATCAATAGATCTTTGTTATAAAAGAATAGAATGAGAAGACTATCATCATTGAAGAAATCGTTTAGAAATACTACAAAAAGGTCAACCAAAACGACATGAATCGCTGGAATAACTAAGAGTATGGAGACGGGAAACTAAAAAGACAAATTCAGCCGATTGTTTTTTTTTGTGTTAAGTGGTCTTCTGTTCTTGGAAATTATGAACTGTAACGTTGGAAATTATATTTTGTGGTCGTTTTTTAACTTCCACTAAATTAAATCTTGTACTAGAAGATTACATTTTCAAATGGGTGTAAAAATTGCTGAGCAACTTCGAGTAATTGTAATTTTAATGTTAAAACTAAGCAAAAATAACTAAAACCCTAAGATTAGATTTAATTGAAATATTGAAGAAGTACATGTTTGTTATAGATTACCTTAGATTCAAAATTAAAGAGAAGAGTAGTATTTGACAATTCAATAGTTGGGCACTTTTATGTAAAGAAAATGGCGTAATAAATCGTTTTTTTTAAATGTTACGATTTTTTATAACATGACCTAGCGCTGACTGGAGTTTTAAAAACTCTGACTACAACTTGGAGGAACTCGATTTTTTCGGGGTATTTTCCAGACCGTGGAAGAAGTGGATTTTGGAGAAAATATGAGTTTGAGAAAAACGCAAACCGTTTCAAATTCAACATTGTTCTGGGTTTAGTATAATACAATACACCAAATATGGCGGCGAATAAATCACATAGAATGATCATTTTCTAAGAAAAATACTTTTTTCCAGCAAATCAAATTGTTGCCGAGTGGATACTTTTAAATGTTTCCGCGGATATTAGATTCAGGCTTCATTGCCCCCCCCCCCCCCCCCCCCCCCATAACTTCGACACACTGTTCTCAATTCGCAACATAAACTGTCTGAACTAAACTTGAGTGTTTTTATTAGAAATTATTTGGAATCTGTGCTATTTGTTCTAGAATTAAAACTAGTCGACTCGTTTCATTAGATAAATAGTGGAAATATGAATTATTGATGTTTTCCATTGTAGAGCAAAATATATCTATATCCACGTTTTTTTCTATTTTTATTATTGTACTTCACTTCTTTTAAAATTCGAAGAGTTTTTCAAATACTCATAACTCGTGTAAACACCTGAATTGTTATTTAACGAAAGCCAAAAATAAAGAAAGTAGCACATCACATAAAATTTGGACAATACTATTGATGTTGCAGAGCTATTGTACAAATATAAACATGAAATCCTTTGTATTTATTTCAGTGTATTGTAATTTCCCTAAGTTTCCGTTTTAAAATATGTTTTCTATTCACAAAAAGTTTTCAATCCATCATTAATAGCTTATTTGGATTCAGCTTATCAAAAATGTTTTTACATACACTCATTTATAGTGCATTAGGCATTATAAGTCTCTACTTTCTGATAGTTTAAAAGTTTGAACAGCAGTATGTCGAACTCAAATATCGAAATTGTCAATCTATTCCGAAATGGAAGAGATAGTGGACTTCGATTTTCCCCGTTTAGCCCTTATCGAAAATTTTTTTTTCGCCGTAACTAGTAATAACTGACACTCGCATTGCTCTCACCATATACAATATATTCTCCCAGTTTTTCTAAATTTCAACTACGTAGGCAATTGTATAAATTAATAAAAATTCACATCTAAATCCTGCGGACTTAATGAGTACAATTCCTCAGCCGAAGCGACAGATGTTTTTAATTACTGTATTTTCGTTGACTATTTTGATGACATCAAACGTCAGTTTAAGCTCGAAATTAGTTCAAAGTAGCATGTAAATTATATTTTTATATTCAGAAGGGGAATGCCGTTTAATGATGCTTTCTGCGGCCTTAGTATTTTTATGTTTGGAATAAAATAATTTTTTGCCGCAGCTCCATAGTAATTAGCTCGGTCGCATGCAAGCGGAACTTCGTTACGTCTTATTGACTGACGTCATGCCTGCGTCTGTAATTCGGTAATTTCCGAGTGGCCTCTCTTGAAAAATCAAGAGCGACTTAGCGCCGATTATTATTATTAATAGTTGCGGAGCGCTATTTTTGGTGTTTAGTGCGCTCTCTGGGGAACAAACTGAGATTAATTTCTCGCTTTGATTCGACGCAAACGACCGTTCGGGTTTTACGAGCCGCTCATTTTTAATAGGTCGTATTTCACACTTATTTACTGCAGCTACCGAATTTCGGCCAAAATATAGTTTACAAAGTGTAAAGTGGCCCGAAGACGTGCTGACGGCTTTTATGGGTGCTTATTTTGTGTTCCGCGGCGTAAATTTCTTGACGAAAATATTCAAAGCCGCTTCAGCAACCGTAGAAATATGAACGGTATTATTTCCTTTGGTATTATGATTAAATATGGATAATTAAAACAAATATCTGCAACGTACAGTAAGTTGTGGCTTAGCAACCAGGCGGACATGGATTCAAACATGACCGTGGCCGAGAAGTTTTTTTCATTAGTTAAGTTAGTTCTAAGTTAGTGTAAGGTTTATTGGCTATTGGGGGGGGGGGGGGGGAGTAATTTAAATTGTATTCGACCCATTACTTCCGTTGCGCTTCCCGCGCGGTACGAATGGTCTTCAGTTCCGCAAGGTAAGATGAGTTTATGAATGACGAATTCAAGCAACAAAGTAATTTTCCAAGAGCATAATACATCACACGAATGGAGCAATCACGTTACGAAAGATATTTTTTATAAAAAAGGGGTTGGAACAAAAAAACTAATTAATAAATGAGAAAACCTCACATGGTTCTGCTACACTTGGGTTAAAAATTGTAGATAAATAGTTTTGGTGATAGAGTCAACATTCAAACGCCACCACGCAACGTAAAGAACAGTGCCATCAGGGTTGATATTAAAATGGGGAGGGGAAGGTTGATGATCGAAAAAAAATTGTAGTGGAAAAAATGCTAATAACTTGTTTGCAAATGTTTGGAGGATCATTGAAATTCAGAATGAAGAAAGTATGGTTAAATTAGAGCGGAATAGAGAAAGGTCTTAAGTCTGAAAATGTTCTTCCTGAATTTTTATATGACCTCTAAACATAGCATATTTCGCAAGTCAATATAGCACAAGAAATATTAATTTCCAGTACACATTGTATTGTTCTTTTTCTAATATGTTTCTTCTTAGCTTGTTAACGTTCACTGTTGAACATACGCCCCCATATCTTTCGATTTTGATCAAAATCAAATTCTTACCCGAAATTTTTGTAGGTTGTCGATCTGGTTAGGGTCTCCCGATGCTTTTGTCCACATTGTAGGACTTTCTTCGTCCACTTATCAGTCTCTCTAGCCACGTATCTTCCTCAATTCCACTTCAAACGTGCTACCCTGTCGAAATCTTCAATTTGGGTTTTCGTTAGGATTTCTTCATTACGAATCGGATTACCAACGGTACTATTCAACATCGCACACTATGTTTCTCGCTGGCATACCCTTAGCTTATTCGCACTCTTTACTGTCAGTGTTGTTCATTGGAAAATTCGGCCATTTTGGTGATTCAAGTAATTCACTTAACATCCCCTCAAGTTCTTCCGTGACGCTACTGATCAATGCAACACCTCAAGTGTGACCAATATCTGCCATCAATCTTCATGCCTTTTTCTTGTCAGGATAAAGTCATCAAAATATCTTCCAGGGCAAGTGTAAACAGTTTAGTTGAGATCGGATCTCAGTGTCACACATTTTTTTATTCGGATCTTTTTCGGTAGCGGTATCTTCATCTATCTTTACACACATGGTGGCATTTGTATTTATATTCTTCAGCAACTTGGTATACCTCGCATTGTACATAGCCTTCAGGATAGCCCAAGTTTCAATGGAGTCATGTGCCTCGTCCGAATTGTTTGACTATGGTCGGTAGTGCTCAAGCCTTTCCTAAAGCCAGCCTGTTATTTCTTTTTCTTTATCATGGTTTTGGTATACATGTTTACCTCAGAATTTCACTTTGTAATATATCCTCGGAAAATTGTTTTAATCTATACCATCCGCATGTTCTTCCCCACTTTTGCTAGATCTCTCCAAGGTTAAACTCTGGACCTTCATGTTGGACATTTTTATTATTCCTCTCTACTATATCTCGGGTATCACTATCGTAGGTTATATTTCTAGTATGTACTTTAATAAGATTTTCTTTATATGGATGAATATTTCCACTAAGGTGCAATTGAGGAAACGACTAATTTAAAGAAATATTATTGACGAACATATACTGCGTGTTAAATATTTCGATCAGGCAGATGCGGACAATTACAACAAGAATTATTGTGGAGTTGCAACCGCTTTCAAATTAACATATTAATTGCAGTGTTAGATTATGTTAATCGAATGATTTGCTGATGGTCTTCAAATGCGCTGCCTGCTATCATAAGGGCCCAGGTGCAAGTGCATCGTACTTTGTTCCGCAGTATTGAGACGAACAATGCGAATAAAGTCCTGGAACGAATTTTAGAAAATGGCGATGACTGGTTCTAATATGTTTATACATGGAAAATTAGGGTTAAATCCCTATATGATTTATGAGTTTTGCATTTAGTCGCCGTCGCACAAAGACGTAATTATAGTTCCATCATGCATCTGACATTCTCAGAAACACCATGGAGCCGTGCATCAAGCTTAACGCTCCTTCCACGTCCCAGCGTGGTGATGCATCGATATTTAATTACGGTCTAAATGTCTTTTTGTCGGATTTTCGGGGTAGTTGTTAATCGTTACAGTAGATGTCCTATATGTAAATGACAACGGCAGATGGGCCCTTGTTTATTCGTGTAGAAATGGGTGTCTCGGATTGCACCTGGCGGCGATGCACGTCTCTCGTTAACAGGGAAGCGGCTTATCAGTGCGCGGATCTGCTTATCAGGGCCATCGTTAAGAGCTTAATGTTACCTTATACTTAACATGTCACCGGTGATTGCCGTTACTCGAGGTTGACGCGCATTGGAAAGCCATCCATTTCTCCGCTACCTGCATTTCCTGCTCGAGGAGCATAAAATCAGGAGCCGGCAGTCGCGAAATCCATTAAAAGATTAAACCAAATCAGTTTATCTCTAATTTATGTTCCGGCTGTTATAATCCGTGACTTGCCTAGCGTCCAACTGGAATCAATCACGTGTGCAATAACACTAAATCTGCATGCGAGCCGTGGCTCATGAGTCACTATTAATAGGCATTCTGCCCGCGGCCGCGATGGACTTGTAAGGAGAAAGAGCGTCTTGTAGCTGGCGACAATGGAGTGTAATTGGTGAGCCTTCCGTCCACGTGCGAGGGCATCGGCTTCTCGACACGTCCAAGTACAAAACACGTCGACGCGGGCTACATGGTGATTGATCAGCTGCACTATGAGGAAATGACAAATACATACTTCCGAAACGTTTGTTTGCATATTAAACATAAGTTGTTTCCTCGGCGTGCTCGGCAAACCTGTCCACACTCCATGCTCTGATTCATGTGACGAAACTGTGACAGAAACACTCGATCGACATGCTAACAGACTTCTCCAGTTGATAACTGTACTCTTTTTCGACGGTTCATCATGCTAAAGTTATCTTTCGCATTCATAACAAGATCATAGCGAGGGATGATACAAGCTACATCATCCTTTAAATATGTAATCGGAATAAAACCTCAAAGGAAGACTGTCTATCTCCAATTGTTTGCAATTTGCAGCGTACAGAAGGAATAGTCTATAAATATGCTCTGATTTGTATGAAGAAATTGTAAACGAAACATTGCCAACCGACATCTTCATGATATAATTTTCTCTTGGTTTGTCCCATAACAAGGTCATGGTGAGAGATGCTGCACCTTCTCCGCCGACCGTTTGAAGCTACGCTGTAAAAACTTTGAGGCTCTTATGATGTAACATTGCTATCCCCCTTTCAAGTGTTTGGAATAAAACGAAATGAGTGTAGAGAAAACTGCCCATTTGCAACTGTTTGCACATCATCATCGATACAACATGCTCTTTTCTACAGGAAGAAATTGTAAGTGAAATTCATATTTGGCTGACACACCAACCAAATTGATGTTCATGACAGTTTCTCATGATTCAGTTTTCCATTGGATTGTTCCATGACAAGGTCATGGTGAAAGACACTGCAGCTTCATATAAGCCGACTATTTAAAGATATAGACGTCGAGTCTCAAGCATAACATTGTTAACCACACAAAACTCGAAGTAAATGATTGTAGGAGATTGGCCATTTGCAACCGTTTCAATTATATACAGGGTGTAGAAATGCTTTACGCACCATAGAGATTTCAATGGTAATTTTTTCATATGAAAATATTTGCTTCCCTAATTATTTTAGAGCAAACTTGTATGGAAGTTTTTTGTAGAGAAAAAAATTCTGTATCCATTAATGCCAGTATTTGTCATTTTACATTTCGGAAAACCGAAAATTTAAAGCAATAAAATTACCATTTTTAGACAAATCAGTGGTGCCTTGAATTATTGAAGCATCTCAAAGCATCAACAAATTAGTTTGTTGTTTATTTGTTTGCATCTGTCAAATGTAGCTGCAACCATGGCACTTATTGCACCTTACTTGCTTCCAGCATACCACCACTTCACAATTTGCACATATTTTTGAAAAAATGATAATTCTAGTTTCTTTTATTATTAGGCTTTTTGACGTAAAATGACAAACATGATGGCATAAATGGATGCAGAATTGTTTGGTCTACAAAAAACTTCCATACAAGTTTGCTCTAAAATAATTAGGGAAGCAAATATTGTCATATGAAAAATTACCATTGAAAACCCTATGGTGCGTCAAGCACTTCTACACCCTGTAGATAAAACAACAGGCCCTTACTTATATGAAGAAGTTGTAAACGAAATATTGGATCAACTTACCAACCGACTTCTTCAGTTTGCTGATAGTACGTAGGCACGTTTTAGCGGTTTCTGATGGTACGATTTTCTCTTTGATAGTTCCAGAAGAAGGTCATGGTGAACGATATTGCATCTTATAAGCCGAATATTTGAAGATACAGACGTCGAGCCTCAAGCATAACATTGTTAACCACACAAAACTTCGAAGGAAATGAGTGTAGGAGACTGACCGTTTGCAACAGTTTCAATTATATAGATAAAACAACGTGACCTTATTTATATGAAGAAGTTGTAAACGAAATATTGGATCAACTTACCAACCGACTTCTTCAGTTTCTTGATAGTACGTAGGCTCGTTTTAGCAGTTTCTGATGGTACGATTTTCTCTTTGATAGCTCCACAAGGTCATGGTGAAATATACTGCAGCTTCTTATAAGCCGACTATTTGAAGATACAGACGACGAGTCTCAAACATAACATTGTTAAGCACACTAAACTTCGAAGGCAATGAGTGTAGGAGACTGACCATTTGCAACTGTTTCAATTATATAGATAAAAGAACGTGCCCTTACTTCTATGAAGAAGTTGTAAACGAAATATTGGATCAACTTACCAACCGACTTCTTCAGTTTGCTGATAGTACGTAGGCTCGTTTTAGCAGTTTCTGATGGTACGATTTTCTCTTTGATAGTTCCACAAGAAGGTCATGGTGAACGATATTGCATCTTATAAGCCGAATATTTGAAGATACAGACGTCGAGCCTCAAGCATAACATTGTTAACCACACAAAACTTCGAAGGAAATGAGTGTAGGAGACTGACCGTTTGCAACAGTTTCAATTATATAGATAAAACAACGTGACCTTATTTATATGAAGAAGTTGTAAACGAAATATTGGATCAACTTACCACCGACTTCTTCAATTTCTTGATAGTACGTAGGCTCGTTTTAGCAGTTTCTGATGGTACGATTTTCTCTTTGATAGCTCCACAAGGTCATGGTGAAATATACTGCAGCTTCTTATAAGCCGACTATTTGAAGATACAGACGACGAGTCTCAAACATAACATTGTTAAGCACACAAAACTTCGAAGGAAATGAGTGTAGGAGACTGACCAGTTGCAACTGTTTCAATTATATAGATAAAACAACGTGCCCTTACTTATATGAAGAAGTTGTAAACGAAATATTGGATCAACTTACCAACCGACTTCTTCAGTTTCCTGATAGTACTACGTAGGCTCGTTTTAGCAGTTGCTGATGGTACGATTTTCTCTTTGATAGTTCGACAAGGAGGTCATGGTGAAAGATACTGCAGCTTCTTATAAGCCGACAATTCGAAGCTACAGATATCGAGCATAACATTGCTAGCCCCATTTCAATTGTTTGAAAACTTCGAAGGAAAGGAGTGAAGAGAAGACTGGCCATTTGCAACTGTTTGAATTTTGTAGATATAACATGCTTTTATTTATATTAAAAAGATTGTTACCGAAATATCGGACCGAGTTCTTCAATTTGATGATGGTGCGCTCGTTGGGCCAGTTTCTCATGATACAGATTCCTCTTTGATTTTTCCACAACAAGACTATAGTGAGAGATACTGCAGCTTCTTATAGGCCGACCATTTGAAACTATAGACGTCAAGGTTCTTATGTAACACCTTTAACTCCATTTTGAAAGTAATCGAATAGAACCTAGATCAGGGGTGGCGAACCTTTATTGATCCACGTGCCATTTTTTCTAAAGAAATGGTTAATGAGGCCATGACGTGCCATCAAATAATGCCGGGTAGAAATAAGCTAAAAATACATATTCCTAGGTACATAATCGAGCTAAAAGGCGGGAGCTGAATAAGACAAACCTGGAGGTGGCGGACAGCCTGGGGTGCCGTGCAAACAACGAAATTGGGCCCCAAAATTCCACAAGAGCGTTGTGAACGTAAGGATTGCAACCATAAACAATTATCCTAACGTTCAGTGGGCTTTCGTTGCTTCCAAATTCTCCCTCACAAATGAACCAAGCTATAACTAAGCTAGTGAAGCACGAAGCCGAGGGGCAACCAACTTATTAAGCGAAGGCTGGAATGGAAAAGGTCGAGAAATACTACCACACGCAATTCAACTCAGGTTATCAAAATCTCCCAAAAATTGAAAAAGGACGACCAGAAAAACTAGTGGAATGCAGAGTGGTCTAAATTGATAGCAACATAGCTGTAATTTGCTGAAAAATGTTATCACAAGATGAAAATAGGGTTGCCTAGCTACGCAAGGAAAAATGTATTCAATATTTAAAAATAAATGTGAATAGGGCTAGCTAACGATCCAGGGGAGAACTTACAAAATAAATGCTTAAAGTAAAATCCAACTAGTTATTTCAAATACTGCATGCGAACTACAAACTAAGCTTAACAGCGCCCCTCTCGCCGTCCCTCCGAGTCGCCCGCGCTAGCTCACTCCCATCCGTTCGGTCAGAAATTCGCGCGAAATCTACCTATCTCTGTCGCGCAGTCTGTTGTCGTTCCGGCACCGGTGGCCTTTGTTACTATGACCTCAAATCTAGACGAAAAAATAAATTGTTTCGATGAGGTACCTAAATTCCTTAATTAAGGCCGTGCCCAAATTATTTTGCCGCGTGCCATCAATGGCACGCGTGCCATAGGTTCGCCACCCCTGACCTAGATGGACAAGGGTTTGCAAGAGAATACTGTAATTTCTACGAAGAAATTGTAAGAAAAATATTGGAGTAACTCTATTTTTTGCCGTTTTATCGTGCAGTTCTCTCGTGTCCTATCCAATGGCCATACCGAGCGGTGTTGCTGCTTTTGACCCAACACCCTTATCAAACTTTTCAACTGATTTGAATAAAACCTTGAAAGAAAAAAAGTTTGAAGAAGGGGAACTGTTTGCAATATGTATTTACAGGAGGGGTGGGTCTCGAACATGCCATACAATAACGTGCTGTTATTTATCTGAAGAAATTGTAAACAAATAGTTCATCCACTTACCGACAGACTTGTTTAGTTGTACCCTAGTTTTATCAGTTTCTCATGACAAATATTTCTCTTGATTTGTCTCATAACAAGGTGATGCTGAGAGATGCTGCAACTTCCCCTAAACCGACCATTTGGAGCTACCCTACAAACTTTGAGACCCTGTCATAAAATTACTATTCCCTTTTTAAACGTTTTCACTCTTGAATTTTGCAGTTACCAATATGTTTTATTTCTGTAAAGAAATTGTAAACGAAATATTGCATCGAGGAACCAACCGACTTCTTCAATTTGATAATAGTACGCTCGTTTTAGCAGTTTCTCATTGTAGTTTTCTCGTGGATGTTCGAATAACACAGTCATGATCATACTGTAGCTTCTGAAGCTACAGACGTCGAGTCTCTGGCAGAACATTGCCAGTGCTTTGAATAAAACTTATATAGATATAACAAATGCTCATATTTATATGGAGAAATGTTAAAGAAGGTATTAAATCAACGTACTAACCGACGTCTTTCAGATTTAGCAGTTTCTCACTAGTTTTATCTTGGATTGTTTTATAATAAGGTCATTGTTAGAGATACTGCAGTTTCTTAGAAGCCAATTATTCGAAGCTATAGACGTCAAGGTTCTTACATAACACCCCTATTTCCATTTTTAAAGTATTTGAATAGAACCTAGAAGCAAAAGGATTTGTAAAAGACTGGTTGTTTGTAATAACATGCTTTTCATATGGAGAAATTTCAAGAAAAACATTGGAGCGACATGGTTTATCAATGGATAACGCTGTAGTTGCCATTTATCATAGTTCTCTCTGGTTTTCTTCCATGGCCGTGACGAGAGCTGCTGCAGCTTCTAACCTCTTTTATCTACATTTTCAAGCTAGGTACTTGAATAAAAACTTTAAGAAGTTTGAAGGAGAGGAGCTGTTTGCAGTTCATAATTAGAGAGAGGGGTTCCAAACATGTAACACAATAAGAAATTGTAAAGATAGATTTCATCGTCGTGCCAATAGACTTCTTTACGCTCGTTTGTCAGTTTTTCATGATGAAACACTTTTTTGGTTTGTCCCATGGCAAGATCATGATGATAGATGCTATAACTTCTCGACCAATCATTCGAAGCTTCCATGAAATTGCAATATTGTAGAGGCATAGACATTCTGACATAACGCCGTTCTTTTACATTTTAAGCCATTCCAATGAAACTTCCCGTAAGTTGAAGAAGTCTGCAATTTTTAATTATAAGAGGGGTCGATTCAGATACATGCGATACAAATGCTTTGCGTTAGGTTAGAAGATACTTTAAAAGAAATACTAGAACAAGTTGTCATGTTGGATTGACAGTTAACAAACTTTTCTAGTTGGATAGCTGTACGCCCATTTCCATAATTTCTCATGACATAGATAAGAAGGTTATATTAGGATATACAACAACTTCTTCTAGGCTGGTTATTCGAAGAACCTATGTAATTATAATATTCGTAAATGCAAATACGTTGAGGATCTGAAGTAGCGTCACCTTATATCCCTTAATATGATTTGAATGTGGTAAAACGTGATAGTTCCCATAAGCTGTAGAATTTCCCCTTTTGCATTGTTGCAGCAAACCCATGATGGAAAACTCTTTTTCGGTTGTTGGAACTGAACTTTTGAAATAAATTGGGATTTGAAAACACTCAACTTCAGCAATTTTTCCTTTCAAATAGTTCGAACAAAACCTTGCAATAGCAAGTTGACGATGATTAGCCGTTGTAGGCAATTTGCATTTGCGGGAGGGATCAGTTTTGATTTAGATATCCCATACGTCACCGTCCAAATAGGAAACTAGGTGAATTGTCTCTTAGAAACGTAATGTGGCCACGGGTACCATGAACCAAAAATAGAAATGGAAACAGGTTACAGTTTTGAACAAGCCAAATAGGCTATTGCCGTAAACGAAATTGAGAATGTGTTGAGAAAATGAAGAATGAGAAAGGAAGAATTTTATAATATCAGCAATGAGTACCTGTAAGCGACCACAAAAATACAACACATTCCCATTGTCATCAATATTTGTTATAGAAGCTATCGCTTTGCAATCATATTAAGCAACAATTTAAAGTAACGGTTGAAATGATTTATATATCATATTTGGAAGAAATTGTTTTTTCCTGAATACGAAAATGATTGTTAATATCTGTGACTGATCATTGCAAACGGTTAAATACAGGCCGTGTTAGTGAAATATGGTATTGGCGAGGATGAGGGTGAGGGTAGTATGTAGCATAAATTGAAGGAGATGATAAGAAATGTGAAATAGGAAATTATAGAATAACAAATGGGAGAATAGTCAGTAGGTAGCGTCTAACAGAAAGCTTTTCAACTTTAAAGTGATCATTAAACACCGCACAAACAGCAGAGGAAACGCAATGAAGAAGGAGAAGAAAACCAATTTTTAATCGAATTTCGAGTCCACTTTTTTATGTTAGTGTAAACCAATATTTAGTTGAACTTTTCCTGTCGTGGTATTTATACTTTTCAAATTATTTATTAGAAGCTATAGTTTATATATGACCATTTTGACTCTAACTTCTCATATTTCTAAAACCCTAGAATTTTGTGATTGATCATAGCTCAACATTTTTAACCTAACTACGTATGGAAAACCTTTTGCCTCCTGAATCGCCTATAATATGAAGGTGTGTATAATACATAGCCACCTAGGCGTTGGAAACTGCCAAATAACAAACTCGCCAATTCCATGGATGTAATATTTTTGATATCTTAGCATTTTAGGATGTTTGTTGCACATACAATACACCCGGGTAAAATGTAGACTCGGCTTTACTGTAATAAATAACAAAATAAATCGGCTGGAAAATGTGCTGAAAATAAGTAGGAGTTGGCAAGACGCAGGCGATCAGTCAAACTCATTCTTTAGTTTCCGTTTCAATTAAATTGCAGGATAATTAAGCTTGTTATGACAAGCCTTGGAGTTTTTTCGAGCTTATCGTGCCATCAGACAGTTCGCTTCGCGATTTATAAGCTGACATTTATTGTAACTCGCTAGCTGCTTCAGCTGTACTACACCTTGGCGTTGTCATTTTTCTTGATCTTCATATTCGTAACCGAAAATAACTGCTCCGATGAAGTATACTTTTCAATTTAAAAAGATAATTGTGAAAAATATCTTCCTTTAGTTGCTTATTTCATGTATTTACATTTCACTGTCGGTCAATATAGAGGCCACCCGTGATCATTAGTATCCATTATGCGTCCTCAATGATTCAATTTACGAGTACCAAGCAGATAGTGTTTTTGCTAGTCAACGATTGGGATTAACATTTCATTGATTGATCGTTTGTTGCTAGAACAGTTTGAAAATGGTTGTTCAAGGTTGTCTGGAACGTTCTATTTTATTACAGCATTGTCAGTCAGCTAAATCAATTAAGCAAGCGCCGACAACCACAATTTTGATTTAATTAACTGCCCATTTAGTGCTTGGTAGTATTTAAGTACTGCCTAACATTTCCTGGTTTGCGGCACGAGTTGCTGGGCTGCTTGCTCGTACGAGTGCAATAATTTGTAATTTTAAACGTTAATTAGTTGTCAATAGCGCTATACGTATTTATTGCTGCGCTGCCAATTAATCATTCACAATCAATTTCCTGAAACGCGCAGAAGCTGAACCTACAAGATTAAATGTGCCCATTCTCAAAACACGAATTGTGGCGGACGCTGCTAGAGTCACGTTAGCACAGTTGATACGATATTTCGACGTAATTTCAGCGCTAACATCTATTTTATGTTTAATGAGCGCACTTTGACATGCAATAAAACCATAATTTAATATATCGTTTTATGGATGTTGGTATAATTTACGATCAATGTGAATTTTTAAAGCTCGACGTATGAAGTAGTAATTATATTGATAAACTTGCGGCAGATGTCACTTGCTGTTGATGTAGTTGTAGAGATAGTAGTCTTGTGAGAATTCTGGTTTCCTCTTTATGATAATTGGTTGTTCGAGGATGATAATTAAGTGAAGAACAGTAAAAAATTATAAAAGTTACATAAGATAGAACATCTTGGCGTCCGAAGTGCTATATAACAATAATTGAGCTAAGGAAAAGGAAGAATGGTATGCTAAGATCCCCCCTCCCCCCATCCCGCCTAAATTGGAAGTAGAACCACTTGCAACCTATTTTTCGAGTTTTAATCATTGAGTCTCTTATGTTGAAATTGTTAGCAAAGGCATCACAATTGATTTGTTAAAACGATCCAATGTGAATATTTTGCTCTTTCATTTTTATATGTATTATATGCTGACTTTCTTCGTCTTTTTTCCATAAATAACAGCAATTATTGTAGATGAAGAATTGATTAAATCAACCAATGGCATTTTTGAAAACTACGTAAAGCTGTCGGAAAATGTTGTAGTTTTCTAATGGACAGACAACAATAGCAAAACGGTAATAACGGTACTACAGCTGCAGGGGACAGAGGGGTAAAATGGGGTATTTGAGGTTGAAAGGCCATACATTTTAGATATGGTATACTTATGTATTGTCGACTAACGATTCGAATTACAATGTAAAAACGGCAAATACCTATAATACAACATTTAATAAAAAATAATATTAAAAAATATACATTTTACCCAGTATCAGAACGGCAAAACGGGATATTATGGAAAGGGTTATAATAGAAACTAAAGCTTTTTCTTGCTCCAGTCGCGGAGCACATGCGTAGAGTCATCATCGTCACTGCCAACTCCAGCGCAGGAGTTTCGAGCCAATCTTAAGACATTTGGACATTATCAAACCATAAAGTCTCTCCTAAACAACAAATTCTACTTCTTGTTCTTCATTAGAAAAATGTACTTCCCAATCGTTTTGTTATGACACTGTTCTCTGTTTTTTTATGTAGCATTCTGAATTCGTCTGTGATACTCCAAATTGAACTGATGCCCTACGATATCTCATTTCTTGATTTGCCACTGCATTTACAGCTTGTTACTATCAGTACATTTTTTATACTTCTACTAAAAGCCCATAAAATGGTTAATAACATGACTAAATTAAGATTTGGCCAAGTGGGGAACAGTAAAATGAGGGGGGATACGCCATTTTGTCCAAAGTGCATCTTTTAGGTTATATGAAGTTGACTACAAAAATCACTTTTATAAATTGAAAACAGGAAGTCATACATACGTCCTAAATTGTTTACTGTACTCTGGTAACAAGTAAATTAAGTAAAGTAAAACAACTGAAATAGGAATTACCTTGACTCTAATCAATAGCACAATTGTATTCTGTCTTCACATCGACACCCATCCACTTGTGGGTTTGACTTTGTTATCATAACTAACATGATTACAAAAAAATGGCATCACCACATCACTAATAGCGAACATAATAAGGGCACCCTGGTTTACCCGTCGCTCTCCTGCACATGTTCAGTTTTAGGTTATATTGAGATCGTGTAATATAGAACAGGTTGAGAACCTCTTTTTTTCATGCTCCTTCAAAGAGTTTACCACACCAGCGTAAACTCAAAGTGTTACTCATTATTGTGTACACCAACAGCATGTTCAGAAGGTATGTCCAAGCGTTGGTCTTTTCTTCTAAGAAACATGACGTAACTTCAAGTCCTGTATGGTGATCTTCGTCTTCTTTCGTATTCTAGAAATGTCTTCTTCTTTGCTTGGCCTTTCTATTCGGTTGATGATGAGAACCAACACTGTTCCCGTCTTGGGTGGTCGTCCTGTTGGTGGTCTTCTTCTCTCCGGTGGTTCTGTTATACAAATTCAAGCTAGTCTTCTTGGTTCATTCGCTCTAGATGATTGTTCCACTGTCTTCATCCCTTCTTGGTCCATTTTGCTATGCCTTGTAACCATTGCTCTATAGATTTTAAATTTGCCTAATATTGATATTTTTCACGGTCTGACTGAGCATAAATATAGCATAGTGTGTTTCTGTTTTTTCCTGAAACCTTGCGGTTCCTCCACTATTAATATGGATTCTTGAAGGTGGTTCATAATTAGCGATGTAAGTAGTTTCAATGCTAACTTCTCGTTTCCTCTTTTGAAGCCTGGGATGTAAAGATTCTCTTCCACTCTAGGGGTATTTTCCTTTCTTCTAGTACTTTACTAAATAATTTATGTATATACATAGTGCATCACCTTCATATTTGATTAATTCATTAAATATGCCATCTAGTTCGGGCTATTTACTATTTTTTAATTTATATACGGCTTGTGTAGTTTATTCTAAAGGTTATCTTTATTGGTTGATCATTTTCGTTGTTTCGTTGGTCCATATTTCAATGTCCCTCTTCTGGTTCCGTGTATGGTGCTTGAAAGTGTTCAACCCATTGATGTTCTTTGTTGTTATTGATCTCTATGTCTTCACTTATTTCTCTTTGGTTTTTGTAACATTTTCCAGATGGTTCTCTGTGTTAGATATAGGTTGTATTATATATCTTTTGTGAACTTCTTCGTAGAAGATTTACCCTATTTCGTGTTTTATTGTTTTTGTTTAAAAAAAGGCGGTTTTCTTTCCTTTTGCTAGTACCTTGACTTTTTTGTCAAACGAGGGTGTTCTCGTTTTAGTTTTGTTTTTATTGATTTTTCTTTTTCCTAGTGCTTCCTCTGCTTCTGCAAGGAATATTGGGTTTTAGTTTTGTGCACTTTTCCGTAGCAGCTGTTTAGTCAAGTTGTTCGTCTTAATTTCTAATTTTTGTTTTAGTTTTGTTTGGTATAGCATTTTTATGATTGGGCCTGTTACATTCTATATGTTTAGTTTTTCATAGAATATTGGTTTATCTTTCTATAGTTTAATGCATAGGCTTAATTTACATAAAACCAGACCATGATCTGTGCTTATGTTAGCAGAAGTTAGAGTTCGGACATCTAGTATTTGTTTTGGGTGTGTTTCTTTATTGCTTATGATGTAGTCTTATCATCTATGGGGATCTGTTTTTATTTTATTTCAAAGCCTCTTTATGACCCCCATTTCCTTCCATTATCATCTCTGTACGCACCCCCCGTCCTTGTTTGAGAACTAGCGTTATTAGCAGTTCAAACGGAAAATGATAACAGTTTTTCGGTATATTAAGTCTACCAAAAAAATGTGATCATGTAAATATTATAGATACATCTGCAACTTGTATTTAAATGAAAGGTGCAATTTCACCCGGTTACTTTGGCGATATAATAGCTACGGATTCATACCTATATAAGATAATATGATGACATACTTTCAATCGAACAAGAAACGACTTTCACTTGGAAATTCATGTGTCATTAGGCATATCCGTAGCAGCTTCAAACGTTCATGGAAAAATAGAACTATTCCAAGTATAGTGCATGATAAACTGCATTCTCCATTAATATGGACTAGTAATAAATATTACTCTCGCCCGTACGCGAGGAACTTCATCCTTAGAAACTTCAAATGCCCATCGAAAATGAAGTAAGTAGAATCGTAGGGGGCGACAAATTTTCATTCTCAAATTCTCAATTATTTAGAACAACCAAAAGTAGTACGACTATGCAAGTATTAGCGTCCAACGTGAAAGTATTTATATTTAGACTTAGTATTGTGACGATATAATAAAAGCGTGTCAGATACTATGATGATCTATATGTATGTATGATCATCTGCAACTTCCATTTACATAAAATTCGCTCCATGTACTGTGACGATTCGGATTGACGCGTCGGATATTATGACGATATACTTTTAATCTGACGGGTAATAAATAGGACTTTCCCCGCAACCCATGTGTTATTAACGACATCCTTTATGAATAGCTGATCTGGTAGTGCCACGGGCAGCTAATCAATTCCCCCGACATTTCACTGCATTTTTTATGCCGATGTCAGCGCCTCGTGGAAGTTGTCGATTGAACTCATCTTCGTCCGATCGTCAAATAACCGGCGGTTAACGCACCGGCTGCAATATGAAGTAACGGCGCGTCGAATTAGCGCCTGAAATAGTCATGGTGGACCGGCGATAAAGCGGGCCTGCATAATGTAGAAGACATGTGACGGCACAGGAAAAGTGCAACGAAAGGGTCATTGCTAATTCAGAGGTCTCGAAGGTGGGCTTTGTCCGGTGATGCACGGCTGACAGTTTTGACCGCGCAGCCTCACCGTCGCGGCTTCCATTGGCACTCTTCGATGCGGAAGCGATCTGCATGGCGCACTACGATTAGCAATTGCTATGGAAACAAGCTGATAATGCGATCGGTCGGCGGGGCAAGGGTGGTGCAGCATGCTGCCACCGAGTTTTTAAATCCCTCGCAGGATGTGCATTTTAAAACAGCGAACACCATTTGCGTCTGCAAACACCACGCTCGTCAGCGAGCTCATCAGATTGAAACGTTCCGCGCGGTTGCTTGCTCCGCCGATAACTGACACTTTTATTAATTTCCTATCCACACGCTCCCTTTCGCTCGTGTCCACGTAATCGCACGTATGATGTTTGTTTTTGAAACGCCATGACAGCGTGTTTCAATTTCTGCCGGTCCCCGAGGCATGTCAATCGCTGTAAGACAGCTCCGACGCACATCTGTTTCGATTTGCAATCCGATATTCCCCCTGCCCTATCGTCCTCAACGCCGTGAAAACGGCAGAAAATTTAATTTCGATCTCGTCGATTCAGCAGTTAAACTGTTGCCGAAGTTTAAGCTTTGATAAGGGTTGAGCTGCATGATGGCGATTGCTTCGGAAATAGAATTGCCGCTATCTGAATAAAAACACAGCTTTTAAAAGCTCGCCCTCCAAGATTACAAACTCGTTACGGCATTCTCTTTCCGAGCAAGCTCTGCAGTGCGCTTATTTTGTTGCAGATATGGTATGGATCTCAACGGCGCGCGACGGAAGAACGCCACCAGGGAGACCACCAGCACCTTGAAGGCATGGCTCAACGAGCACAAGAAGAACCCCTATCCAACCAAAGGCGAAAAGATCATGCTAGCGATCATAACCAAAATGACCTTGACGCAGGTCTCCACTTGGTTCGCTAACGCGAGACGACGGCTCAAAAAGGAGAACAAGATGACGTGGGAGCCCAGAAACCGAGTTGACGACGAAGACAATAATAATGAAGACGACGACCGTAAAAGCACCGACGGAAAGGATATTCTAGGTAAGTAACCGCTTTTATTCTATTATTGTCCAGTATTGGATGTAAAACTGTCTCCACTGTCACTTTCTATACATCATGATCTCACTGGTTGGGCCTTACTGCCCATTGTCTCCAGTGTTGTACTTCTTTATTTCATCTGTATGTGTCATAGTATGATCTCTTCTTTGCCTTTTAGATTGTTTGTTATTGTCGACTACATTTATCAGTTTGAGGTCTTCGTTTCTGGTACAGTTAACTAGCACACAACGTTATCTCTGTTTTTACTTGTTTTCAAAGCTATGATTCTTGTTAATATTCCCGTTTGAGCTCCGTATGTAAAAAGGGAGAGCTCAGATAGCTGAAGAAGGTAATGCGATACCATCTCAATATTATCGACCATTACCCCAAGACATTTCTCTGGAAATATTCATATCTCTATTAGAGACGAACCGCCTACACCTTGGTTTCAATTTTTGTATCATTATATCTTCCATAGAAGCCGGATAGCGCAGTTGGTAGAGCGTTATGCTTGCATTAAGCAAGTCCTCCGTTCAAATCCCACGGTGGGCTGAATTGTTTCGCAGCCTTGGCGATCAGTATCGAGTCCAGTAACACCATTTATATTTGGGCACCAAATTAACTGTGCTCTAATCAGAACCACACACTTGGGTAGAGTAGCAAGCTAGACACATCATCAAGGCACACACTTAACAACGGTTGCCACGCAAGCACAAAAGGCGCGCTCCAACTTTATAACGTGGAAACACAGGCCAAGTTGAGCACTGCATCGCCAGTCACTAAAGCGTACAAATTACTAACCTCTACGCCGGTAAGTTAAAAGGGGTTACCGATAATACAGTAAAGAGCATCTAAATTTTTATTCAAAAAACCATATAAAAAAAATCCATAATTTACATACATACATATGTATATTCTTTCATACTTTATGATACTAAAACGTCTTCATCGGTACAAGCTTGAAGGATAAAACTTTTTTGTATCCCATTCCAAGTTGTTCTATCATTCTTTCTAGTTCTTTAAGACTGACTGATTCTGAATACTTCGTGTACATATCTTGCGATGATTGAGCCTGTGTCATCCCATTCCACTCTTACAGCACTTGCATTAACAGGTTCGTCATCTCGTGCCCTTGTAATTGCTAGAAATACGATATTACTTAGCTAATTTTATATCTAGTCGTTTTCTACATTTGGGAAGAATCAAATGTATATTATATCTACCTACCCTTCTATTTCCCAGTGACTTTTCAACCTGAACATTGAAGTTCATCCATCCGTCTTGGTTGCCAGCATGGGTATGAACAATTCGGTGCCTATAGAATTTTCTTTGGCGGCCCTTGTAATCAGTATAGTTTGGGTGTGTATGGATGAACTACTGTCTATACCTTTTTGATGTCTGGAATGGGCTTATATCTATCCTACTATCTTCGAGTATTTTTTCAAACCAAGAATATGGTCCATTTCATATCTAGAAGGAACGAGTTTGATGTCGCACTGCTCATTATAGGTTGAGCTGAACTACCGCCTGGGTGTTATCACATAGTTGAACGATCACCTGGCCATTGTTATAATATATGAAATGAATTCTTGAGAACGTTCTATCGTCGATCGTCACAATTCCTCTTCGTAATCATACATTTTGTTTCAGATTCCAAAGATTCAGGCACGGGGTCAAGCGAGGACGGCGATCGGACGCCGCACCCTCGCCTCACCGGCGACGGCGGCAGCGAGTGGAGCGAGTCGCGGCCTGACAGCGGCCCCGACAGCCCCGAGTGCTTGTATGACCGCTCCCACCCCGCCTTCCTGCCACCGAGATCTTCCGGATCGCCTCCCCAACTGTCGGTGTCGTCCACGTCCAAACCCCGAATATGGTCCTTGGCCGACATGGCCAGCAAGGAGAACGACTCCCAGCCCCAATCCGCCTCCTCGGCCTTCTACTCGACCGCAGCCGGGAGGCTGGTGCCGCCGCTGGGAGGGCGGCTACCTCCCCCTGGACTGTCATCGACACCATACGCGCGGACCCACGAGCTCTACAGGAGCCTCTACGGGTCGGCGGCCGCGCAGCACTTGGCCTCAGCTGGGGCCAGCGGCGAGGTTTCCCTGCTGGAGTCCTACTCGCGGTCCCTGGGGGCGAGCCTGAGCGGGATGCACAACTCCGGGGGGTCCTCCGGCACCCCCTCGTCCCTCAGCTCCGTCATCTCCAAAGCCACGCTGGTGGCGGCCTCGTCGGCGGCCTCCGCGTCCGCCGTGCCCCTCGGCCTGACCACGAGCTCTTCCAGAATATCACCCTCCTCTACCTCCTCGGTGTCTTCAGGCTCCGAGACCCCCCTTAAACCGATGGCCCTGAACAAGGCCTGACCGCCGATCGTGCTTTAGCCCTGATCTACCTCGGCAAGTGTAAATAGCGATGTGGACAATAACGAATCCGGCGCTCGCCTCTATGTAGTGTGCTGTACAGTCAATGTGATATACCTTTTGGTTCCTTAAGTTAGTCGGCGCACTCGGACGCTTCCTTATAGATAATTTTGTAAATAGAAATGAGACTGCGCCTGCGCAGCAGTATAAATCTTGTATCTATGTATGTAATTAGCGTAGAACTGTAAGTAAATCTTTGTTATTATTATTATTATTATATGTACTACTAAGAACAGTATACAATACAAAATATATTACTTGAACAAAAGGCATGAACATTCATTACGTTCTATTAGACACATATAAGAGTTATTTTTTTCCAATGAACATATCATGTGATGAATAACAGTGTATTTGTATATTCTATTACCAAATTACTTTGCAATCCACTCGTGTGTTACAGTTGCAATAAATGAATAGTTCATTATTTAAAACTTGTTTCACTTCGTCCTTCCCTTCGGAATAGTAGTGCTAAAACACGACGCATACCGGCGTACGTGCGGTCCAACCATCAAGCTCAGAATGCGTTGACAATAGGGATGTCCACCGCACAAATCTCCACAAGGACCACCGGCTAAGGACGACTATTTAAAACGCCGAAACAATACATCAGGCGACGCAGACCGAACGTGCGCCTATGGGTTTCCACTAATGCTGATCTTAAATTCTATGCAAATAATTTCACCCGCTGCAGACGCATCGACCGCCCAACTTAGAAAATATTAATGACTTTACAATATCCGTTATTAAAAGTCTCCCTTCTTTGTTTTCACATCTCTCATAGTGCTTTAATAGGGTGCTCTTTAGGTTTGAACTTCAAGGACCAGTGGAATCTGCAACAGCACCAATCCAGGCTCTGCTAATCCTCGATCAAAGGTAAGCTACTTATCATTCATTCAGTCTACTAAATTGGACTGTTTTCAAAAGCATGCTGTATGAATATATATATACATGAAATATGAACTGCCCCCAGTATGGCCAGAATATCTTTTGATTAAACACTTGAATATCTTTTGCAAAAAAAAAATTAAACAAGTGTAGTTTCCTTTTTGAACTTCCAATTGTGGTGAACTAATCTGAAGAAGCCGACTGGAAGGACTTGTTTATGGTGCAATGTATTAGTCAGCTTATTTACGATGTGTTGATTTATGCATAAAAGTTGATTGCTTTGCTATTAATTCTCACTTTCAATTTATTTGGTTAATTGAATATTTAGCCCAGTGCTTATTTATTTTTTAATGTATTTCTAGTTAAAGCACTTTAAGAGTTACACTAATGGGGTTAATTACATGAAGTGGAAAAATGTAAATATTACAATTCTCACACACTACTTTCGAATCAACCTACAAATTTCCCACCAAAAGCGTGTAAAAACAAAACTAAAATCAGTGTTAATCGCTCGAATCTTCACAGGTTCTAGACAAAACCTACGAAGCCTAACTCGTACAAATATCGCTCGGATGTTTGTTGCCTTGTAAGGTAATGCGAAAAACTGGAACTGCTGCAGGATCGTTTAGCTTCAGCAAAAAAGCACTTTGTGCAAATCATCTTAAAATACACCTTGCACGTAATTAGAAGCAGCAGAAACTGGGACGCTTTTTGAGTGAGCGCCGCGGGCAAGCATGTATTTAAATGCATGCTTAATAAGCACTTCAGAATGAGGATGTTTGCTTTGGATGAGCTGCTGATTGCTGGGTGCTCAAAATTATAGCGCATAAATTGGATCGAAAACGATTCGCAAAACGCAAGCCGACGGTGTACAAGACAACCCCAAAATGCAAAATTTCAAAACAGTAGCAGTAATTTGCTCTAGAAGAAGTAGCTTCAGTTGTTCTACAGTAAATTTAATGTAACTGGTAACTGGAAACAAGTGAGTTTCCTGGACTGAACGGAAGACTTGAGCAAGTGAATATTTTGGAATGTTAAATATTGCAGAATTTGTTCGAATCATAATATTAATTATAATACTCGTGCACAAAAATTTGGAAAATCATTATTACTGTGTTACTGTTTTCAGGGATTACTGTGTTCGAAGGAGAATATCTTGAATATCTTCAGTGTTTTTGCTGCTATAAAATAACGTGCGCATCAGATATTTATTTTAAAATTGCAGAAATCAAGAATCTTCTACATAACCATTAATAAATTTAGGAAGAATAATGATGTTTTTGTAATTCTAACCTTTTTACAGATTTAGTGTACTTTCTTATATATTCTATCTGGTTTTGTAAATTGAAAAATTAAAATCATTTTTACGATCTGTCATAGCCATCAAACAGTATTAATTTTTTTTAAATGCACTGAAATTTGCAAAAACAAGTTAGATTCAACTTGAAGCCAAACTGTTGGACCCGATGAAATTTCCAGTCCGTCGTTGCACTGAGTTTATAACGTCTACCATTTTGAAGACTATTACGATCTCGAGTAAAATTTTTAATGCTGTTGCGATTTTCTAAAGCATTCTAGCAGTGAAATTGGCTGTAATTTTGAATGTTTTTTGAAAACTATTATCACGATTTTGTGAATACCAACTTAACCCGTCCCTCAAACAAAATCTGATTTCTAGTCAGGCGCTATAACTCCTCGGCCAGGAAGGCTACGTAATACACACGCTTATCGTATTGTGAACGGCAGTGTAATACATATGGAAGTAAGCCCGATCACGGACGAAGCAAGTCCGTTTGCTTCGGTATAATTGGAATGTAGTAGTGTTGATACTGGAAATATTGTAATATAGCATTTTCCAAAGATAATGGTGAAAATGTTTTAAAAGAAGTTTCACATAGTTAATTTCAGGAAAATGTGGCATCCTGAAGTGATCTATATTTTGTTATGCTTTTTACTAACGTAATCAAGAGACATCTCATGTTTGAAATGTATAATTTATGTTGTTAAGCTGTAACGATCTTACCATTGATTTTTTACTGCACACGGAATATCTCTGTTTTTTGCGACAATCAGAATAAGAATGTAATTAGGATTTTTATCTAAATTGATTAGGAATTGAACATTTCAGAAAAATTTAAATTAAGTAAAGCGTATAACTTTTCAAGTTGTAAACTCTGTATCTTTTCAGCTCAAGATTTAAAATTTACAGGTAGAAAGTAACGTACCATGTAGGTAATTAGAATTTAAAAATGAGGTGTGGTCATCACACGACTTTCTTTCAGGACTGATTTTGGGCATTTGCAAACCCTAGGAAAAAGGGTTAAATATAGGTTGAGCGGTGGCATGATTTTAAATAATAGCGCCGCCCATTTCTCTTGCACTAAACATTTTTTATTACACGTGAATTTACAAAGCAAATAAGATGACCATCAGTTGAAATACATACATATATTTATGCAGTTATAAAAAAATAGGAACAAAACAAAAATAAGTCACAAAACGAAGATAAATCACACGTAATATACAAGAGGTAATAAAAAGAATTCTATATTTTTCTTTCTTGCTTTCAGTTTAGCGATATCGTCTATTATCGTACGTAATTCAAAAACTTTGTCGCTTTTGTTTCTATTTGAAGTACAGATAACACTGCTAATTTGCTCTGTCCATGTGTCCAATAGTTTCGAAAATCACTTTAGGCGTTGTAAAATAGATAAATCTTTCTCCAGAAACGTTACTAATAGGCATAGTAATATATAGAAGAATTTCTACATTGAAAAATTTAGAAATAATATTTTTTATTTTGCTGTTTAACACCTCACGGAATTCCCGGCAAGTATCTTTTTTGATCGAATAAATGTTCTTTTGTTTCCGCCTCATAATAAAAATGTCGGCAGAGTGGTATTTATTAAATACAGTGTGCTCACGGATGGAGTTGATAATAGGAGACAAATGTTGATCATTAATTTTACTGCGAAAAGCCGTTCTTTATAAAAAATCTGCTTGTCAAGAACACAAGATTACCATATTAGAATCTTAAATTTGATGTACTGGATGAGAAAAAATTAAGAAAACATGAAAATGACAATTATCGATATTTACTATTTTACAGAAAATTTTGATAAAACAGCTGTTTTTAACCTAAAATCAAACTTGTTACCGTAACATTGACGTTTGGTAAATCGGCCTTCTTGAATTTTTGTTTAATGAATTTATTAAGAGAGTCGACAAATGTGTTGAAGTGAGAGGTCGTTACGTAGAATAAATGTAAAAAATTGAATCTGGATTAGAAATGTTGTATTCAAGCTGCATTTTAGGGTAAAAACAGCTTTGTTTTATAAAAATGTTGTGTAAAATAAATATTGATGATTTTCCCTTGAAACATTTAAGTTTTCTTATTTTTTTCTAACCCTGCACATCAAATCTACGAATTTTATATGACAATCTTATTTTCTTGACAAGCAGAATTTTTTATAAAGAACGACTTCGTAAAATTAATATTAAAGACTCCATCTGTGGACACACTGTACATTGCAACCCTTCAACTTGCTTATCATAAAAGAGACTGCCTCCGACATGGTAGTTTGCACGCCTTGCGCTTGTCTGGGCTGGTGAATTATTGTTATCTAGCTTTAACATGCTTTAGTCACCTACCGTACTCGGCAGAGGTTTATTTCGTCCAGGTAAAATTTTTCAATTCCAAATTAACAGAAAAATACCACTATGTTTTAAATAAGAATTGAAAAAATGCTGGCTCAGCTTGGCCCGGACGCTATCAATATACGGGCCCTAGACGTATTTGTCTAGGCTTAAGTTCGGCCCTGCTCTCTTTTACGGCGTAACTTGCACACACACTATATAACCCCAAAATAAATGCTTTTCTCTCCTGGCTGCTCCTTAAGTCGACTGTGTAACTTCTGGAGGTACGATGTAACAAAGAAGTCTAAAACTCGTCCCAAGATTTTTGCTTCAGATTCGTAGTTTTTCTATAAAACGGGTTTGATAGCCGCTGAATTTGTCGTAAAACTACTTGTTATTAAAAGACAAAAGACTTAAATAGTTATTTATGTACCAAGGGCATTATGAACATGTTATGCCCTTTCGAGGGCGACAAGTTTATAAGTGCCCTGAGTAATGCCATTTTCCAATTTGAGTACGCAAATAACTTGAAAAGCTTGCAAAGCAGTCCATAACGTCCTAGAGCGTAAAGAGCGGGCATAACGATAACGCCCACTATTTACGCCCTGGGGCGTTATGGGCCGCTTTATATACCTGGTACCACAGATATAAACAACAAATATTAGATCAGTGTAAAATAAAATAGCTAACGCCATTTTATAAAGTGAGTTTGTTTGACAACTGTAACATCATTTTATAAAATCATATTAGATAATTGTAAAGCGTTTGTTACCGGCCTGCTTTTATAAACATGCCGCCTTCCGAGAAATTCAGTGGCTTTTAAAACTTTCTCGATGTTTTTATATTGATTTAGAAGAAAACTACTGATCTGAGACAAAAACCTCAGTTTTTTAAACTTTATTTTACGTTGATTTTTGAGGCTTTCACGGCCATTGTCATTAAGTAATAAACGACTTTCGGGATTGGACCGTGTCATGATTGAGATCGAAGAACTCAACGTTTCGCCCACTTTCGTAAGGGGTTTCATCAGGAGGAAAAAAGCAAAAGAGCACGGTAACTCAACGTGTTAACCACGCCAGAGGCGAAACTCTTTGCAAGGGAAGGGACAGAAGAGCACGGTAACTCAACGTGTGAACCACGTTTCGCCTCTGACGTGGTTCACACGTTAAGTTACCGTGCTCTTTTCCTTTTTTCCTCCTGATGAAGCCCCTTACGAAAATGGGCGAAACGTTGAGTTCTTCGATCTCAATCATGACACGGTCCAATCCCGGAGCTCGTTTATTACTTTATTTTACGTTGCAATGTACCTCCAGATATCACACGGTTGACTTAAGAAACACCCTGATTTTACGTAATATACAGGGTGCCCTAAAAATGTAAAAAAGAACCCTCAAAAGAAGCTAATGAGTTAACACGGTTTTGCAATAATTATGAAAATTGGCTTTTGCATTGCCGAATTAAAAAATATTAAAGTTTTACCTAAAATGCAGTGCATAACTCCTTTTTTACTTACTGTTGTTGTGGTTAGAAGTTAGAACAACTTAGAGGTATTGTTGACAACCGTAGCAACATTACAAATGTCTGGCCACTTTTGAACGTATATCCTTAGCAACTATATTTTTCTGAAAGCAGGCTCCTCTGGGTCGGATAAAGGGGCTTTTAATTCAAATTTGGGGTTTTTGGGGCACTTATTTCAGGGACACCTTTTATAGCACTGTTGTAAAGAACTTTCCTCCCATAATTAATTTTTGGACTTATGTAATTCTGTTCAAAAGAACTGTATTTTTACCAAACCATTAAGAAATTTACCATAAAACTAAAAAAAAGCAAGAGTGAAGTATTACTCCCGGTTGGTCGCTTTTAACCAAAAGTCACTGGGATCTCCGAATTTATACTGAAAATATTGTCTGGGCTATAGAGAGGATACAGACTCACAGAAAAACATCACATCGAAAACAACTTTCTCTGAATCAGAAGACAAGGAAACAGATATTTTTCTGATTGTTATAATATGGCAACTTCTGCTTAGACTAGAAGTTTTTTTATTTGTTTGTATGATACTTTACTTTTTCTTTATCTTTGTTTAGCTGTTTTTACCTAATCTCTGATACCATTAAATTACTTTTAAGCTTGCACTGGTAGGACCTCGGTGGAGCAATGGGCAGGTGCCAGACTTCCAGCAAGCAAATCGTTAAAATTCGTAGATAGGCAGTATTTTGCCGCAGTCCACTAGATCAATATACTGAGCCAGGTGATCATTCGACGTAGGGATACAATTAACGTCGCCATTTTCTGAAGATAATCTAAGAAATCATCCAAATGTTCATTGCTGATGTTCTTGTTTTTATTGTATGACTGTCAAGTGTTCGACCTATTGCTCTTTTCTATATTTTCTATATTTTTCCGCAATTTAACCAGTATTGTTTTTATTTTTAAGTTTACTTGCTTTTATGCTCCACAACGTCTTGATCGAAGTGTACTACTTTTAAATCGCAAGTGTGCTTTTGCCATTTTCAGGTAACAGTTTGGTGTCGCCTATAAGCTATGGTTTTATAATTCAGCGGTTTCATATCTTGACTCTTCGCCTCCGCTGTTGTTCTAATGATATTGACTTCACGTTTCTTCCAACATATTTGGATACCTACTGCGCTGAGCGGTTGTAGTAGAATGTCATAACAGTATCATCCATTATGCAGAGTGTAGCCTTAGAAGGTTCAAAAACCATTAAGATAACGAAAGCCTATATGAAAGACATATTTACAACATTCTCGTCGACCTAGGGACATCGTAGATCTAATCCTGACTTCAAAATTTTAAGTAGAAGATGCTACCAAGTTGACCATGAATGCATTAGTTCTTAAAAACTTTGGTAATAGAACTTTTATGATAATTCTTACCGTTCAGGAAATACACGTATAAGAGATGACACTATTTACTAAGCATAGAACTACAGATGTTGAAAGTGTCCTCCATATCTTAGTAAGAATTTTTGTATTCCTGTGAGAAAAATCCTAGACTCGAATAGTCAGAAGAAACAGTTTTCAAATGATGTTTGAATACTTTTTCATTTATGGTTTCTAACAAAATTTGAAACATTTTGCTCAACTTACTTACCTTTTCCATCCCTTGATGTCCCTGGGGACTGGGGTCTACTACCTATTTCTTGTACATTCTTCTATTTCCTGTCTTTCCTTTTTTCCACTATGTCTTGAATTGTTTCTTCGAATTTTCTTCTCTTCTTCTCTACATCCCTCTACCCCCCCCCCCCCGCCCCCATTTCCATCACTATCTTGAGAAACTTGTCTTCACCCATCCTACATACCCGCCCAATCCGTTGTAATTGTTGTTTTTCAATCTTCGTTATTACAGGTTCTAGTCTGCGTCTAATTATTTCATTCCTCACACGGTCGCTTCTAATTATCTTTCTATTTTCCTCCTTAAATAGCCCATTTCAGTTGTTGTAATCATCGATTCATGTTGATCTATCTGTGTCCAGTTCTCAGCTCTGTACGTCAAGGTTGGCTGGTATACAGTTTTACATATTCTCATTTTGGTTTTATTACTTCTTTCCATATTTCCTAGTAATGTTATTTATGAAGTAGTATATTTGGCTGGCTTTGCCTGCGCTATTTTGTATCTCTTTATCTATCTTCCCATGGTTTGATATTACTCCTGCGAAATATGTGTATTTTTATATTTACTTGTTCGAATTCTTCCTTACAAATATTTATTAAACTGTTTAGCTACCTATAATTTTTAGCTGTCAATACTATATCGTCTGCGTATAGTAATTGTTGTACATTTACCAGCTGCATTTGTATATTTTCGATTTTCATTTGTACTATACACTGATTACATTTTTCCGTTGCATCATTCATTACTAGTATAAAAGTAGTAGGTTCAAACTATCCCCTTACTTTACCCCTTTGTTTATGTAGAAACTCTGTGATATTTCTCCGTTAACTCTGACATTACCATCTGGTTATTATACAGACTTTGAATTGCGTCACACAGTTTCAGGCGTAACTTGTGTGTGTATACAACGTATTCGATAACTGCCTCCTTGGAAAGTTGTTTAACGCTATTATAATTGCTGGCAAGCACAGATTAAGACCAAATTTATTATCAAATCGTCAGTTAAAGTTGCTTTGCGGCATTTATAAGAGAGAAAGCCAATCGAAATTATATTGATGTACAACTATATATTTTTGAGAAGGTAATATGATGAGAATTGGTGTGTTAGCCGACAGTGACGTAAAGAAGAAATGTAATTTGCTCGCTCTATTTAGAAAACAAAAGAATCATACATTATACAATCCTACAGGTGGGTTTTGACTTTCTCCAGCTACTTCCGTCATTCATTCAAGTTTTTGGCTTGTGTGATCCAGTTTGGTGTACCGACTGTGCTTTCGCCTGTCCTCACACAATCTATCCAACGTAGCTAGGGACTTCCCCGGACTCTCGTGCCTACTGATTCTTGCTGAGCTGTTGCCATCATACCTGCTTATGTGTATAACTCGCTTTTTTTAATGTTCCTGGTTTTATGGTAGTTCCTGTGCCTTTATTTGCTCCGCATATCTTTCGCACAATTTTTCTCTCGAACGTGGATAGCAGTGATTCATCACTTTTTGTCAAGGACACGCTTTCTCCTTTCTGATGTATAGATTAGGGGTCGCCAACCGGGATCCCGACTCTAAAAAATACTGGCGGATGCTTCAAAATATCGGGATTGGATTTATGGAAATCGGGAGTTTCGAAATTTTCGGTTATTCTTTTTCAAAAAATATAAATCGCTTGCGAACCGACGGAGTACGGATTAGAAGGAGCGGATTCCTCGTTGGGAATGGAAATGTCTATGGGTAATAAGATTGAACATCTTGGATCTGAGCATGAACCTGAAGACACAATGCCGCTTAAAAGACAATTAGAAATAGAAATACAAAGGAAACTTCAGGCTCAGGATAATACTTCCAAACCAACTGATGGAACTTTGACACATTGATAAAAATAAAGATGGCTTTATTTGAAAATGGCGGTTCAAGAGGAAAATATCTAGAAATTGCGAATGATAGCTTAAGGTCTATTCCTCCTACCAGTGTGGAGTCTGAGCGGGTGTTCTCGTTCAGGTTACTTTTGTAACCATTTGCGCTCAAAATTAACCTATCAAACATTAGACACGTCATTTTTACGTTCTCATTATTTAAATTTGAACAAACATTAAAAACACAAATTATTTTAATATTTGATTAATAAAACTATTTAATTTAAAAAGTTAAGAACATTATTTTTGTTCGTTTGATTAAAGTCTGAAGTTAGACATTTGTGTTATTGGGAAAAGCTAAAATACCGGTTTTGGTAAAAGGGACCGGTATTGCGACCCCTAGTATAGATCAGGACTGGAGCAGTGAGGGATTTATATATTTTTACTTTTATCTTTCTTGAGAGATTACTGCAGCTATTCGACCAGGTCGAAGTAGCATTTCTTCGCTATTTTTTTATGTATGCCCTTGTATTCTTATTTGCGTTGACTGATGTGCCCAGATATGCAAATTCCGCAACACCTTCGAAATTATGTTCATATAAGATGTTCTGTACGATGCCTGGTGCTCTTGGTTTCATCAATGTTCAGTCCCATATTGCTCCCTGCAAACTCAAATGTTATGAATGTTCCCTTAGCTTTTCGCACTGCTGTTGTGGTTATGTCTACATCATCTACAGGCTAGAATTTTTAAAAGCTTGTTGAATTGTAGTGCCGCGAATGCCAAGTAGTTTCAAACTACGTTTTTCAACCCCATGTTCAAGAGGGAAACTATAGAAGGTCACCTGGCTAAGAAGACCCCCCTTAATGCTGCGCCAATGCAACCCAAATCATATCTATTACTAAGAGTTAGTGATAGTTTGCAATTCACAGATACACTGATGATTCATAATATTGTGTTTAGCTTATTTATAATTATTTATTTATTAATAAAGACATTATTATTATTATTATTAATTATGGTGGCTGTGGTAGGTTGCAAAACGGCCCAAAAACCAAAAACTAAAACTGCTGCAAAAACGTTGAGTCGATGATCACTAGTTCTGACTAACTATACTTACAAAAGTAAGTAAATGTACGTATAAGGATTAATATAGATAGCCATTTATATTCGTTTCAATTACGTTGACGACCCTAACGCAAAATGTTATGTCCTCGTGGTTAAGGCTAATTAAAGATGTTGTAGTGGAAATATGTGTTTATTAAATATGTACAACTTAGACAGATCTCACACAAATACAAGTTACTGTTAACAAGCGCACAACTCGAATGTCTTAAAACTAACCCAAAACCTTCGTCCGGGTACCTGCCTTTGTCCCTTAGGATAATCCGCAGTTACACAGCGTTGCCAAACCTCTGCTACACCACACAAAAGAAGTGCCAACATTGGAATTTTCTACATGAGTGTTGAATCTTAGATCACTGGCTTTCTAGTCATCGAAGGAGGTTTCTTAGTTTTAATTTTTGTTATATTTATTCAATCCCTTTTGACGTAGTACTGCCACTTTGTCTGCACATCTTTATTCGAAGCCTTGTTATTATTAATAAAAAGAATGATGTTTTCGACTATGAAGTTCGATACTGTTGAAACGAAGAACTTTCGTATGTAGATAAGTTTGATCAAATTGGTTTGATTTGATGCTAGAACTATCTAGTAGCTTTTTGTACATATCTTTTAAATACACCCCTTATATGTAAATCGAGTCTATTTCTCTGTGAATTCAACTTTTTAATATAATTTATATTGTAAGTCACAATTATCCAACAAGGCGCCAACTAATTTCTGTGACATTGAAACATAATTTCAGTTTGACAGAACTAAAACAGTCTTACAATAAAAAAAATAACTCAAACACCAACTTCAAAAAATTAATCATGCCCAACTTCTACCCAAAATAAACCCGAGTGGCTTATATTCATATTATGTGTCACAGGATAAAATAGTATAAAAAATGCAAGTTGTTCATTTTGACAGCATAATCCTACGTGTTACGTTAATGCTGTGATTGTACCCTTCAAGATGAGTACTGTGTAACACGCATTTTACAAAATACCAGCTTGTGATCGGAGCCTAACACTGTACATTCCCTAATTAAATGTTTATAGTTGCACGAAAAACGAGTCGCATGGATTGCAGTTGATTGCATCCATTATAACCGTCGCTGGCCGATATGAATAATTCCTAATGCACTCGCCGATTTTGGCTAACCGCGACAGCGAGCTTGCTAAATAATACCTGTGCGGTTAGGTTATTGCACAAGAAAACGCTTCGCACGGGGCCCCGGGCGGCGGCGGAGAAAAACCAATCTGTAAATAAGCTCGGTTGGTTTAACGACAGCGGGGGCGACCGCTAGACCCGCTGAAAAAACTAACTCCATAAATCGCATCATATGCGAGCAAAGAAGTTGGTATCTTCATTATGAAGATGAGTCGGCCTTATAGGGAGCGCGGCCGCTAAATTGGCCTGGCTGACAGCCGATGACAACATCATCAGCGGACTCCCCGATCGAGACATTGTTTTTCGCCGCATGAAACATTCATCGGATGCACCGTGACGTACGAGTGTGCGGCGGTCATTATTAATGGCCCGAATGGATGCACTTGCGGCGAGTCGGGGGCGGCGGACCCGACGAGCTGAGGATATGCAAGACAACTATTAGAACGATTGTGGCGTACAGGGTGTCCATAATTCGTGTTTTTAGTTTAGCTCCCTAACAATCGTAGGTAGAAAGAAGAAATTACCACAAGAAAATTACATTACAGTAAATTGTATTTGGTTGGAAACATATACTAAAACTGTAGTTGGCACTCTAGACTTAAAATAACATGTATTTAGAAATTTTCGTATATGGTTACGAGACATACTTTTTCGACTATATTGACTTTTCTAAACATTTAGTTTAGGCGAAAGAAAAAATAACGAGGGACGGGGAAAAACGAAGAGATAAAGAGAACTGATAAAGCAACAACTAGAACCACCAAATCAGGTACGTAAATGTAAATTACTTGTAAACAGCAAATGCCACATTGCCGGAACGGGTACCATAAGAACGCACACAAATAGTCATCACAAACCTACGCAGAAGTGAGAGAAAATGTAAAAGAAAGCGGAATGGAAAAAACGAGAACTGACCAAATCGACCTAATCTCAAATAGTCGGCTTACGGGTATGGAGGAATATAACGAATAAACAGTTGCCAACCATATATTTAGCATATAGATCTTAAGTTCCTTAGAACATGACATATTTCATAAAAACAGATGGCAGACAGATTATTGTTCTAGAGTGCAGAGTAGAAGGAAAATGATTCCAGATTGGTTTATCAGAAAAACTACAACAAGATAATCAGAATGAAAATAGACATCCTTGGAGTACTTGATGTGGGTTGGTCTAACTCTGAAAAATGCTCTGCTGATGGTTATATATTTTACTATACTAGCAACACTGGTTCATCTAGAAACTTTTTTTTCGTCTTCTTCTTTTATAGTACGCTAATTATTTGTTTTCTTCGCACATTTATGGCGTGGATTCAGTTGATGATCACAGGTTCTCTCTCCATCTCGTTAGAGGTCTTCCCGAATGTCGTTGCCCTTGCAACCTCTAGCAATTTTAATTAATCTCTCAGGTGTATCCCACGATTGGCAGAAGTAAACATGTTTGTAATGGACAACGTCTAGGCATGCTGTGGAGTAGCAGATACCTTAGACACTGACTGTTCTGGAAGGAACTACGTGCTCACCTATATATCAGACATATGAAATGAACATTGCCGATACTCAATTCGGATTTTAAAATGATTTTGGGAATCAAGTAGGCTTTTTTTTGTTATAAACGTAATGACACAACGATGTCTTGACGTAAATAAAGGCATATTATAATCAAGCGTTTGACCTGATATATTAAGCAAGTTAGTGGAAATCCTATACAACATACACCTACAGCAGGGGTAGGAAGGTGATCCATCACGCTAATAGTGGAGGTGTCTTGATACGAAGCAATAAAACTCAATTTAGTCTTCTCCACGTAAATTTATTTAAATTGGCGACATGTTTCGAAACCAGACTGGTTTCATCTTCGGGCCATAATGATCATCTACAAAGGTATATGGTTAACAATAATGTACATAATAAAGAAATTCACTTACTGGTAGTAAAACACGTGTTAAATTTGTAGGTTAAATTGAGGATAGCTTCAAACGTTGAAGACGAGGTAGCAATAAAATTTTAAAAACACACCACATTGGAGAAGAAATATTAATTAACCAGCAAACTACGTTATAAAGATCGTTATACTGGTTAATACATCACAATATAAAAATTAAAACAAGTTAAATAGAAACTAACGTTGAAGACGTCAGCTTTAAGAATGGATTTTAATACAAAAGTAACTAGAAAACAGGTCAAAAAATCCCTAGACTCAATGACACTGAAATTACCAGAGAGGATCAAAAAGTAAAAGAACAAAGTGAAAACCAAAAATTGCAAGAAATCACCAAAAGACAAAACAACTATTTAATATTCAAGAAAATGTAATTGGTATCGAAATCTGTGACTTCATTGAGTCTGAATTCATTATTATTGGACATAATTTCAAAAATGTCGAGTAAATTCAATAATCTACCTTTGTTAGCTATATGCAACATTTTGTAATCTTTATTAGGATCAAAGTTGTGGTTGTATTCCAAAATGTGATTAGCAAAAGCTGATTTATGAGATTGGTCGATACTAAAATGGTTGTTTCTAATGCAAGCTGAATCTTCTTTGATTCTTTTTTTGAAAGTACGTCCATTTTGACCAATGTAAAAACAGTTGCAAGACGAACAGTCGAGACGGTCGACACCAGATCTTTGTAGTAGGGGTGGGATCTTTATTGAAGACTACCAAAGGAATTGTCAGTAGAAAAGGAAATTTGAAAATTATATTTACTTAGAATGTTTTTTATGAACATGGAAATAATAAAAAGTTTTGTTTTCAGAATTATTGATAGGGGTTAGATTTGTTGAAAGTTTTATACGGAGTTTATGATAAATGGGTAAAATAAGTTGAAGAGGATAACCGTTTTTAATAGCAATGTATTTAATGGTGTTAAAATCTCTATTAAAATTTTCTGTTGACAGGAATGGAAAGTAAACGTCTAAATAAAAATTGAAAATTAGCAAGTTTATGGCACAAGGGATGAAAGGAAGAATAAGGGATAGTATGGTCAGGAGTTTTAAAAGTATCTCTTTCGCGTACCATTCTAACATGAACAATCACGTACGTCCAATTAAAATATGTCATATATCTTAGAAAGTTGCAGTGAGATTGTTACAGGTGAAAACGGAACTTAAAACAAAACTGCAACCCGTAACAATAATTTTGCTCCCGGTAGCTTTCAGTCGAAATAAGGGCGGTTCGAGGTACCTGAAATGGGTTTGTCTACTACCTCAAAATAGAGGTACCTTGAGAATTAATTAGGGGCAGGCCGCCACGTATTCTTAATATCAAAACCATGATTACTTCCCATTAGAATTCGGAGCAAGGAGAAATCAAACTCTAGGTGTTCACGTTGCCTCTAAACTTGAAGAAACGTCAGCGGAGTAACGGAAAGAGGTGAAATGGACATCTGTTCATTTCTCTTGCCTCAGGCACAAATCACAAAAACGTTATCACATGTGGCAATCTTCATAACAGCACAATGAAACGCCTCCTGTGAATTTCGATAAATCACCAAGGTGTCTGGCGGCAGAATAGAATGCTGAACGCAATATAGATTATTGAGATCTTAAAACGATATCAAACTTCGGCTGGAATCAGATGGCTAAAGTTGAGGTTTGATTACATCTCCCACAAATGGTATTTCAGGATCATCATGAATAGTTTGAGTGGATATGTACCATGTATGTTGACCATCATGCGTAAAGTTTTGACTTCATGAAATTCATGAAATAAAACTTATGCATGCTTGTTTGAGCTTTAAAATTGGAAGATTAATGAAAAACAACGCTTTTTGTTCTTTCAGAATAAAAAGAATCTTGAATGATTGGTTTGTTATGATGATTCGTCTGAGACGAAAGTTCTATTTAAAATATTGCCCATGTTGTTAACCAACGGGAAAACTCTCCCCGTTTTTCATATTTAGGCAGCACCAGTTAGTACACAGCACTCTAACCGTACGAACACGTGTGTAGATCCTTTTTCACAATATTACGATAGAAGTTCTAAGACAGAGATGGTGTATTTGTAACATTTCCAATGTTCTCACCAGTTCGCTTGATAGGTCGACTGCTGCCATTTTCCTCGTAACGCTACTTGTGCGATAAAACTGTTATACTGAGCTCACGAAATTCATTATAATTGACCACTTCGTCTCAATATTTTCCAGCAAAATCTGATCGATCTTTAGGAACTCTGTAGAATCAAGCTATCGTGTATAAAAATACGCTTCCACCATATACGCTTTTTGCTATGGTATATAACCTAAGTTATTTTGATAGAGTGCTCAAGCAGGTATCCTAGTAATATCTGACACAAGGTACGACGTGCTGCTATCTGTGCAGTCTGCCTGAATTAGTGAATAACAGATTTTTTTCTATAAGTTGCTACAATTCTTATACTAATCGAGACATCGCCTTAAGTTGTAAATTCAGCCAAAAAATTTGCGAAGAGGCCGCCTCCGTCGTCGCCACTAAATTACGCGCTATGAAAATCCGACTAATTGTCGTCACGTGCACGCGCAAACTACCGCCCCAGATGTCGCGCAGATCCGCGCGTATTTTTAGGCGAAGCGAATAGCTAAAATAATTGTATCTGGCGAAGGCGATTTTTTATGGCGGCTAAAACGGGAGTGCAGGATAAAATAGACCGACGGTGCAGCCGTTGTTTGACAGCCGTCACCGGGAAGCGCTCCCCAATTAGCCGGTGAGATATGCTTCGAGGATCCGCCGCCCCCGACTCGCAGCAAGTGCATTCATTCCGGCCTTTAATAATTACCGCCGCACACCTATATCACGGTGCAACCCATGAGTGTGCAGTATCCTCAGTTTTCCTCAGGGAATTTTGGTATTCTTTCATGAATCATGAGTTTGGAAATACTTCTAAAGGCATGTTTCAACGATTTTACACAAATCAATAGTTTCTTCTTCATCTTATTATAGGCCGGTGGCCTGTTGTAACCACAAAGTGATTCTATGAGCCCTCTTTGTCCTTAGGCCGTGTAGATGGCTAGCCTTGCCCGTCGAAATTGAGGAATATTTCCCTTGTTAGGGGTTAAGGACTACAATAGGTGTTAGCGTGGTAACTGGGGAGCGTACGATTTTTAAAATCCATCTATAGAGTCCGCCGTTCACACCAATGAATAGTTATTAAGTGTAATTCTATAACATTTATTTTTTCAACGGTAAGATAAGTTCAAAACGATTTCTTAAAAGAAAATGGTTTGTTATGAAGAACTCTACATTTAAATTTTAGAAGTTTTTGCAGTTGGACTTGATTCTGATGTGTACCTCTCTCGACGATAGTGATAAATATATCCTCTGGATATATAAATTCTTTTAAGAACTTACTGCGATGGACGCTATTTTAAAACAGTGGATGCTACTGATGGTGTGCTACAATTTGCAAGGTCCTGGGTTCGATTCCTGACGCCGTCTGCTCTAATTTAGGTTTTTAGGTGGTTTTCACGAGTCAACGTAGTGCCCTTCCATATTTTCTGGATTTTCATTCTACACCCTTCCTTGCTCTCACCCATCTAATAATTTCCGTTCTTAGCTGAATAGAGGCGCAAGGCCCTATACAGCAATCCGCCCCCAGTTTGGAGACTTGAAATACCTTTTACCCTACCGTTACTTTTATTGAGGTTCATATAAATAACTAGCGCCTTCCATTCTTCTCAGCTGGTTGTCTTTTCTCCCCAATGTGTTATTTTTAGACTTTCCTGTACCGGATTCTACTAACTGAATTTACTGCCATAGATATTAGTCGAATTTGTTATCGTTGGACTTACCTCTACCCGATATTATCAACTAGACTTCGATCCTTCTCCTCATTTTGCATTGGTTTTAACATTTGGTTTTCCATGTTAGGTGTTTTTGCCATTTCTACGATATCGATATTGTCCAAGTTTCACTCTTCTTCATTTAACTTCTATATGTTTTTCTTGATCTTCACTGATTTTTTTTTCTCTACTGTACAGGGAGTTCATATTTTATGTGTTTTCTATCATCAGCATCCTCAGCGTTAAATATTCCATCCTTGGTATGCGCCTCCTCAAGTTTAGCTCCTACGCGGTGAGTAGTTGCCCTCAACCATTCCAGCTAACCTGTTAATATTCTCTCTTTACCTAGTTATGAGTCTGCCACCATCCCTTCTTCACGTTCTCGGTCTTCATTCCACTACCATCTACTTGATCTGTTGACCTGTATTCTTATAAATGGACCCTAAACACTGCCAATTGATACTTGAACAAATTGTTAAACTTACAATGAACCTATCAAGAGCAAAGTCTGACAATGAGGATATGAAACCGATGTCAACAACAACCTGGTAGAAATAGTGGAGAAACATTTATTGTTATGGTTAGGAATAACTACCTAAACGTTGAAAATAGATAGCCTAGCAGGTCGACGGCCTACGCTACGTTTGTGCATTCTTGGTAGCCCGTCGAATAATTTTCTGGACCTATTTGTCTTCCTTGTCCGGCCCAGCTCCATTTTAGTTTTACTGCTGGTTCAGCTACATTTTCCAGTCCTGTTCTTTTATAATTTCTGTATTTTTTATCTTGCCTTTTAGTGTGAGCCATTAAGAAATAGTTAAGAGACAACTATTATCCTTCCATTGACAATACAAGTGTATTGTGTTATGGAAATGTAAAGTTTTTGAAATAAAAGACTCGGCTTTGACTTAAAGTTTGTTATGCTAGTTTATTAATAGATGGAATATGTCGGTTTTAGATGAATGCTTAAAAGAGACTGCTTAAAAGCTATCTAGAATCTAGTACATATCGTCGGTTTTTGATGGTAGCCATAAAATTAGTAACTCAAGCATCTGACACGCAGCAGCCAGTACAAAACCCCGTCACCAGCCCAAGGTTTTCAAGGAGATTTCTGACAACTAAGCGGCATAATAAAAGGGAAAGCTTTAAAACATCAACAGGAAATGAGCTCCATTCTGGTGGAACCACATTGCTGCGTAGTCTAGTATAGTTCTTCTATGAAAATAGTGAAATAAATATTTTGATAGTTAGCTATTAAATTTTAGGAAGCATGTGTATTATTAAATCAGAAAACCAAAATATTATGAATAAATACATAAAATATTATAAAATACTGCAATGGCATTTAGCAGTATATAATATTTATGTAATAGATAAATGAATAAAATTAATGCATAGTAAAACAGTAACAAACACCTAAGAAAAACGAAATTATATTAAAAATAGGTTAGTCGTCACTGTATTCAGCAAAGTATAATTATCGCTTTCGTCATTAACATTTATTATTAATGTGGATAGTTTTACATTGCTCGAACAAGAATTTTCAATATCAATAACGTGTTGTACACATTTATTCCAAAAGCAAGTAGGTATCAATTTGATTTACTTACTGTTAGCCTAATATGATCTAAAACCGTATTGCTCAAATTTAGTGAAGTGTTTAAAGCTGGAACTTTTTTGAGCAAAATTATCTATAACCTACGATTTTGAATACCGTTTTTCAGAAATTGTTTCTAAACACCATAATTTTGTAGATTTTGCTGGCACTTCTAAACCATGTCGTTGCATTAATTTCACATTTTTTAGTATGTGAATTTGGAATCTTCTCTTCTTGACGGCTGTGGTACGAAGCATTATCTATAATTATTACTGAATTTGTTGGTAATTTTGGTATTAATGTATTTTTAAACCAGCTTTCAAACAATTCTGCATAACACGTTCGCCATGAGAAACCGGAGTATCCAAATAAATTGTTTGATGAATCCACCCATCATGGTTATCGACCATGGTTTCTCTAAATAAAAAATCTTCTCCCTTCTGATCAATAAATTTGATTCTGTGAGTAGTAAGTCTAAGAGATTCCATTATCCTTAAGAACAGACAGTAAAGTAGATATCACTTTTATATAAAAAATCAATGCCGCAATCCACTAATTTTGTTTGAATCTTGTTTAGAGTAGGTACTGTTTTATTCTCGTTTTTCCTGTAAATTACATCCCTGATGGCAAATCTTTCCGTATCAGTTAAGTTACTAGCAACATTTCTTGGCTGTTGAGCTTTTCGTTTAAACCTTTGTTTGGAAACTATATTAGCAACAGTAGATATAGGAACTTTTGTTAGTTCTGCAGTTAACGTTAAATAATTCTTACATTTTTTATCTAAAAGAATCACACATTTTTCACAATTAACTTTGCATCTTCCGAAAGATGAATTCGTTTTGGTGACAATTTAAATATTTTTCTATGTTTAACAGAATCTGTTAATGAGTATAACTTAGCAAATGTCATTGTCATTAGTGTCTTGTCACGTTATAATATTTTGGCTTTCTGATTTAATAATGCACATACCTCCTAAAATTTCATAGCTAACTATCAAAATATTTATTTCATTATATTTATTTTCATAGGAGAACTATGACTGCGGAATTTAAAGATCTGTAAATATTTAAACCATTAAGGTATGTTTAGCAATACATTTTTAATAACATTTTCTGCAGGTATAATTATTGAGTGAGATAGTTTCAGTTTCTGTTATTGGTAACTTCCCTGAATAACTGTCTAAATGACAGTAAGAGTATATGTTACATATCTGACATCCAAAGACGATTTCTACTCCTGTTTAGAAAAGTGGACACATCGATTTTGGAATCGGAAATAAAACTGTTTCGGAATATGTTTAACAAAAGGAATTTCCTCGCGCTGCTGTTCCATATAAAAATATATCATAAACAACGATTCTTGCTCTTATTTTAAGTTCAAAACAAAAAGAATTTTATGTGGTGATCTAGGTAGTGATTTTTTCTTTAACTTGGCGTGCTTACAGAAAAATTAGCCCTTTTAACGATGCTTGGTGCAGAAATAGCCATTCTAAAATGCCATGTATTTGTCTTTATAACCATCTCATTTTTCCAATTATTGAACAATGGCAGCTGAACAAGTAAGCTTCGAAGTCGGCCTACGGTGCTCTGTTGGTTATTGCAATGGGCTGTTGTACAAACGATGAGCCCAAAGCAGTAAATATACTGATGGGGCCATAATTATATACAGTGCTTTGGTAAAGTAGTGGACAAATTCGTTAAAAATTTAAGGAATAACTTTTGGAAAAAACACTGGGACCCGTCGATTTTTACTTTTATTTGCGCATATTTTCAAATAAAATCTACATACAGATTGGCCCACGTAGGAGGTATGACGTCATCGATGTTTTTTTAAATGGCAACTCCCTGTTTTTATTGCGGAATTTGAAAGAACGCATTTTTTACTTATTCTAAGCTAATTGTTGAGTCCAGAAATTAAGAAAAACAATTTTAAAATTACAAAATACTAAATTGCTATCAATGGGCCGAACAGTTGTCGCCGTCGTGTACTTTCTCGGTTTAGGTCTCAACCTGTTCCGTTTCATTAGATTTTTATGGGGCGTCCTACACTTAGGCGACCCTTTAGCGTTGCATTTGTACATGTACTTTGGTACTCTGTTTTCTCCCATTTTGTCCGTTTTCTTTTATATCGCATTACTTTTCCTTTAACGGTTCCACTTTCAAATCATTCCGTATGATCTCATTTCTTATCATATCTTGTGTAGTTACTCCATCAACTGCTCAAAATTGAAGGTTGTTTGTCACCATTGCTGTACATACAATTTAAAAAATGCAAAATTTATGTTAATTAGAATACACACATATATGTGGTGACCTAAAATGATAGTATTTATTAAATATGTTCATATTTGTTGTTTGCAACTTAAAATTGCAAGCCAGGAACATAATTGTATGCTGTAATTACTATGATTGTTAGGAAAAGATATCTATTCAATATTCTAGTTAATATCTGTTAAGAATAGGAAAAAAATGAGATTGTACAGTTACAGAGTACGTATAGGTACAATGTGAAATGGCACTGGACGAATAATTTTACAAGGTAAGTGTTACTTATAACGGCAAAATAAAGACATAATAATATTTACAAAAAATATTGGTAGAAATAAGATTAACTCCTCGAAATTTACAGTGTAATTATCATTAGGCCTAAAATGGTGGCAATAATAAAACTAGATCTTTGCATTGCGATATCAACTTTAAAATCTAGCATACGGCCCTGCAGGAGATTCTGATTTGAACTGCTAGAAGGACATCTCCGGCCGCATCAGTCAACAGCCAGAGACATCAGTTCGTGTTTTTGCTCCCATGTTACCAGTTAGCCTCAGAATTAACAACACAAAGGCAGATTCATAAAGTCAGTTGATTTGTTTGCGAACGCTGCCATCGAGGCTGAGCTAACGTTTCAATCGTAAAGCTCCGCGCAATCAGCGCACTTATTCGAAAACTGCAGCTCATTGTGAGGCAAAACCGTTAATAATCGCCGTTAATTTCGAAATGGCTAGAGCGAAATTGTGATTTATACATGCACATGTTGGTTTTAGTGGTAGTTTTGTAAAATGTTGGCGCCTCCACCATTTTTGAAACGAGCTGTCATCGTGCATACAAGACTAATTGCGCTCTTGATATGTATTACACGTTGTCAGCTAATGCAAGAAATTTATATAAAAATACATAAGCTTAAAATAAGAAGAAAGAAACAGAAAAGGACTGAATAGAGCGTAAATACAAATGATTTTACGTCCTCTATATATATTGATTGACTCAACCCTTTCAATTGCTTAATTATATAGTATATTTCGCTGAGCGAACATACCTGTGTGGGGATGAAAAAGTTGTACAAGTGAAATAATTAAAATTAGAAGCATATAAAGATTAAGAAGCTGTGGTCGAAAATATTGGAACTGAGGAGGAGGATATTAACATGTTTCCAGTTGAAACTAAACTCTTAGAAAGAAAATGCTTTAGCACCTATGCGCTTAAGATATACAAAAAAGATGAATATATCAATTTCTACACTTATTGATATGAAATAAATTTATTTTCTTTCTGGAAAAGAGTCAAGATCTACGTATAAGTATCATAACTTAATAATAAAGCTAATTGAGATCCGTTTTCGTTGTGGATGTAAGAACTATAAACATGTAATATAGTATGTATACATAAGATGCCAATCTGTAGCTACATAGTGCAGCCTATATTACGTCACAATATCATTCGTCATCACATAAATAATCATTCAGTTCGAAATACAAGCAACAGCGAGTAAATCCTATTCGAACTATATAGAAGCTGTTGCTACCACATTATTTAGTTAGTCTATGGAACACACTACATTTATTTTCTTCTTCGTATCGACAAATTTCTAAGCAAAATCATTAATAAGAAAGAGCATGGGACAAGGAGACAAATTTTAAACATAAAGTGGCAGAAGACCTAAGGTAAACTTGCTAGGTATTTTCATATCTACAGAAAAGCGAGTCTGTTAAAAGTAAGAAGATATATTTTTTCAATCTCTGACATATAAAGTGTGAAATATACTCTTTCCACTTATTTATACCTTTCGCAGGTTGTTACCTCCAGAATTTAAAAACATTTTTCTCTGTCGAAACAAATAAAATATGTCAGGAAATTTGAAACAATATAACACATAACTAAACAAACTTACATTCTGTTATAATCAAATATTGTTCTTTAAGTAATATTTTTTAATGTTTCTATTCTATCAATTTTATTTTTTCACCGTCTGAGCAGAAATTATAAAAGGGGATTTTCGGATTTCTTTGTTCCGAGATTCTGAAATTACTATTATCTTTTCCTACTGGTTTACCAGACCAACCTGAAAATGCAAACCTCTAAAATGGGTATAATAAAAACTAAATAGCAACACCCTTGAGAAAAATTGTAGGACTAATAAACATAGAATTTTACAACTGTGCTAGTTCTCTCAGACTAGTCGGCTGTGGTTATGGGAAAATATAACTCAAAAATGCAAGACAACGTAGAAGTGGTAATTACATCAAAATTAGTTTTTAAACAAAAATTCAGTTTTGCAAGAATGTTTAGAAATAGCTTATTTTCAGTAGTTTTAACATAACCCCTTGGTGTAGCAAATTTATTCCGATTTTTGCATTGTTAAAATTAAGATGTTCTTTAAAATTTTTATTTAAAACGTTGGAATACTTTGAAAATTAATTATTTTTGTATCTACATTTTTTCAACTTTATTTCTGGCCTGTATGACACTCGCAAGGTAAGATAATCAGTAAGAAGTATTTTTAAGAAAAATGTGCTATTGTTTTAAGGACCGAAATGAAAACTAATTCAACTCGAATTCGATGGTGCAATAACTGTTAAATATACTTTTGAAGTAATTTATCTCAAGCAGCTCGTGGGGCATATAAAAACCTCTTACCACAGGGTGGCCATTTGTGGTTCCATAAAATCGTCTTTATGAAATGTTTACAATATGAAAGGATGTTTTCAAATGTGTACTGCGCTATGCAGAGCTTTCTTCATTCTTGGTAGGGTCAGGTACCTAGCCGGAGACCGTTGCTATTTTTTAACCGTGACTAAAAGTTACCCACAGTAAACCTAAATTTATGGATAATTTTTTTAGCTTTGAAATTTAAGCTTGACTAGAAATGAAGGTAACTAATAATTATTTAGAGATTACTCTCTCACTCACCAGGAAAGAGTGGGTCTGCTATTAAGTAAAAGTTTGGTAGGGCACCTATACTGGGAAGAATAATATTGGTCCTATTTAAATTCAGAATACGAAATGTTGCTATAATACAGTGCTATGCACTTACGAAAGTACAGGAGTATGAAAAGAAAGACATATTCTAGTCCAAGCTATCCGAAATTTTCAAGAAAATTGAATAGCAAGCCATGACCATTGACGAGAATGAAGGAATTCACAAAATCGTAGGACTCGAAACCAAAAACGAAAATGGTGAAATTCTTATAGATCTTTGTAGTCAACATGACCTAGTTATAGGAAAAACACTTTCTTCCCACAAGGAATATGTGGACCTCACCAAACAACATACAAAAAAACAGATATGTCGCGTAGCCATAAGCAGAAGCTGGCGAAATAATGGAGTGGCAGATATAAACACTGATCATCACCTACTAGTAAGTGAAATTACTCTAAAAATATCCAGTCTTAGGAGCAACACTAACAAAGCGCCCAGGGTATATGCTATACCAAAACTGAAATATGGAACCAGCAGAGAGAAACTTGTGTAAAATTGTGTAATAACACCCAGGACGATATAAATGATAGTTGGAGAAATATTAAAGTGGTTCTCAACAAAACATGCCAAGAATCTGCAGAGTAGGTATAGAGAAACGGCAGAAAACCATGGATTTCCGAGGGATCTAGGGAAAAACTGAATAACAGGAAGGGCCCAAGCAGAAAATAAATACTGAGATAAACTCCAATAAAGTAAAAACCAAAAAAAAAAGAAAATAAAACGAAATGTATGACGGGACAAAAGAAGATGGGTAAATTAACTAGCTGAACAAGCGAACACAGCATCAAGACATCATAACATGAGGAAACTATACAATATTATGTTACGAGCTAAAAGTCATTTAAAAATATTACATATTTAACTGCCCTATTTTCGACAAACCTAAATATTACCCGCTATTATAAGCTTCGAATTTCCAGCAATCTATATTCTTAATTAATTTCCGTTAGACTAGGCCGCTCTGGTTGCATCGGTGTTAGTCTGATTGCATATTTAAGGCTCCCTCCAGTTTTCAAATTTGAAGTTTCCTTATCAGCCTTTTTGGGCCATTCGCCTTGTTGTGCTGCTAAAGATTAGCTGTTTTTTTTTAATCTACGTTACGAAACGTACCTTAATTGGGTTATTTCGCAAGCATCTAGTTTGAGAAGTTAATTTTGTTGTGTTTGGAATGTTCCGGTGGTGCCAATGCAGACCCCGTGAAAATTATTTTGGTAATTGCCCAAGGCCAAACTTAGTTTGCATTTCGCTTTGGAAAGCACATGGTTCCTTTTGGCGAGATGGAGCCGGGAACACCTGAGGGTATGTTTTCTTGATGAATAATTAGCTAGATTCTATGGTTTGATGCCCTTTTAGCTCTTTCTGGTTGGTGACGTTCCTTTTGCTGGGCAACGTTCTTGTTTTTGGTTTTGTCCTTTTGTTTGGTGGCATTTCGAGTGATACTGAAGGCTCCTTTCGTGGCTGCCGGATATTTCGCACCGTGCGAGCGAATCTGCTCTTTGGTTAATCGACAAAGATGGCCCCTAGCTGTCGCCTTGAGCTTGGCGAGCATGTAGGAACCCCTCACCTACAATAAAGAGCGAAGGTGAAGTCCCTGTGTAACCTCCTTCGACGCGTTACCTGCAGTTCGTTAGTTCTGCACCCTTGACCGAGCCGGCCGCCCTGCTGCCCATCGGGCCCTCTTTCTACGCTTGCTGCAGCCTGGGAAAATCATCGCAAGGTCGGTTGTTTTGCATTATAATTTCGGCCACTCGAACTTCGGGATCCATTTTAATGTGTTACTGTGATCGTGCAACAATGTAATTAGTATTTATTAGACTTTTCTCTTTATGTATTTTAAGCATGTTCCTCACCCATTTAAAGTAACTGATATACATTTAGTGCACCACACTTGCCTTGTAAAGGATCTATTGCGGTAGGTCATTCCAATTAGCGTTTTAGGTTAAAAGTCATTCGGACGGTTGTGCCTCACGCTCCGTTCAAGTGTTAACATTATCGAATTTTGTACGGCATCTGCACGATAAACTTTAATCCGTCATGGAACGGCATTTAACGTTGGTGACATGTCTTTAGATTGAATCCAGCCTCAAGATAGGCCCGCATCTGCAAGTAATTACGTGCATTATTAGCTGTGACACTTTAATAAAGTTTTGAAAACTTACTTTAGTCAGTATCGGTTCGTAAAGCGTTATATTAGGAGACAAGATCTTGGATTCCGTGTAGGCGTTATTGCATATTAAAGCTAACATTAAGATTGCTCTTGCATAGTGGGAATTTGGTCGAATTCAACTAATCAATCCAAATTTCAATCTGAAATATATGTGTCATAGCCAAGAAGCTATCGACCGCCTTCTTTTAGTAGTGCATTTGGCCATGTCAAACATCAATTTGTAATTCTCTTACACATATTTACTTACAATAATTTACGTAGACCTATTTAACTGAAATTACGCCTGCATGTCAAGTACGCTCTGGTGATTATTTAAATTTATGTGCCAATATTTTGGTAAGGCTTAATAAGACGCGTAATTATGATGATGTAATCTCCCTATTGAGATATTGTGCTGATTTACTGTGATATGCTGATTTGGTTTGCCGTAGGACATTTTTGTGTGAATTTTAATTGTTTGTATTTTTGTTTGCTGCAATTACACTGCCTTGACATCTTTGCCTGCGTATCTGATTTGTGCCTTTGCCGTTACCCCTTTTCAGGTTTGGTTAGTAGCGCCTTCTGTAGTGTACCTTTTGTTTAGCAAAGTCCTGGGTTACTTGCTACTTGGCGCCCATATTTTTATTTTTCAGTCTTTCGTTTTACCCACGACCAACTTGGGCTGAGAGGCCGGTTGCTTTTGCTTACTTCTTTTACAGTCTCCGTAACGGTAACAATTACTAGACAACTTACAAATCGAAACATACAAAATAGACTACCTGTTAAGGATGCAGAGGGAAAAGTGTTGAAAACTACAGAAGAGCAACTTGTAAGATCGCATGAATGTTTTAATAAATACTCAACTCCGTTCAAAACGAAAACAACGGAGACGGTGCTGAAGAAATTGATAACAATGGAGATTATGACAACATCGAAAAAGCTGCACAAAAAATAGAGAATTTAGAATAGGCACACTAAACAAGGAAGAAAAATGTTGCTACCTAGTTTCTATGATAACACCCGAATAATTTAAGCTAAAGGTGCTTTACACACATTGATTGTGGTATAAAATTCTACTCAGTACTCCAGAAAAACAAAATCTGAATCTTTAATATAAATGTTAAATCGGTCCTGCTCTATGGGATGAATCGTGGCTTGTTATTAGGTAAAAGCCTTGAATAACAAACTAGAAACTTCTATGAACAGATGCTTAAGAGGTGCCTATTATGAATATTAGATGGCCGGAGGTAATATCCAATCTACACCTATGGCAATTCGCAGATGAAAAACCAGATTTTGGTTTTCTTTCATCCCATTTATCATATGATTTTTTAAACTAATATCTAGCATGATCTTCTAGATTGCCCTTTGTGATACTCTCACTTTCCCAGTATTTCCTTGTGTGATGGTTATAGTTTCCATGTCATATGTTTGGTTCTGTTTTTATTTTTTTTTGTTATCATTCTTTTTCCGAGGTCACTCTCAATCAATGCTTTTGTGACCAAATGAATATTGTATCTTATTCTAAGTAAAAGTAATTTGTAGATATAGGAGGATTTATTTTTCAATTTATTTTCCAGTTACAATTAAATAATCCGTACACTATTGAACAGTAAATAAAATAATAATAAAATAATAATGTCGACACTCGTAGGACGCAGGGGTCGTACTCTTTCTTCATACTTATAGGAATGTCTTTATTTTTCAAAATATGAATTAATTTTCCAAAGAAGAAGCTCCTATCCTTTTTTTTGTATTTCTATGATTTGGTTTTCTTTACCTAATTGCATTTCGTAGTGAAGATCAAGGGCGTAGCCAGGGGTTGTGCCTAAGGTGCTCCAGAACCCCCCGAAATTCTCATCAAATTACGTTTTTAACAATGACTAACAGAAGCTTCTTTAACCTACTATCTGTTACATCCTTATAAACCTTTCCCCCTGGTTCCGTACCCCCCAAAATAAAATCCTGGCTACGCCCTTGGTCAAGATATATGTGGTTTTCCATTATCTATTATTTGATTTTCTAACACCGCAATGTCATCGTTCTTACTCATTATATTCTTCTTTTTCAAATTCATCTTAGATGCATCATTTAACTGTTCCAGCATAGTTTGTAGTTGCTTGAAATCGCTGCGAATGGGCGCAATGTCATTTGCAAGACGCCAAAATCAACTGCTTCAAAAAGCCAATCTAAATAACTTAGAGGATATGATATTACGCTGACGAACTTCTCTTCATATCTGCATTTTATCAGTTTTTAGGTCTTCGTCGATAATGACGTGAAATGAATCGCATTCATACCATGTGTTCAAAGAGAAATTACATAAAAGTTGACCATGAAACATAAAACTAATATGAACAGCATGATTTAGAGACAGCAATCTTTAGAATTTTCAATTACGCTATCAGCGTATAATATAAACTTACAATAACAACAACAGTGATGACAGTTAATGAATTCTAAAGCTTACTGTTGACATTACTTTTCTTTTCAATGGCCAACCATTATGTAATTTCTTTTTGAACACGCCGTATGTGTTTTTTATGATTTGTGTGTATCGAGAGTCTATTCTGGCGTTTTCCATCATTGCTAGGACTGCCCATGTCTCAATGGTATCTGAGGCTTTCTGATAATCGATACTAGTGCCAAATAAATGTTTATATTATACTCTGTTGTTTTCTCGATCGATAGCTTGATACACTGCAGATGGTCTATGGTACCGAAACCACTTCTGAATACAGCCTACTCGACTGGCAGGTAAGTCTTCTCCGCGAGAATTTGAGTTTTTTATTTGTCCGAGTGCTTACATTACATTACAAATGAGTGAGGTCTTTTCTGGAGTGAGTTATTTGTAATAATAGACGAGTGTCATACAAAATTTTACCTAACAACTAAATAGATTAAAAAAGAAAACATAAATTTTGTATTGAGAAAACATCCATTAATTAAGAAAATTATATGCATATGATGTGGCCATGCGGAGCCGTGCAGCGTTCATAAATTACCACGCAAAGGACCCACCAAAGCAGCGCAGGAAATCGTGAAGGTGAGAACTGCAGATTGACAAGCTGTCCAGTCTTACTCAGCGGGGGCTTCAATGGTAAACTGCAGGTATCAACTAAACCCTTTTTCGACAATAGCGGCGGTTGCTCAAGGATCAGGATCCATTCAGTCAGTATCTTTCCGTTTACAACATTCCGCTTATTATATTTGACTACGGGATTTCGTGTCTAAGATCCGTCTAGCGCATTTTGAACCCGAGTCAGTAATAAGTGCACTCATTCACAGATCTCTGTCAAAATACCCCGGCGCGTTCATCTGTTAGAACAATAGTTGTTTTATAGCGCACTATAGTATTTGTTTATACCATTCAACACTTATGAACATTTGTCTGTGAACATGTTAAAGTTTGTTAAAATAAATAAATAGCTGTTGTTTTCTATCAATTATTACCATGTCTAAATACTCGAGGTATTACAATTTATAGGCGTTAACCAGCAGCAACTAAACATATATTTAATTCAACGTGATCTGTGGGCTTGCCTCTTATTGGCTATTCGTGGACGTCCAGTGGCTACGATAGCACATAAATACGAAATATTGCAGAAATATAACATAATTATTAAAGAAATATGAAATATGAAAATAACTGAATCTCTTACAGTTAAATTTAAATTATGGTTATAATAGCACACCCCTCATCATTTGTCGCGCCTCCTAGTTTGCCTACCCGTGTCCTAGAGCTATGTTTGGACATCTCCTGACTCCTAACGATTAAATGCTCTTGCTCATCATCAGTTCTAGTTCTTTTCAGGTGGCCCACCCACACTAAACGATGTACGATTCTTGATTGTCGCCATTATGGCTTCTGAGTCTTGTAAGGAATATTCGTGTTAACTCCGTCTCTATTCTGTCGCTATTCTGCAGATGATGAGATCGAACTTTGCACCCGTTTTTTGGGTGGTCGCCAAGGTAATCTCTGCCATATTGACTTCTGCGTTTTACATATTTTAACTAATCGATCCTCAAGCATTCTATCCACATGTTCACTCCACTCATTCTTTCTTCTATTACTCAATTTTAGAACATTCTGAACGTTGCAACGTTTTCTTATGGATACGTTGGTTTTTCTGTCTCACTGGTGTTAGTGCCTTATATACTATAATGAAAATCAGCTACCGCAACTCAGTTTGTTATAATTTTTGTAAATGGGACATATTATAGCACTACCTCACTTCTTTGGCATATCTTCCCGATTCCTTGTGCGGCATTTTTACTTCCCTTGTCTAAAATACGAAGGAAGTATTGTAATCGCAAAAAACACCTTCCGAGATTTCTTTAGATTTTCACGTTTCAGGGTTTTTCGATGATGAAAAATAGGTTTTCTCAATTTCGTCTGTGTCTGTCTGTCGGTTGCCGGTATAATTCAAAAGTTATTTTTTGCAGGAAGACAATATATTGCATGGAGATTATATGGCTACCTAGCATGATACCCAGAAAATGATGGACAAATATATACAGGGTCAGCACCTCAATAAAATTTTGTTTATGTTTGCTTTAACTGAGAAATAGATATAAGCGATAATTTGCACATAACTCAGGATTTACCCCTGACGAAAATAAGACACAACAGATATAGGGTAAATGCTGTAAAAGGGACCTAAAGGGTCAGCGATAAACGCTTTGTAGTCTAATTTTCCGTGGGCGAATGCAACGAACGAGCGATTTGCTTGTGGGCTACCGATAATCGTTGAAATCGCATTCGCAGGCGCTGAAGTTGGTATCTTACCGCCGACACTGTTTTTTAAATTTAAAAATTGATGTAATTCCCATTGCCAAGTGTGGCTTCTATTGTTTCAGTATTATTTGGAACATGAAGATATTTTTACCCTCAGTTTCCTTTGATTCTTAAATATGTTTAGTATCGCAACGTCCACTTGCCAGGGAAATTCTGAGTAAATTCCTTTACAGATTTTTTTAAGCTCTTCGTTTATTTAATCTTCCCCTGGCGAACTTTCTAGCGCTTGGAGTCGCACTGTTGCTTCTTGTGTTGGAGATTTCATGCTCATTTGTGAGCCATAAAATTGTGTCCTTTCATTTTGATCAGTTTCATTCTGTTCTTCAAGCTTAAGTTCATTTAATTCTTCCTTAAAATACTCTGCCGACCTATCTAGACCTCTCCTTCGTCTCACAACATGCACCCCCCCCCCCCCACCCCATTTACTTTGTACATATATATATTTTCTTGTCTGAAAGTCGTTTTTGCTTTTCTTCACCTTTTCGTAACATTTTTGGTTATGTCTCTTTGGATAGTCTATTTCCATCTTACCTATTTTTTCTGCTTTATTTTCTCTTCTTCCTCTTACTGCAATACGTTTACCTTGTTTCTTTGTAGGAATTTTCTAGCGTTATGCTTGTCTTTATTTACAGTATCTTTTCCATGGCTTTCTTTCTTATTCTGTATGCTTTTCATCATACCAGGGGTTCAGAAACTTCTTATCCCGTTGAACTAGTGTTTTTTTGGCTACTGGATTTATTGTTACCTTTATTCTGGTCAATTTTTTTCTATAATGTGATGGCTATTTGTTGCTCGTGCGTTGTTATGTCTTCACTAATTTTATTCTGAAAGTCGAGCGTTACATTTTCTTCTGTAAGGGTCCTCATATTACGTAATTTATCTGCGATTTCGTTGTCTTCCTTTAACTTCCCTTTTCAATTTTTGGCTCACACTTCTTTTACCGATAAGTGGTCTGGGTTCCATGTAGGTTTATTCATAATTGTTGTACTTATCGCAAAGTCTGTTAATTTGTCTATACCTATAGTGTGCTGAAAATGCAGGGACCACTAAAAACAGATATAATTGAAACTATATATAAAAGAACCACACTGGCAGGAATAACTCTAGTACAGAAAAACAAGCGAATTGCTAAAAAGAAAATCAAAAGTGGAAGATATAGCAACGGGAATATCACGGTAAAAATGACAGTGGGTTAACCATGTTGCCAGAATGATACACAAGTTGAACAAGAAGGTTTTAGACTGGAGATCATAGTGAAGAAGAAGAGGTGTGGACAGACCAATGATGAGATCAGCAGACAAAATAAGAAAAATTGCGGGAACTAAATTGCAAGAATTGGTACAGAGCAGAAAGGCATGGAAGGGAAGAGGCCTATACCCGTATTTGGATAGAGAGAGGTTAGAAGAGAGAGATAGAGAGTAGAAGAATGGTGTGTTTAGTCTTAGTTTTTCCAGCATTTCTTTTTTATTTATTGATTTCTGCAACCAACCACCAAATAAACTTTGCAGTAATACACATATACATATAAGAAAATACAAAAATAGAGATACTGTAATTGTAATATGTAGTAGTAATACTAAAAGACACACACAATAAATTTATGAGAAAAAAATGAAATAAATGCAGAATGTACATAGTCGCAGTTGTGAACAAAAGCTAGCATGTAACTACTATGTTCATTGCAGATTTTAGTTAGTTTAGTAACATTTTTTGTATTCATTTTTCTTTTATTTGACAATTAATTTTTTAAACTGCTGATTCCTCTTTTCAGTCCAATAAGAGCACTTGCCCCACACAAAATGTTATTCTGATATTAATGAGATGGAAAATGCAAGAGAATTGCTGTAACAAAAATTATTTAAATTTTACAAAAAATTATGATTTTCTATTCGTTTAGTTTGCAATTTTCATTGATTTGGTAATAGACGCAGTATGTCTTCAATGCTTCAATAATTCTAAAATAGTCATAAACGTCTGCCATCACTTACTGATATGCTACATGAATAGCAACTAATGATGAGACATCGAAGTTTTACAACTGTACTCTATTACTTTATCTACAATTGTCATTAGTCTACACCTAAATATAACATTTCCCGAATTTTCTAGCAACTCTACAACAGCTTAAGCAAACAACATTCAATGTTTGTCGTCACCTTCTGTCATGCTACACGTATGGGATGAGAGATAGCAACTCGATTGAAGCCATGCGAACATGGAGGACGAGCAAAGCGCAGCATCAGCCAAAGTCGGCACCGAATTTCATTCGACATTGATTGCAACTTTAGGAAAGCCGGCGCTCTGTAGGTTTAAAATCGCGCCTGTCGGCTGCGATTCGTTGCTTTGCGAAGTAATTAAAACCCATTCCGTCAATTCTCTTTTGATTAATTGTGAACACAGCGGCTCTGAGGGGTCCGGTCTATCTCCAAGCCCACCGCTGTTTATCTCAGCAGACCAGCCGGCGTAATTTCCATCTCAATCGTCACTTTTAATGGCACACGAAATTGTTTCCTTGATTGCAGTGACACGTTCAATCACTTTTCATTTAGTAAGATGACTAGTTAATTGACTTTTAGGGAAATTCGCTTTCATCCGCTCCTTGCTCGTAGTAGAACAGTTCGCCCAAAGGATTGTTCTCCTGTGTGTTTTCAGGCGCTACTCCTCCGGGATCATATCCACGAATGCTTTGACCTCGCGCACGTGTTCGTTGATCCTTGATTTGCATTGTTCCTTGCAGCCTCAGAGTCTGTACATTATTTTATTTTGATAAAAGTATCAGTTGGAAATAAATATTCAATGGTGAAGAGTTTGCAGAACAAACATCTTGCATAACAAAGGAATTTATCATTGTTTTTCTTCATGTGAAGAAATTAGCAAACAAGTTGGATACTGTACAAAGGTTATGATTCAGTATTGAGATTTAATTTCCTTCAGTTATAAAAACTTAAGCTAGTTATAGTAATGAAATTAGTCACTTAAATGGAATTTTGGTGAAAAAAAGATGTCTTGTTGGAAAGTATGAAATTTCTTGTAAATTATCGTTTGGGGAAAGACCTTAAACCGAAAATACCAAATTCATGGAACACCATTGTTGCTGGTCAGCTACACGGTGACTTTATGTGAAGAAAAAGGGATTTTGTATTTCGATATCTATATGGTGATACATTGGAACCCGTAGCAGTAACAAAATTCTTCTATGCCGACGACTTAATAGTGTTTGAAGGTAGCCAGGAAAACGTACGAATGAAATCAAATACATAAAAAGATGTTTTACAGCAACATCATATTAAAATAAATATAGAGAAGACTGAAATAATAATCAGTTCTAAATTAACTGAAAACTTACCTTCATAGAAGACCAAAGTTAGAATTTTTATAACAGTATTTGTGCCAACGTTGATGTATGGTTGTAAATATCGGATTTAGACAAAAGATTTAAAAGTAAGCTGGAAGCCTGGGAGGTGACATATAGAAAGATGGTCGAGGTGACCAAGAGAGTCGGAATACGTAACGGTGTAATAGTAACTAAATTGGAACTGGAAAAACTACAGACAGCAATAGAAAGAGAGCAACTGGGATGGTTTGGTCCCATGTTTAGAATGATAGAAGATAGAATAATGAAAAAAATGGTAAATTAAAAAGGCTGGTAAGTAACTGCAATGGAGAGGTTAGGAAAATTCTACAAAAGAAAAGGGAACTAAAAATAAACAAAGTTACGAGAGGCAAGTAGATAAGTAAGTATGTAGGTCCAATTCATTTCAGATAATTTCAGTTTATGAAAAGTGCGTTTACACATGTAAACTAGTATTAATTGAATAATTAAATTAAAAGATGGGGACAGCCAATAATAATATATTTTCATTAACTTGACATTATTTGGTTTATGTTTGATAAATACAGCTAATATTAAGAATTTTAATTCAGAATGGGGCTCAAATTACACAATTTCTTTTGATTGGAAAGTACGATGAGCCACTTTATTTGTTGTCCATTTTCATTAGATGGTAGTTAGTTCAACGAAGTAGTGAAGGCATATACATACAGTCGGATAACTTGCAAGAAAAGAATATGGATAAAGTATAATGAAATTAAGAAAGCAAATGTTAAAATGGAATTTAATTGTAACGGGCATGTAAAAGGGTGCAGCTCTAGATTTGCACTTTTAATGTGCAGAAGTGAACAGGAATGTACAGATTTGTAAACTGTGTCAAAAAGTGATACGTTTGGAATTGGGAGTGACATTTGGGGTTATTTTGGACTGAGAATAGAGGTTGATTGTTAATTCTGAAGAAAATTTAGGTGTTATAATTTATTACTTGATTTTTAGTATTTTTAATTGCATCAACTGTGAAAGCGAGGATACGGAAGCTCTGACCTTCCGCCTTGCAGGCCAAGCTCCTTCATGGGGTATTAGTGCCTCACCATTATTATTATTAATTGTATCAACTTAATCTAAGAGATGTCAAAATTTAAATAGAATATGAGCCTGGGTGCTTAGGGAAATGATTATTTAAAAATAATAAACAGTGTACTTTTTATAAGAAAAGGAAATACATATATTTTGATATGTTTCAGTGAAGTATATAGTATTCAATCATAAAAGTTTAAATAATTGTTTATTAAAATAAATTTGTATAAGTAACGCGCTTCTATGTGACATATATTGTAATGGTTTAGTGCCCACAGCAATTCTGGTTGCCTAACTAAAACGAAAGATGAATAATTTCAAAATTAGCACAGAATTAAATATTTTATTTACTGTCAGTCATTTTACACTAGTAAATGTACTTGAGATGAGTAGCAATAATTATAAGTTGATTGAAAAAGGTTAGCATTAGATAAGGCAGAACCAAGAAGGTTACGTTTAGCGTTTTATTAATAATTGATGTTAGGAATGGCAAACGCAACTTAATTTATGTAGCTGACAAATGTGAGTTTGGTGAAATCAATACAATGATATGAATTTTATTATAATACAAAGATGGTTTGTGAAGTACGAAAATTATATGGGCGTTATGATTAAAAATTGTATCACCAGCAAATGACAAGACAACTGAAGGGTAAAGAAACGGTGCAAAGCAGTACGAGGAAGTAAAGATTGCAAAGAGCAATTAGGCTACTTATCAAAGGTAACAGACATCGTGCAGTGCTATAATAAATATGTGAAACACTGCATTTAAAACTAAAGTGATTAAAACGCAGAGATTTAAAGTGTAAAAGTGACAATTCCCAAGAAGAGACAGTTTAGTATTTAAGCAAAAAGAGTATATCGAAACTATAGTTCATAAGTAAAACATGTTATCAAAACTCTTTTCATAAAAACAATTGTAAATCTAGTTTACTAAGATACGAGACAGTCAATTGTTTAGAATATCGAGAAGAAGCTTGTAAAATTTGTTGGGTGCAAGAGATGCTCCCAGTTTTGTATACTTACATTTGTTAATAAAAAAGTTATTTGTATGAGCCAAAAAGTGTTTTCCATATTCAACAGTGTGCAGAGCATCCTTTTATGCTAAACAACAGTATGCAAGTACACTTCTGGGCACTTCTTGACAACAAACAGAATACTACTTGCGATTCAGTATGGGTTTAGAAACCAATATTCGCCGGCTCATCAACTCCTACGGATCACGCAGCAGGGGGGTTACGAGAATAAAAAGTTCACAATCATATTGTTAGACGTAGCATAGACTTTCGATACCGTGTGGCTCAATCGACTAATACCGAAACTGATGCAAATAAGATTACCAATGTGTTTGTTCAAGATTGTTGTATCTTTCCTTAATAATAGAAAATTTTGCTATACGCATCTATTCAACGCCTTCAGATTGGAAAAGTATTGGCGCGAGGTCCCGCAAGGATACATTTTAGGCCCAATGTTATTTAATATTTTTACTCATGGCTTTGAAGAACCTGAGGGCATACAACTCGCCATGTTCGCAGATGACACCGCACCCATAACACAACATGACAATTTGCAAAGTACTACCGCAGTACTTCAAACTGGTATCAATGAGCTAATGAAATGGTGTATAGCAATAAATCCAACAAAACTGGAGGCGAAGATCTTTACACTCAAGCGATATAGCAGCTCAGCTCACTACACATGATCAAGAGATAAGATGGAATCCATTAGAAGAGGGTATTAAATATTTAGGTGTATATCTCAACCAACAAGTTCTATGGGGCTATCACATAAATCGAAAGCTAAATGCTCCCTTATGTCAAAATTTAGATAGAATATGAGCCTGGGTGCTTAGGGAAATGATTATTTAAAAATAATAAACAGTGTACTTTTCACAAGAAAAGGAAATACATATATTTTGATATGTTTCAGTGAAGTGTATAGTATTCAATCATAAAAGTTTAAATAATTGTTTATTAAAATAAATTTGTATAAGTAACGCGCTTCTATGTGACATATATTGTAATGGTTTAGTGCCCACAGCAATTCTGGTTGCCTAACTAAAACGAAAGATGAATAATTTCAAAATTAGCACAGAATTAAATATTTTATTTACTGTTAGTCATTTTACACTAGTAAATGCACTTGAGATGAGTAGCAATAATTATAAGTTGATTGAAAAAGGTTAGCATTAGATAAGGCAGAACCAAGAAGGTTACGTTTAGCGTTTTATTAATAATTGATGTTAGGAATGGCAAACGCAACTTAATTTATGTAGCTGACAGATTTGAGTTTGGTGAAATCAATACAATGATAAGAATTTTATTATAATACAAAGATGGTTTGTGAAGTACGAAAATTATATGAGCGTTATGATTAAAAATTGTATCACCAGCAAATGACAAGACAACTGAAGGGTAAAGAAACGGTGCAAAGCAGTACGAGGAAGTAAAGATTGCAAAGAGCAATTAGGCTACGTATCAAAGGTAACAGACATCGTGCAGTGCTATAATAAATATGTGAAACACTGCATTTAAAACTAAATTGATTCAAACGCAGAGATTTAAAGTGTAAAAGTTACAATTCCCAAGAAGAGACAGTTTAGTATTTAAGCAAAAAGAGTATATCGAAACTATAGTTCATAAGTAAAACATGTTATCAAAACTCTTTTCATAAAAACAATTGTAAATCTAGTTTACTAAGATACGAGACAGTCAATTGTTTAGAATATCGAGAAGAAGCTTGTAAAATTTGTTGGGTGCAAGAGACGCTCCCAGTTTTGTATACTTACATTTGTTAATAAAAAAGTTATTTGTATAAGCCAAAAAGTGTTTTCCATATTCAACAGTGTGCAGAGCATCCTTTTATGCTAAACAACAGTATGCAAGTACACTTCTGGGCACTTCTTGACAACAAACAGAATACTACTTGCGATTCAGTATGGGTTTAGAAACCAATATTCGCCGGCTCATCAACTCCTACGGATCACACAGCAGGGGGGTTACGAGAATAAAAAGTTCACAATCATATTGTTAGACGTAGCATAGACTCTCGATACCGTGTGGCTCAATCGACTAATACCGAAACTGATGCAAATAAGATTACCAATGTGTTTGTTCAAGATTGTTGTATCTTTCCTTAATAATAGAAAATTTTGCTATACGCATCTATTCAACGCCCTCAGATTGGAAAAGTATTGGCGCGAGGTCCCGCAAGGATATTTTAGGCCCAATGTTATTTAATATTTTTACTCATGGCTTTGAAGAACCTGAGGGCATACAACTCGCCATGTTCGCAGATGACACCGCACCCATAACACAGCAAGACAATTTGCAAAGTGCTACTGCAGTACTTCAAACTGGTATCAATGAGCTAATGAAATGGTGTATAACAATAAATCCAACAAAAATGGAGGCGAAGATCTTTACACTCAAGCGATATAGCAGCTCAGCTCACTACACATGATCAAGAGATAAGATGGAATCCATTAGAAGAGGGTATTAAATATTTAGGTGTATATCTCAACCAACAAGTTCTATGGGGCTATCACATAAATCGAAAGCTAAATGCTCCCTTAGATATGTTGTATCCTATATTAAATCCCAGAAGCTCATTAAAAATAGAGTGCGGTTTTCTTATTTATAACTCCATTTTACGACCTATACTCACTCACGGCTGCCCAGTGTGGAATGCCGCATCACAAACGAAAAATACAAGTTTTTGAGAATAAACTGTTAACAAGTGTCGACTAGTTTGTGAGAAACAAACAAATCCACTGCGAACTTAACCAATTAACAATTGAACAGTTTATTAAAAAGATCTGTGTTAAATTCCATAAAAACTTAGAAATATGTTTAAGAGTCGATTAACACAAGACCTTGTTGAAATAGACTAATCTGTAAATATCTAATATTAGGACAATACTTACCATTTGTACGCTGGGCTCCATAGATCAGTAGTTACGCATTCTGCCTACTGATCTAATGGTCGAGAGTTCGATCCCCGACCCAGGTGAGGTTTTTCAAAATAAAAAAATGCGGATGAAAACCTCTCCAGAATGCCTAGGGTTGGACCTCCTTAGTCTCGGCAAAATTCTAAGAACGATTAAGGTACCTGGTACTCTGCATGTCTAGACCTTATCCTTGGCAAAAAGGGTCTATGAAGGCCTACTTGCCTGGCATCAGTTTTCCCACAACTGATACTACTACCACTACTACCATTTGTACTATTTTATTATATTTTATAACTTTGTTATTAACTACAATAACCAATAATGTTAACATTAGATTGTAGTTACTGTGTAGTTGTTATGCAAAATAGTTTAACAAAACCATGAATAGCAAAAAATATTTGCTGAACTGGTTCTTCTGATAATATAAATAATTTAAAAAATCTGAATAAGATTATGGGTCCACCATTAAAATTTGAAATAATTTTACGAAAACATAATAATTTAACTAACTGACATTTGCATTTAGATAGTGCGTCGTTAAAAATTTACTACAAATAATGGAGGTTTTTCCATGGAAACGAATATAATTACCGTTGCCATTTTTTAAAGCTGTATTTCCCGATAAATGATATTTTTCGAAACTAGCCACTGCAGCATTCTCAAAAAATATGAATTTTTATATTACCTACTTGTCTCAAACATTTCTACACGTTATTTAACCCCCGAGGAGGTATCACACATTTTTATTCCTTGACGAAGGGTATTCTCAAACAGAAGTGGCTAGAGCTTTTGAACACCAACAAATCTTTGGTACTGATCTGAATTTTCCCTAGGTGCCAGAGAGAGGTCGTGCTGATGTTTCATTATTAAACAACAAACTATACATGCCTTTCAGAAATCTTACAGCTTGCTATGTTGAGCTCAGAAATACATATTAAGCAGGTTGAACATTTATCACGATAACACTAAAATCATTGCTGAAACCGGCCATTAGTGGTGGTGTAAATTCTTCATCGTTGCTAAAAATTATTGGATTCATGGTTGGTTCATGATATTAACCAATTCGGCAAGTTTTCACAGCCCTGGGAATCCAAAATATCTCTCTTTTAACAATCAATGCTGATATCGTGTGTTAGAAAGTATTCATGCGTTTGAAGTCAATGCACTTGGTTATTTTATTTTTCTTCTTTGGCTTTTATAATGCGGTTTTATAAACCATATTCGGCCTCAGCGTGGGAAAGTGGCTAGCCTAACCCGTTGATTCAAGGACGAATGCCTTTTCACAGCGTTTGTGACCAGCAAAGATGTATCGTGGTCGAAAAGCGTACACTGTAACCAATTTGCAGTTGTTTTAGTTTTCAAAATTTGCTCCTTTATTTTGAAATAATTTTTCTACACATAGGTAGTCTAAAAAATTCATTAATATAATTCTTCTTCTTCTCGAACCTTCTCCATTCTGTAGGATTATTATGGCGTAATGCCTATCATTTCCCTTTTATTAGAATGAGCAGGCCGGTTTACATCTTTCTCTACAGGTTGTTGGTTGATCACCAATTTTCTGTCACTTGTTATAATCTTTGCATGTTTTCCTTCAGTTGCCGATTGTCACTGTTTTCAAATCATGTATATCAAGCCCATTGATCTACACTTACATCTTCTTGTTTGCGTTGTCATTGATCTCTTTTTACTATGTTTGTTTAATAATATATCTCTGGATCACCTTTGCTCTTTCCTGTTGATTTACGAAACTTCTTACCTGCCTCTATGGTAGAGATAGTAGTTGAAGCAAATAAAGGATCTTGTGCATTTCGAACGATACTAGCGATTTGAAAACAACAGAATATTGCTATGACCACATTTTAATAGCCCTATATTTTAAAATATAATTATTAAGAATTTATAAAACAACCAACAATACAGATATTTATTGTTAAATGTGCAGAAAATGTAATAATTTAGCTTTCAGATTTCTTATAAAATAGCAAACATTGTAAATAATTGACAGTATGTTTTTAGAATAGCATTATTTTTGTGTAAAAACAAATTAAAGTTAAAGTAGGCTTAGCATTTCATGCAACTAAAATAAAACACTGTAAACAAACAAAAGGAGGTTCGGGGCAGCTTCTTTAAGAGTCAGTTGTGTTTTGCGAAGCACCCCAATAAACGATATTTATGTACAATTATGTACAATTATAAATACCCAAGTTTACCAAAAATTGTCTTTTTATTGAGAGAATGGGCCCAGGGTGATTTGTGCTTTTCCATTGTATTGAGCTTCCGCAAGTGGTAGAACGAGGCATCAATTGGTTAGAGTACATCCCAGAGTATTTCAGTGGTTTTACGGAGGTCCAGCCAGTTTTGTAAGTGCCTGTCCATGCATAAGCGAGCAGTGTACGAGTGGAGCACCGCAGCCCTATAGTGGTCCCCCTAGCTTCAGTAAGAGCCATCCAAAGGGTATTCAAGTGCAAGCCGATATCGAGGTGCAGGCCAGAGCCTATTCCTGCCTGGCTAACAGCGGGCTGGTTACGAATCCCTGTCTTGAGCATCGTGGGACGTTCAGCGAGAGTCCAGGTATCCCGAGTAGCATCGTAGAAGCCACCAAAGGTCAGATTTTGCTTGCTAAATGGTGTATTTTGTGAATGTGTTCGGTTGGCGTGGGTTTTGCATTTAACTTCCGGCAGCGTAGCGTCAGTAGAAGTCAATTGTTTCGTGACGTAGTATAACTTATAGTCGATTTTTCTCGCATAGCAATAGCGGTCACATAAACATTTTAAATAAAACACGAAGGATGTTTACGAATTTTGGATCGCCCATGCTGCGAAATCTTTGACTACATGATCCACATTACGCGAAGCAGCATAACTACTTTCGGGAATTTACATAAATTCAGTTTTCGCATTATTTCCACCTGAAGTCGCAGCGGATAACGCCGCCGTCCTATCTGAGTGTTATTACAGGCAGTTTTGCGCAAGTTTAACAGGATTGACCCGGTTTCGCGACTTTCGGCGTTTGTTAACACGTCAAAGTTAGGAAGTAATAAAGACATGTAGGGCTGTGGAGAAAATCCCGATGCTCGTATGACACATCCACTAATCTCCACGTGAGAGTCATCTGTTCGGAGCCGAGCGAATGCAAATTGCGCGAGTTAGGACGCCTAATAGACTTAATCTTGTCGTTTATGTTCAACACTCACGCGGGATAATTAGCAGCGACGCAGATCTTAGCACAAAGAGCTCGGCTCCCGCTATTGAATCCTGGTGTTTGCTCGTTCTAATTACGGGGCCGCAAGCGACGCCAAATTAAACTTTCATCAGCTATTACCATATGAGAGAGCTCTAATTAAGGTGAAGCACCGCGCCATTGTTTGTACCCTGCACCTAGATACAAGTTGGCTACACTTACACCCTGTACGATATACAATCTGGCGACATTCTGCTGCTCGGCTCTGTATAAATTAGTTCCCCGCTTATGGAACGCTGCACCGAGCGCCAATTTCAATTTCACGTTTTGCTTTTAAGGAAAACCAGTCGGTGCATTTTTTTGGAATAGCTATCAGTCAGACATAACATAACATAACTAAATGCAGATAATTACAGTGGCTATATTGTACGTGCAGCCACTGTCCGCATGTACTTTTCACGCAATCCGCAAAGTTGATTCTTGCCAGTTTTGTACCTAGCTGCTGGAAAATGTATAAGGAGGCTAAGTTCTTCTGTTTCTTCGATTCTGCTCTGCTTTTTGTTATAATTATTTATATCTGATGTATCTTATGAATGCACGAACAGAAAACTGGTAAGAGCTTAGTAGATCACCATGGAAGGAGTGAAGAATGAAATATTGATCTGGATGACATACCTGCCTCAATCTGGAAAATGCTCAGCAGCTGAGAGACCAAAATTCTCGCCGTCCTCTTTAACCGTATAGTTGACGAAGGTGTGGCCTTATCGACAACTAGCACGATGGTATCCATCTGCAAGGACAAGGGCGAGGTCGCGGAATTCCCCAATTATCGCCAATCCATCTTCTGTGCTAACCCCTAAAGATCTTCAATCAGTCAGACTAACATAATTAAATGCAGATAATTACAGTAGCTATATTGTACGTGCAGCCGCTGTCCGCATGTACTTTTCACGCAATCCGCAAAGTTGATTCTTGCCAGTTTTGTACCTAGCTGCTGGAAAATGTATAAGGAGGCTAAGTTCTTCTGTTTCTTCGATTCCTCTCTGCTTTTTAGTTATAGTTATTTATATCTGATGTACCTTATGAATGCATGAACAGAAAACTGGTAAGAGCTTAGTAGATCACCATGGAAGGAGTGAAGAATGAAAATCGATCTGGATGACATACCTGCCTCAATCTGGAAAATGCTCATGAAACGACAGTAAAAGAAACACGGACATCAGGGAAGAACTAAACATATAGAGCTTCAAAGAAAAAAGTGATACACTCAGACAAAATTGAAGAACCACCACATAGAAACAATGGACGAACGTAGACAACCTAAGATATACTTCAGATACAGGACAAGAGGAAATAAAAGTCTAGGTATACAGAAGAAAAGATGAAAATACCAAATACAGTAATAAACAGCTGATATCTGAATAAGGTAACAGAGAAGAAGTTGCAAAACCTGAAGCGAGAAGGAAAAAACGAAGAGGAGAAGGAAAAGAATCTACGTGCATATCTGTTCCTCTCTGATAATAAACTCCTATTTTCTCCCACAAGCTGTTATGTTTTCTCTATTTTTATTATGTTTACGTTTTGGCAACTAGTTTAATCAGCTGTTCTTTTTGTGAACTTTTTGGCTTTCGTTGGAACTATATGTTTTCGCCATGCTTTTAGCCATAGTTTTCACACCTTTCCTATTTTGCACTTCCAGTGTATTTAAGAGTGTACGTTGGCGTTTTATATTTACATGGTCAGCATATTTAACAAAAATATCAGCCAAGAATTGTTATAGCGGCATAAATATTACAGATTCCAAGGGGTGATGTCTTCTTTTTCTTTATGAAAGACTAATATTGTAGGTGTGTTCCAGTTACAGTTCCCTAAAAAGTATCTATAATATCGTCGCTTCCTACTGTATTGCATCCTTCTATTTATATCCATTTTCAAAATCGCCGCCGCAGAGGTATAAAAACGCGATAATTTAAAAATCGAATGACTTTTGGAAACAATAAATTGAAGAATTGTTAGAACATGAAAACAGCGAGGGACGGTATGAGTTGCATTTCTTTTCACAATGTTCTGGAAAAGTTTGAATTTCAAAGAACAATTTCAAGCGTTCTTACCTATTTTGCTGGGGTGTATTGTAATTGGTACCAAGGATCTGTTGCTTAATAATGAAATTCTACCAGGAATCTTACTCTAACGACTAACTACAACTTAAAGTAATCTAACTAGCGACAGTGTACCAATTTAGAGGTCTACCAATAAGTTCCACACAAATTAATAAATTTCATAGTTGTAAATACTCATGAGTAAGAAGGTTAAATCTTCAAGGGAAACTTCATCGTCTTTGTCTTTTACTAAGCTTGCTTTAACTGACAATTATTAACTTTCACTTTATTTTCTTCGCTGTCTTCCGTTTCCAATTTAGTCGGGACACTTTTAAATACTGTTTTACTATCTATTGCTGTTTCTTCTTCGAAAGTTATATAGTACTACTAGCAGAGGATATCTGATTTTTATATGATTCGTTCTAACCAAACAAAATGACCCACCCAGCTTCACTATAAAGAGTTGTAATATAGCTTTGACATAACATCTTTTAATGTAAAAAATTAATGATCCATCAGATGAGCCCAAAATCAGGTATCTGCAGAACAAACTAAGAGATTCGTCAACCATAAGAAATCCTAATGTAGAAGAAAAGAACTTTCTGTAACCAGAAGTTCATATCTTTGGCGTTGTCACTTCAAGAACTAAAAACTATTTTACCTTGTAGGTAAAAACAAATCGCTATCGTTCAAATACAAGTATTTATATTGTTTTAGTTTACTACTAATATTTGATGGAAACCTTTTTCCAAATTTTGTAAAAATTGCTCACTTGAATTCTGTAGTGTCCTCATCATTTCTAAAGTGCTACATTCAAACTTGATTAATGCCATTACGTAGATTCTTATGAAAATTTGCGCTTTTCTCTAATTACTCTCTAGTTACGTTCACCAATTTGAGCTTTTAAATTGACACAGGAAGAACCTGTTTCGCGTATAGATTCTCAAAACTTTCCTTTGGTAAACTTAGTTACTTTATCTGAATATGCGCAGTTGCATATTTAGTGGTCTTTGTCTAATTTCTTTAATATCGGATTTTATTTTAAGAAACAGAATTTAAATTGCCGAGGTTTGCCGAAAATGAAAAAAAGTTTAGGACAGATTAAGTCCCGTCTACTTAAAAGGCTTTGGTTTCAGAGAAAACAGAGTGAGAGATGTATACATGTCTGACGACAGATGTTTTTTGATGTTATTTTGAACTGGGTTTCACATTTCACTAATAGCAACAACGACCAGGTCATTAGTGGACGTTGGGAACACGTTCAGCATAGAACAGATCTTGCTCGTAGCCAGTTGAGTTTTTTTTTCTAAATAGAAACTACAAAAAAGTGTTTAGAAAAAGTATTGTAAAAAATTCATAATAGACGATTTTGCATTGAATGTGTAATTTAATCAACATACCATTATAGATTAGCCTATTAAATGGCTTCCTTAAATCCTAATTTTATTCGGCCTGACACAAACAAATCTTTCAACGGCGTGTGTGATCTATATGTTATGTCTGTCGACGAAACTGATATTTCGAGGTACCGACATTAGCGGTTATACAACGTAAACTGCGGCAGTTTTCTTGTAAAATTGTAAGAACAGTAAAAGAATTCACCTGGAGAGGAAACACGGTTCCCCAAATCTGCAAAATTTATTAATACAGTCTTTCTAACAAACACTGAAGTTCCGCACGTCCCGAAACCGGCCAACCCGTTCATCTTTAAAAATACATTGAATCCAAGATGTAGCCGCGCGTGTAAAAATCCGTTTCATGTAGACCCCAGAGACATTCATTGCGGGCAATTATAAATTTGTCAGCTGTATACAAATATTTTGAAGAGACAACATAAACACTAATAAATTCAGAAGCAAAAGCAAAAAGCCCGCGCTGCTTTGGAAGGTGGTAGAAATAATATCAAACGCGTCCATAATAAAGACATACTTTAACAGCCCAACACGTGCTGGCCAACTTTGACGTGAGCCAGTGTCGGGTCTGCTTTAATTGAAGGAGGCCAAGCATTTAGATAATATTTTTTAAAGAATAGGCAGCATTTTTGTTGATTCTAACCTATGTATCGTACCTATAGTCACTGATAGCAACGAAGGTGCAAGGATTTTATGAGAGTTTTATCACAGCTGCCCTCAGTGGCCCTCATGATGTCAGGTGATTGATTAAATTAAGCTTTTTAAAATATTGGGTGCACATGATTAATTACATCGTTACTGTATAGTATATCAAGTGTAGAAACCAAAGAAATGTATGAAAAACATTTACATACCTACTAATTTTTTGCATGAAAATAAAGAGATCGAGATTCATTCATTTCTTTTTGTTGTCAATCTGTACATTCTGCATTTTGTCTTCTTTTTACATCCAGTTTCGTTTTATCCCAATATTATATGTTTTGGAAAATGTCTAAAGCTGTGTTCTAAGCTTCTGAGAATATCGCGCAGAATTCTTCCCTCCCTCATCTCTAATGGGACGTCTTTTTGAGCGGCGAATTTCCACCCGCGGAGGATTTTTCATTGTGTTAAAATTTCCGTGTCGCTATAGCCTAAAGCCACAACTCCTCTTGCATCAAACGCTGCTGATGGTTTTGGTCTGTCTGGGGTATCTTATTTCCCAGGTAGCCGCCATATCTGGTGAGCATTCTCCTACCCGCCACCCGGGGAGGCGCCCGTTTGGGTACTAGCAACCCCACACTGAATATATGTAGGTGTGTTGGAGAGGCATCACTCGATTTACCGATAAGATAAAAAGTTACAAATACATGCAGAGAATATTAGTACTTAGGCTCAAGCATATCAAGTAGGTTGAGGATGTAGAAGATAAAATAATTGTAGGAAAAAAGAGCAATCAAAGCACTATATGAAACAATTAGGAGCTGAAACCTTACGAAACGAATAAACAGACCCATTTTTAACGCAATTGTAGAAAGTATAATAATCTACGGTGGATCATTGTGACCTACGATGAACAAAAGGAGAGATAAAATAAGAGCAATGAAATTAGATTTTAGAGACGAAGTTTATACACATTTGGAGGGAGATAACAGCTGAGACATCAATAGCACGAAGACCAGAAAACAAGTTGGTATGCCCGCGTTCAGAGGATGAATGAAAAGAGATGGCCTCAAGCGATAATGAACTGATCACCTAGGGGAAGAAGAAACAGATGTCGACGTCGTTCAGCACATAATGACATAAAGAGAAGAAGATTGAAAGATAAACACTATTAGAGATTGAGGACAGCAAACCTGTAATGGGAAGTAAGTCAAGAGGGACACTAAAGATAAAGGTTCACACCTACACTCTTTACCTTTGTTGATAACCAAATCATGTCCGAGAAGCGAAGAACATTTTGCTGAGAATATTTTACCCAGAATATACATATAGATATAATTAAGTAATATTCATATATGTCTGCAGGAAAAAATATCTATGGTACGTACATAACCGTATCAATTACATCTCTCTCTATTTCTCTGTAGTCCCTAATGATTCTCTCTCTTTTTCTTCCTATATTCTTCTTTCTATAAGGCACTACCCAAGAAAGGGAGTTTCGATCACCATGTTCGTGTGGTTTGCTAATCTACTCTCTTCACTCAATCAGAACTTATCTACACACTTTTTACGCGACTTTCCTCTACTTCCCTTTAAATCATTATTTTTCTGGGTTATTCTCATCCTTTGTATTGTTCTCCCTCTCCATCTGCTTGTGCCTAGTTTCAAGCGTTTACGACAATCACATCGACTATGTAGTTCAGTATATATTTATTTACCTTGTGCTTTACGACGTCAATTATTCTACTCTCAGTCCTGTCGACTTTCGCAGGCTCCTAAACCATGACATTTTCTGTTTCCTTCTATTCTGAGCACTTCGTATTTCTGTCCTCTTAAGGATATGGCCAGATATATTCAAATTTCCGGCGTTAAATGTTCTTTAAGCATTTTATTTCCTTCTCCATTATATCCTACACTGTGTTATTTGTTATATTCCTTAGTCCAAAATATTTTCAAAATTTTTCAGTAGTAATAGAGTTCGAACGCCTCAGTGTGATTCACGGTATTGAGTTTTACCGAAACATTATTCAGAATGTCAAAAAAGCCTTTCCATAGAGGAGCGGTGCACATTTTACTTCATCATTCAGAAACGTAGTAATACAATTAGAAGAATTCGATTTGCAAGAAGAGAACAGGTCAGACATGAAGGAATCTGGAATTAAATGAAACTTATATATAATTATATTTAAGGAGTTTAAGTAATCAAGCCCGTATACATAGGATACGGGCAAGTTTAAAGAACATGAAACGATATGGTGAGAAGGTTGTCGTGGTCATCTTCAATGGCAAAACAAAAAAGGGACAGACCTACTAAAACGTGAAAAAACATATAGTGCAGTAGATATGACTGAAACGATCTATAAAATCAAACTAAGAGAACAGATGACTAACCGAGTGGAAAAACTAGCTAAAAAAGGGACCTGTATAAAAAGAGATGGCAGTAGAAGAGCGGGAACAGGCTCAAAATTAACTACTAAATTCAGTTAGTAACGTTATTTGAAAATTTTGGCCACAAAACTACATGCTTTAAGTAAAATTGTTTTAAAATGTTGCTTCTAATGTTTATTAAGTTGTTAATCACTACGTCTACGATTCAATGAACAACGTCGTGAAAGCTTCCATTCCAAAGCGCACTCTGTTGACAAAGAATGACTAATACAAAAGCTATCGACATGGAAGCTGTTGGAATATATGGTGAATTTATTATGCAGAGGATATCTTAGATACAATAATAATATTGGAAATATGTTATGCACTAATAATAGTCATTTATTTACAAAACAATACAAATACGTTAATGCCTTAAATCTTAGGACGTTGTTGGCAAATAATATACAAATTTATAGTCACAATTAGACGACTGAAAATTCTTTTACAAAAAAATCTAGCCACTGTAATTCTGAAAAGGACAACCTTAGGGCCAAAGATTTACGACAAACCCCTCACGCAATGTACAAAATTAATTACATTTAATGTAAAATGATTGGGAAGAAACGCTGAGTCATTGCTTCGGAAGTGCACTCGAAAGTTGGAAATTTCTGATGAGGTTAAGTGTTACATATGTCGGCAATGACCTCACACGTTACATCATTGGACAATGCGAAAATGCATCGTTCCGTATTAATGGAAATTTGAAAAGTTATACATTTCATAATTCCGAGAAGCTTCTTATGCTTCAAACTAACAACAAATTTAAATACACAGTATTTTACTTAAACATCAAGTGCATTGGATTCACTAGAAATAATAAGTGATAAGTTAAACTAATATATGGTTTTTAAGGTAATAAATATTCAATAAAAATAATAAACGCATAGTAAAAATTTTAAACGTTCAGTAATAATATAAATGTTTTAGTAAAATAATAATGTTTAGCAAAATAATAAATGTTTGGTAAAAATCGTAGACGATCATTAAGAAAACGATAAGCGCCCACTAAAATAATAAATGTTCAGTAAAAATTCTAGATGTCCATGAAAATATAGTGTTCAGTACAAGTAATAAATGTTTAATTCAAAAATAATTCAGGCAGCAAAAATATTAATTTTTGATAAAGCATAAGGCAACAAGTTAAATGTATAGTATTACCTTAGCACAGTAAGTAACTAGCGTTTGAGCCCACCACATAGGTGGAGCTACTACAATTAAAATAATTTCTATATTTTTAAAATAAATTGAATTGTAAATAAAAAAAATACAGAAGAAATAAAATGTTTTAACACCTTTAATAAAGAAAGCATATGAGCTCAAAATTATGTTAAAAAGTAGGTAAAAATACCTTAACGTTGCTAATTATACCTAAATAGGAAAGAGAAACGCTAAGTAATATGAATTACATTAATTTACAAATAAATTTAAAAAGCAGTCGGTGGGATTCGAACCCGCACTCTCAGGCGAAATCCGTTAAACGCTATAACCGCACACTCACGACCGCGCTACTAATGTTCTTACTTATGGCTGCTTTACAATGCACGCGTTCGCCGATTGCGGACTAATTACGCCCGATTACTCCTAATGAAAAGGCTGTCTTTTTAGGTTCTGAAGAGTCAAAATCGCTAGCGCAAAATGAAATAACCAAATTTTTGGGCTCCCCTGCCTCAATGACTATCATACTTGAACGACGGAAAACAGATATTCTAAAATAGGAATACTTTGAAATTTCTTCATAATTATCATACATTTACTGTATCACTTATCTTACTTTGTTGTATTTTAACAAAAAAGTAACACGAAACCTAACCCCAAATATTCACCCAAAAAAAAAACTCTGTTACTGAACATTTATCATTTTTACAGTGCAAATTCAAATAAAATATCGTGCATATTTGACTGGCCACTTTAATTTACTGATCATTCGATTTTTTAAGCTTTGCATAAATTAGTTAATTATTGAACGTATATATTGTTATGATGTGTGTATGATTTGATATTATTATTATTAGATTTTTTTAAAATAAATGACCACCATCTCAAAGGGTTGGATTTTTTACATTGTAGGAAATATGATTGAATGTATAATTATAGGCAATATATTTGCTATTAAGGTAATTATCGTGGTTTTTAAGATTTTAAAAGTAATCGCTTTAGTCACCGCTTGTTTATCCAATGGGACCGCTACAAAATTAGATATTTCAACTGATGGGAACAACTTTGTAAACATGGCGCTCCAACCTCACAATTTATCAAAACAATTTGGCTTCCTATGAATAATTATACCAGTGACTACGTAAGAGTGCGTGGCCTAAGTCATTTAACAAACGTAAGTAAGTAGATATGCAAAAACCGACAAATATTTAAAAAATTTCACCAAATTCTGTTTTTAGGATAACTTTCTAATCTTATTTGGCTTCCCTGATGCAAAATAGGATACCAGGCGTCCCCACAGCAGGTCCGACGAGGGACAGGGGCTCCTCTTTCACTCCGTTTCCGGGCTGTAACAAGCCAGATACCTCTTTAAACGCCACTCCAAAACTGCTTACAACTCCGTCTGTGCCCCAGTCATAGGGCTCCAGGGTTATGCTAACCTCGCAACAGCTTCAAAACTGTCACAGGAACACCAGTAAATAATAAATCCGACATAATAATTTTCATTGCTTGCTTGCTTGATGCTAATTTGAGAGCGAACCCGTGGGCCGAATTGGCTGATTTTGGTGTCAATCGACTCAGGGCGACGCAAGTAAGCCAGTAGTAGGATTTTTAAATTTTTATAAGTGATTTTTTTATGTGGATTTTTTTGTTGATAGCTAACCTCAAAATTAACTCGACACACAAAATGGATCACTCTTGTACAAACTGCATCAAATGAATTATTTCGGGCCCAATTTGGGTGCAGAACGCTAGTAAATAATAATTACTATAAGGAATTATCGAGTAATTGTTCAGATAAGGACCATTTAAACTACACTTGAACAGTGCCACCTAATCAACAGGATACGACGTACTATTCAACACTCTTTAAAACTCCTGTAGGGGTGCAACGAATCACAGCAACCCTTCTGCAGCCTACGCAAAAGACACTACGCTAATTATAAAACACTGAATTGGGAAAAATTGGTATTTATTCGTTTTTAAACGGATTATTTGTGGGGAATCCAAAATAACACACCTCACAGCTTGACTGCGCTTCCCCCTTTTGTTTCATTCATCTTACATTGTTACTCATTATTACTAAGCCTGCTCTAATTACATTTTACGTTTCAATCAAGGTTAATACTATTTTCAATACCGTTTTTACAAATTATCAACCCAAAGTCAATGCTATTTATACAATTTGCAAAATTTAAACTAACACATTTATAGAATATTATGTAAAATAATTTGAAATACTTGAAATGTTATCTATTAATTGCTATCATAATTTTAGAGGCTTTAAAAATTTTCATTCCAATATACAGGGTGTTAGTAAATAAGTGCGACAAAATTAAGGGGGTGATTCTGCATGGAAAATAATGATATTTTGTTAGATAAATGTATATTCGCAAATGCTTCGTTTCCGAGCCACAGTTAGTTAGTTTTTCTTAAAAATTGATAATTTTTTTATTGCTCTGAAACCGGTCAAGATATGCAAATGAAGTTTAGTGGGTTTTAAGAGGTACTTATAGCGCATTCTTTGATATGCAATTATGAATTTTATATTAATCATTGGCGCGCATACGGGTAATGATCCCGATGTCTTATTTTTTACATAACAATGGCGCTACCTACAAAAAAATGACAAGAAAGCTTTTTTGTCACAAATTGAACGAGAAATTCAAAAATAATTTTTATTTTGAAATATCTCAGTGGCGTACCATTTTTTTCTATAAAAATATCGGGATCATTACCCGTATGCGCGCCACTGATGAATATAAAATTTTTAATTGCATATCAAAGAATGCGCTATAAGTACCTCTTAAAACCCACTAAACTTCATTTGCATATCTTGACCGGTTTCAGAGCAATAAAAAAATTATCAATTTTTAAGAAAAACTTTAACTAACTGTGGCTCGGAAACGAAGCATTTGCGAATATACATTTATATAACAAAATATCATTATTTTTCCATGCAGAATCATCCCCTTACTTTTGTCGCACTTATTTACTAACACCCATAGTTATGATATTGGTACAAGGGTCTAAAAATCAGATTAATAGGAATAAAAGATTACAGTAATTAAAAATTATAAAGACTAATTTAGATGTAGATTAGATATTAAAATTATTAAGATGCATTTAATAAATAAAGAAAATAGAATTTATAATTTAATAACATGAAACTGATTGAGAAACAGAAATATTCTAACTTTATTTAATATCTAAAATGAAATTGGAAAATGAAAAGGAGTTTGTTTTTATTGATATAAGAAAATTTGAAACGAAAAGCATGTAACCAATTTTTGTAATAAGAAATTAATAAATAAACCCTGTTAAAAGTTTTAAAAACATTTTTGGCATATATAAGTGTTAAAAGTTTAAGATAAAATTTGCGTGGTGTTAAAAAAGGTTAAAAGAATGGAAGGTATGCATACTATATGGAGGAAGATAAAGAATGTGGTGAGAAGACTAAACTAAAACATTTATAATTTATAAAAGCAAATAAAAGGAGGGAGCTACTGAATTGGATTTATTGTAAGATTGAATTTGACATTTTCCGTTGATTGAATTGGATAACAAGTAACAATTTGCAAAAGAAGAGGATCACAGGGAAGTCGTGGATGGAGTGAGCGTATTTGTAGGGCTTGTTTCTGGTCTGGACTCTTGGTGCAAAGCTGTAACGGAATTCAAATTAATGATTTGGATGGAGTATTAAAGTAACGTAACTACGAACAAGGTCTGTTTGGATTTTTTTGCTGTGGTGGAGGTGTGTAGGCAGATTCATGGATCAAACTACGTTCCTGGGTTAATTCGGATCCTGATTCTAAATATGTTTGGCAGTTTGGTGGACAGTTTAGGCCTCCACCGAGCTTTTGAGCAGAGCAGTTGTGGAGTGATAGCTTGCAGAGTGGGACGAATTGGTTTCAGCATAAAAGTGCTAAGTTGGATGAAAGGTGGGTGGATCCAAATATTACATAAGAACTGAAATAAAATAAAGATTAAAGTGATTAATTTTAATTAAGGAAGCACTTACTATTTGATATTGTCATATAACAAACGTAACGATCAAGTATTTGTAATTGAATTGTCAGAAATAGTTTGACATACTATTTGACAGCAGTTTTGAATTGTCATAATTAAAATCGGAACATCACATTTCAGAATAAGCAATCTAGATCAAAGGAATTCACTCTGATTTTCAGTCGACTGTATCTACAAGAGCTAGCATAAATAATTTTGAACATCCAAATTAAATAAATAGGGCAATTTAAATTGACTAAAGTTAAATTATAAACATAAACTTATAAGCAAAACAAAGAGGAGCCTAAACCGTATCAATATATGTTTATTTAATAAAACTGAATTATATACTGAAAGTTTATTAGTACCCCTGTATTTGAATTTTCTTCGTGACAAGTTCTTACCGCACGTGCAAGTATACAAATCTGAGCACCCACTATTATAGCGAATTTGACTAAATTAATATTTCTAACTTTTGCAACGAATCTAACACAACGAAATTCTTATATGTATCAATATTTGTATATCCCAAGAAGCCGTATAAACCACGTCTGTGTCATATTTCCACGTTAATCGGATCAAGAGCATCAGTGGTGAGTTATTTTTGAAAGGCAATTGGTGTGAAGTATCTCAATGCTGATGTCAGCTTGCAGTCTGTTTTTTAAGTCTTTCCTTGGAAACGGTTTGCATTTGATTTTGCACTAGGGCTGTCGGTTGAGCTCACAATTTAAACAGAGGTTGGAAGCTTTCACTCGACATGTCCAAATATATGATATTGTTTTTCTTCAAACGGCAGTAAATGTGACAGTATACTGCTTGATTGATGATGCTAAACTGTAACTTCATTGCCAGGGCATCTAAAACACTTTATCTGCCGCTGACAACTTTATCTGCCGCTGACGAGCGGCAGATAATATTATCTGCCGCTGACGAGATCATGTGATTTTCTTCGAATTTTGTTCACAAAGTTGTGACTAATGTGTTATAAAAACGTTCGAAGAAAAAATACTAGATGTTATTCGGAGCAAAAGTATCTTTATGTGGCTCGGCTGTACTTATCTGCCTGGCAAGCTCGACAGATAACCCGTCCAGCCACGCCACATAAAGTATAACTTTTGCTCCTAATAACATATATACTATCCTTTATCTAATAGACGTGTCTGTCTGGGACGCTGTTTTGTCCGGGACGCTGTTTTGTCCGGGACGCTGTTTCAGCAGCCAAACCGTAAGAGATAGAGAAAAAAGTTATTAAAGTTATATGTTTGGAATGGTCATGTCAGGTCAGGAACCGAATTTCAGTCACGTGACACTTCCGGTTTTCGAGAAATCACAAAAAGACCGTTTTTCAAATAGAACGCGTATTAAATCAAAACTGGTTCGGCCGCCAAACGTAGCTGCGACCCTCTGCGCCTTAAATCCTCGATCGGTTAGGCAACCACTTTGACACCTTCCAGGTCTGGGTGGTTGCCTAACCGATCGAGGTTTGAAGGCGCGTTAAATGAGACATTTGTCTCACTGGACTGCTAGTCCTTTATCTAATAGACTTGTCTGTCCGGGACGCTGGTCCGTTCGGGACGCTGTTTCAGCAGCCAAACCGTAAGAGATAGAGAAAAAAGTTATGAAAGTTATATGTTTGGAATGGTCATGTCAGGTTAGGAACCGAATTTCAGTCACGTGACACTTCCGGTTTTCGAGAAATCACGTGATTTCCGTCCGTCCGAGACGCTGGTCCGTCCGGGACGCTGTTTCAGCAGCCAAACCGTAAGAGATAGAAAAAAGTTATGAAAGTTATATGTTTGGAATGGTCATGTCAGGTCAGGAACCGAATTTCAATCACGTGACACTTCCGGTTTTCGAGAAATCACGTGATTTCCGTCCGTCCGGGACGCTGGTCCGTCCGGGACGCTGTTTCAGCAGCCAAACCGTAAGAGATAGAGAAAAAAGTTATGAAAGTTATATGTTCGGAATGGTCATGTCAGGTCAGGAACCGAATTTCAGTCACGTGACACTTCCGGTTTTCGAGAAATTACGTGATTCCCGTCCGTCGGGACGCTGGTCCGTCCGGGACGCTGTTTCAGCAGCCAAACCGTAAGAGATAGAGAAAAAAGTTATTAAATCTATATGTTTGGAATGGTCATGTCAGGTCAGGAACCGAATTTCAGTCACGTGACACTTCCGGTTTTCGAGAAATCACGTGATTTCCGTCCGTCCGAGACGCTGGTCCGCCCGGGACGCTGTTTCAGCAGCCAAACCGTAAGAGATAGAGAAAAAAGTTATGAAAGTTATATGTTCGGAATGGTCATGTCAGGTCAGGAACCGAATTTCAATCACTTGATTTTAAAAAATATTATTGTTTTTATTTAATACGGGTTCTATTTGAAAAATGGTCTTTTTTGTTTTATTAAATGAGACATTTGTCTCACTGGTTGCTAGTTTTGCTATAATTTAATGTTTACCTTTCAGTAATTACAGTTGGCTTTATTCAATGTTGTTCAGCTTAGGTACTGTTGGCTTTGTCACCAACTGGTTAGTTCTTTCCCTACTTACATGCTAAAATGTGAAGTTAATTTACTTTCCAGCTCTGGTATTTACCGCTGTTTTACGTGTTCTTTCTCTTACAGCTACACTTTCTCGTATTTTACCTACCGTGGACTTTGTGAGATTTTTACTTTTCAGTCTGGCTTTGTGAAGATAACTTCTTGCTTTGACAATTGATTCAACTTATGTTATTCCATTACCCAACGATCCTTTCTTGTTTTATTGTTATGAGTGGACTAATATTTTAGTGCTATGACGGTAATCCCAAGTAGAGTTCACTATTTGAAATTCAAAATTTAGATTTTTCTAATGTGTATCATATAGCAACTAAAATTTGAGAACTTTAATTGTCCATAGGGTCAGGTATTAAGGTGCTGTTTAATTTTGCTTATTTAACCGAATCTCTATCGTTGATCAGATGTGAGATATGCATGTTACACATTCTTATCTGGGATATCAGTGATATTTTAATACAATTGTTTTCGTTAACTTTACAACAACAAAAAATACCCTATCTTGAACTCTATAAAAAAGCAACAATTCAAAAGTACCGTGTCCAGGACGTACGCCACTGGCAGAGCGCTTCAGTTGCGTTCTAAATTTGCGGGCGCAGATGAGTGATGCATGGGGCGGGCACTTTGATACGGCTCTTTGAGAAGCATTTCTCGGCTAATAAAACTACACATCCTGCAGCAAAATATTTAGATTCTACAAGAGAAATATTTATACGCGCGCAATTACCTGCCCGGCGCGCATGCGCAGGCGGCCGGATGTCGCGCAGCACTGACAAACGCAGCGTCGTTTATCATCGCAAAGTGGCATCAAAGAGGGCGACGCTTCAGCTTGTCCTAAAAATGTTATCGAGAGAAATGGTGCGCAGGAAGCGCTTGACAAATACTTGCTTAATTATTTTTCACGCAGACATATTGATGTCGCTGGCGCACAATACGTAATGTGTCTACAGGACCTTGTCTGGAAATAATTAATGAGCAGGCTGCGTCGAAGGAAGGCGATTTTTAATGATGTATAGATGCTCAGGGCTGGTTATTTATTGCCGACATAAAATGCAATTGCTCGCGGGATTGCTCTAATGGTAGCGAATACAATTTATTCGATTTATTAACTTTGTTGTGATACAATTACATGTTTGACTCAAACTTGTTAGCTATATTTTATTAGGGCGTAATACAAACGCCGTCTTTGGTGCAGTGTCATATTTTATTGATCGCCATTAGTTGATTATTCCTTTGCCTGTATATTTTACAAAAAAAATATGCAAAATCCTTCTCTCAGTTCGCCTGAACTTTCCCATACTCTCAAAGCTTATTATTAAAAGCACAACTTAATAAAACATATGTGAAAGAAGTACATTAATTTTGCCTTGTGATTCTTGTTCTAACTAGCATTTTGTGTATAATAGAAAGATTAACAGACGTCCATAATCACGGTAACGTCACTTCCTTCTAAATGATCAATATACTTTATATCAGGTAGGTGGTTTGATTCGCTTTTATGGCGTATTTAGTTTTAAATTGATGTGATTCAGCTTGATGCCAATAAATGACTTCTTCTTCTTCTAATACCTTATCCGTACCACCGTCTACTTTATTTCGCGAATTTATCGTATGTCGCCGTGAGTCTTGGCGCGGTCACTTAGCAACTTCCTTCTGCGGTCAGGTTTTCTAGGATTATTTCATCCCAATGTGGTGATGAAATAGCTTATCGGTTTCATTTCGTCTTTGAAGTGAATAACTTCTGGATGAATTCGAACATATCGGAACTTTCAAAGATATTGCGTCTCACATTTACAGGGGATTTGAGATTTGGTGGACATCTCCGGTATTGTCCCAATCTTCTATCGTTGGTTAGTTAAACTGAATCTGGAAAAGTATATACTGACGCCATTTCGTGGATTTACTGGAGATAGCTGTTTTTTATGATGATTTTCGATAGCCGGAGATAGCTCGCTAAGCCGATTGACACCTAAAGGCTTCTTTTCTGTGTTCGTTTATGGATTTACGGGAATTGTGTATGGATTGCTAGATCGAAGTTTCTAATTGCGAGTTTGGTCCCGTTTTGGATTTCCTACGTACCTTGAGCTTTGTTTATGTATGCGTTAAGCTTAGTTTAGAAATTAAAATACATGCGTTATGCTGTGAGCATTGCGCGTACATGTCGCGGGTTTGGTATTGAGTTCGCCTCAATTACTTACGTAGCTGGTTTCTAGATGTCACACAATCAATATTTTACTTTAGTAGGAGGGGTTGCTATTTGTCTGTATTTATTGGAAATAAATATCACGTTAATTGCGACGTATTTATGTCTTTTTCATTTTATAACACGTCACAGCTTATCAAAGAGCCTGCGTCTGATAAATGTATTTTTGAGATCTCCCTTCAATACAAGTTCTGATAACCAGATCACTGCGGAATCTCCCAACTTAGGCTCGCGAGTTACTGACAATCAAGTTGGTGGCGTCCTTATTCATTTTGATCATTTTAGTGTTAATCCACCCGTCTTTCGAAGTAGCTCAGCAGGCCCGTTGAAAGCTATTGCTTACTGTTTTGGGTATTCACAGCTTTCTAGGTGCTTGCATTGATGTGTTGCAAGATTATCATTAGTTTTTTTTTGTACTTCTGCCTATTCGAGTGCGTCCGAAATATTTAATTTTATCCCCGTTCTCAATGGTGGTGTTGGTGTTGACTGTTAAAATGATGAAGCATAAGTGTTTTGTCTATGACCATGTATTTCGTCTTTTTGATGTTAAGATCGAGGTCATACTCACGAAAGGCATCTGAGACTCGGTTAGGTAGCTTCTGCAAACCCTCAATTAGTATCCTCCAACAACACGGTATTGTCTGCTTATTGAATGTTGTTGATTCTTTCTTAATTTATTTTGGTGTCGTGCCTGCCGTCTTCAAGATCTGTTTTGAAGAGCAGCTCCGAGTATAGATTGTAGAGGAATGGTGATAGTACACATCTTTGTCTTAGCACTCTCTGATGTCTACAGGGTGCTGCTTTCTGTCCACACTAGAGATTCATGACAATAATGATTTCATTTACATCTATTCATATGTCTTACAAAGCAGTGACTATTTGTCGTGTCTGCACTTGTCCAAAGACTTGTGTGTAATCAATGACACATGAATGTCGTAATCGATATGTTGAGTTGTGAACTCACCTCGTGTTTGTTTTCCTTTATTGTATTTATAGAAGTGTTATTTACGCCTAAAGAGGAAACCTTTTACCGTTCAAATTTTTCCATCAGAGATCCTCCAATAACTTTTTTACCCGTATGTACATTTTTTAGATAAAATAATTCTATTTAGTATAAGAATTTTGACCGCATTTAGCTGCAGCTTTTGTTGAATCAGAAAGCGTCTCTAAAATGAACACAATTAACTAAAGCAACACTTTGACGTAGTGATACTTGAAGGTCTCCTAAGGGATTATCTCTAGATAATGTATAATCATCATTAATATATTTATTTTGCAGTAGTACGGTTTTTGTTCTCCAAACCGTCGTAGTTTTATAAATAGTTGTGCAAAGACATGGCATTTATTGTATAAGTTTGTTTGATCTTCCACACAAAATTTTTTAGTATCAGTCTGACGTTTAAAGAAAATTGGATAAATTCAACTTCCCAACAGGCAGTGGAATTCCGAGTCCCGTCTCTCACCTACGGTGGGATACACAGGAACACCATGTGTCGTGTCTCGTGCATCCCGACAAAACCCTGGAAAAACCTTCCGTTCATCGCGTGTGGAATTATGCTCATTGCTCTTAGAAATCCTGAAGTGCTGTCTATTCTTTAATTCAGTTCAGCTTTCGAACCCGCAAATATCGCTTAACTTTGGTGGCCAGCGATCAGTACGCCCAGCGAAAAATTGGAAAAACGCTCAGCTTCTGTAACTTGTCTTCATTTAGCATTGTCGCCGATTGAATTGAACCTATTGTATTGCATGTGTAGTTTATCGTTAGGTTTAAAGTCGATTTGCATGCATGAATTACCGGAAGTTGTGTATGTGTTTTAGCAAGTAAGCTACCTGTTGTGAAAACTTTGGGGCGTTTGGGGCGTATCCCCGTTCGTAGTGCAGTAATGCCTTCGGCGCTCTGCTTCAGTGTGTCAATATTGCGTTTCCCTGGGGGAATTCTTTAGCATTTGCAAGTGAGCACTTGTGAAGGTTTTGCTTATCTGTCAGGCCATTTTTAAATTCAATAATTACGCGACCATTTGGGTAGTTTTGGTACAGAAATGACGAGTTTGCTTATATAGAGGTTCCTTGTCAGTCATATTTTCTCGTATAATACTTGCTAATTGCATCTAAAAATTCTAAAGATTTTAGACGCACGCAACTCCGCACCGCTTTGGTTCTAGCCGTCTCCGTTGCAACTGCAGTTGTTTCGTCCCGTTTAGGCGCACTTGTTATAGCAATTTCAAAACTTCCGCGGGCTGCCTTGCCGTTGTATCATGCGACTTCACGCGGGGAAATCTGCGATTTCATTGGCTGCAGGTGTGAGCGCGATATAGGCGTCTGGCGCGGCAAGGTGGCTTGGCTTCGCTTTTGAGTTGAGTTGATTTCCGGCTGGAGTTTCAGGCACTAGTTCGAGAACGTGGCGCCAGTGCCGTCCGCACCTTAGTGCATGGGCGGTCCGTCATTTTTGTGCTGTTACAGCTTGGTTCCGCTTTTTGTGTTGAGGTTGAGAGTTCTTCTCGAAGCGCTAAAGCGATAAGTGGTATTTGTTTTCGAAGTGATCGTGTGTGCCCTGGTATGTTCGTATGACCGCCAGCTTTGCAGAATTTCGTTGGGCCTTAAGGGGCCTTCTTCCCGTTAGCTGTGGGGATCCAAACTGCAGAGCTGACTAATCTTTCGGTCTCGCCAGCTTTCCGTTCCGCTTTCCCGAGAGGGAGTTTAACCAGACCCTGCCAATTTGGGGAATCTTCTTTAGGGCTGCACGAGACCCACGCATCCGCACGTTCGTTGCAGTGGTGAGCTCGCTAGCCACCGTGACGCAATCGCCTGGCTGACCCATTCGGTAGCGTGTGTATTTAATAACCACTAATTAACTTTTATGTGCTTATTTATTGACTCATTGCCGCTTTGCCGAATCCGTTTATTAACCTAATTCATTCAACTGTTCAGGCCTAATTTATGTGTTTATTTACTGACTGATTGCCGCCTTGCCGAGGCCGTTTGTTAAAAACCAATTAAGTTAACAGTGTGCTAGCTAGGTAGTCTAGTCGATTAAAATTAAAGCGTTCCCCAGCTGGGCTATATAGCTAGTCCATGAATTACTGTGTTTACTTTTGTGTATAATTGATTTAAATGTGTGAGACCAATATAACGGTTTATTGAACAAGGTCTTATGATTTCCGATGAGTCTGTGCATGCTAACTTTCAGGTTACTGTGTACAGATAAATGTACGGCAAAGCCTGAGTGTTTAAGCGTCGCAGGTAGGTTATAACGCTCATCGCTGCAGTGGAGGAGGTCATGAGGCTGTGCACATCTATTGAGGTGGAATGATGCCCTGTATTAATAAAGGGTTTAATTAGAATGTGAATAATTAAATAGGGCAAATCACCACCATGCTCAGGGTACTTTTATTGTGTAAAACTCTGCCTGTCAGTATTTTAGGCTAATCAAAATGAAATGTATTTATTATACTTCAATAAAAATGGTAAACTGCCCCTTTCTATATTTTATCGAATTGCAATAATATTCTGGGCTAGCTCCGGCAAGAACACAAAACTACTCTCTCAGGTTGGGTTCAAATCTGGGTTTTATTTGAAATTTTGTTTAGAATATTTGACCCCGCGTAGCTCATATACGCAATTTTACTACAAGAGCTCTACTAAATTTGGTTACTTATAACCTCACAAACTTGACATTTACTACAGAAAGTTGTTAGTGCATATAAAGTGTATTTAAAAATTCAAAAGTAAAAATTTGTGCAAGGAATTATCAAGTAAATTGAATTGAAACCCCCGCCTAGCAACAAATAACTTGCGTTTGTTTAGGTGTGACGTAAAATGACGCCAGCTGCTCTTTGTTTCACTTCCTGTGATCGCTTCAATTTTCTGGAAAAACCGCAATTCAAATTACTCAAACTGAGACGAATCTGGACAAGGTGTAATCTAGCAGTTCACTAGCTTTCCCGGCTTCCAAACAATCAAAAACATGCCACTCCTACCTTTTAAATTCTAGTCTATTTTCGCCACGGAGATGTTTGCAGGTAACGCCGAGGTCCTAACTCGCTTGAAATCGCTTCCCTGGCAGCAAATCTTGTTCAGGATGCTCGTTTACACCTCCCTGCGCCGTTGGAATGGAGAACCCGGGCTTTGGCAGCTCAAGTGGCACGGTATCGAAGGTCGAAGTTCTCAGATGTCGAAGCCGCAACTCACAGCCGAAGTTGGTTTGCACAAATTTATAGTTTTTGTGTCGCAGAAACGTCTGCAAACAAAACCACAGATGCCTGGTAATTGGTATAAATAAATGGTATAGTTTTTAACTTGGTAAAATACTTTTTATTGTATTAAAACATTAATTTACTGGAGCACAATTCTGCTCCAAACTAGTCAATTTACAGTAATTGTTCTTATTTTTTGACAAAACAGCGTCGCGTTGCTTAGTAACCGCGATCTGTAATTGTTTATAGGTAATTAGGTTTAGTTACAATTTTACATCAAGGAATCAAATTTGATAACATATTTCTTAAATCCAAACATTGTCTTTATTTTTTATGCCTAAAAATTGTTCTTTCTCGTCACATAAACGTTTTTATAATCACTGCTCTGCTATAATCACTTAGTTTTTACAATTCACTGGCACTTGAGTTCAATTTTAAACACGTCACTGGATTTTCTTCAATTCAGTTGCCCTCGTTCTCTATTGCTCTTTGCAAATCGTATCTTATCTTGCTTCGATTTCCATCTGCCTTTCAGATTGCTTGCTTTTCACTGGCCTGCACGTTTGTTAATAACTCTACGCTCATATTATGCACATAACCAACCCTTTTTATCATTTAATTTCATTTGATCTGGCTTCAAATATGCTCAAATCTATCATATTACTTACATTATATTAGCCATCTTAAATGTTTCTTTTACTCAAACTTCAAATTCAATGCCTCTGAAATCTGCTTTGCTTATGATTGCCTTTATCCCTCTAAGTATGCCTCTTGTATCTCATTTCCAATGCATTTAATAACTTCAACTGCTGTTCAGATTGCAATTAAATAAAATATTTCAATTCTCGTGTAGGACAACTCCTTGCTTCACTGATGTCTAGTCGGCATATCTTGTTAAGGGCTTTGCAGCGGCCCTAGGTGAGTCATTGTCCCGATTGTGAGAAAAAATTTCGGCCGCGCTGGCCGTTTAGCTTTTACGTCATTTTTGCATGAGCCGGTGCGGTGTCGTAAAAGTCGTTTTAGACCGTAACATATCACAAGCAAGTAGACACCCTTCAGACAATAGTTTTAAACTCTTTATAAAGCACCAGCCTCTACACGGCAAGGTAAATGAGGTTACAGATTATACATACATACATACATACATTCATTACGGTCACGGATACCAGATTGGCCAGCTTAAATGCAATGTTATGAATTTTATTTTAGAAGATTTTCTAAGTTTACTGTATGCTTTTTGTTTGTACTTTGAAGTATTTGAAGTATTTTCAGCTATTCGTAAGGTGAATCATAGCTGGAGCTTGAGCATCGCCCATATATCCCATCGTCGCAGAGGAGCAACGTCCAAGTCCATCAGTGGCATCCAAAATACCACGGTGGCGCCCTAATAACACGAATGTATCTCCGTATCTTCCAAAGTACAGTTATTTTAAATATCGAGAGCAAGGCCTCCTTTATTTCAGTCCACTCCCACCCGCACCCTACTAAGAAACTGTACCCGTGTAAGCTTGTTATTCCCCTGCAACAGCCTTTATAGGAAAACTAACTAGAGCCTTTTAGTTCCTAGAAAAAATGTTTATATTTTTATCCTTTTGAACGCCAGGCGTTCTGTAAAGGAAAAAAATAGTTCCCAGTACATACTAGCTATTTTGTTTAATTTTTTAAATAATCAATTTATTAAAAAAACAAATATATTCCGTTACTCCTGACTTGCTGCGATCTTGTATAACCTATCTAGGTTTGATCTGTGCGATGTCATTTGCAATATTATAGAATAATTGTATTGTGGTATATATTGTAGATTGCGTTCAAATAAATTCGACCATAAGTTATGGATGAAATCAGTTTAGAATTGTTTGCTATTACATACATTTGTTCGTATTTTATATAGCTACGGTCTTGGGAACTGCTTTCTTTCCCAACAACCTCCATTTTGCCTAAGTAAAGAAACATCTGGAAATTTGAGAATTTTCAAATTATGTTGTTGAATTCACATTTATAAACCTATTTCCTAGTACTATACTGAATGATTATGGTTTTGTAGTGACTAATATTGCGTCTTATGTCAAGCAACGTGTAAGTTGTAAGCTCTAGTTCTGCTCTGAAATAATAATATTTTATAGTAAGTATTTACGACTGATGAATATCAACACTTTATCTTATATTTTATAATCATGAGATACCTAATCAATTAGAATGGGCGGAGAGCCTCAACAAAAATGCACTATTCTTAAAAGCATTTTCAGCAGAAGCATTCGAAATGGATGCTGCATGCGTTCTGGCAATTAAAATAGTTTGTGAACATAATGATTAGTGCACCGATAATGATGCATAAGTAATGCCATATCAGGATTCCCACAAATCCAGTCTTTACAGGAAAACTCCTGCGGCATTATGCAATGATGCAGCAAAGAAAACGCAAATATTGAATTGCATAAATTTAAATAGTCCCCATTCACATCATTATCGACATCTGCGAAGTAGGAAACGACTTTCCTCTTGTTTAAACATTCAGAGCGATGCACACGCTGCTTTCTGTTTCCACGTTCTTGTATTTTTGCGCAAATCTTGTGGCTTTGCAGAAGGAATGCTGCGGTATATCATTATTTGTATGAGGGGCAGAATTATGAGTGAAAGATGTTCGTTCGGAAGTAAATATAGCGTCAACGTTGACAGAATGTTACAAATCTAAATTCCTTTTTAGTGATTAGCAATTAATTGCATCAAGGTATTATTACAGCTTTTAGTTAATGTTGGTTTTTGATTAAATAAGAAACCGGATAACAATTAAAAAAAAGGTCGTTTTAATGCTCTAGAAACCATCTCAGATTAAAAGAATAATATTAACTGCAAAAGCTAGCAAATTAAAAACAAATGAAGTTAACTTACTTGCAAAACATCTTAAACAAATTTTACCCCAAGTAGACAAGAAAGTGACAAACTTTATGAACGAGACAAGAAACATTATCCAAAATCAACATCCAACATCAACCAGCTGCAGAAATCAGCCTCGCGGGTTCAGTGCAAGAGCTTAAAGTCTCCTGGCCAGACTTAATTACAAATGAAACTTAAAACATTTAACTAGTAAGGCAGTGGCGTATCTCACATGATATGGGAGGCGTTCTTAAAAAGAAGTTACTTTCCTTATCAATGTAAAACTACTCATATAATTCCGATGTTCCTGGGATACCACAAGGACGTATTATGGGGATAATTTTATTTACCTTATTTTATTTTATTTTATTCCGCCAAAATATACAGTCATATTTTAGTTCCTCTTTAGGAAGTGTCTTTGAACATTTCTCACGGCTAATACTGTGCTTATAAAGAAAAAATGCAAAATTCATTTTTACTGTTTAGATTAAACCAAACTACAAGTTTGATTGCCCACATGGAAAATTCCTAAGGTGCTATATATTGTCGTGAATATCCCTCTTCTACTGCTATTATCACCAAATACCTAGCGAAACTCTTATCTATTGATAGTGACAGCACAAAAATAGATACTGGAGAGCTTGCTGCTATACATAAAATATGGGCTGTACTTGCCTTATCTAACTGTAAATGCTGAGAAAAGCACATCTTATTTACGTTACAACAACTCTATGATGGTTTAGCTTGTATCTTAGGGTTCATAAATAACAAATTTTATAAAAATTGTGTGAATTCCCTAATCACATACATTTTCTATTTATTTCGTGGGTTCATAGAGGTTTTAAAGAAAAGGTTAAAGGGCTTACTTCTTACGTTAATAACCATGCATTTTCATCTTAAAATGGGTTATGAACAATTTTTGACAATAAACACTTCACAATTCCGCGAGAATTAAATAATATAAAGAAAACATGTTTCACCTACCGTGTGCCCCGCCACTGCCCAAACGTACGCCGCTGCTGGTAGACGTGGAACCCGTTACTCAGCCTTGGATCTGCATCTGTTGGTAAAATAGCCGACGTTGGTGATTTAAGTTTCGGATGATGGCCCATTTGCTGCCGGAACCGTTTCCACAATGTCCAGGAACCACCAAACTTCGCTTAAAATTCGTGCTAGGCCGTTGTCTTTCACTTACACACCGGTACTTATACAAATTTATGAAAAAAATTGTAATGTAAGTGGCTTCGAAATTTACCAATCATTCTGTCCTGAAACCGATATAGTGAAACAAATTTTTGGCTTCTCCTAGTTGTTTCGCCAGTTATCCAATTATTTCAGGCTTAACCTGTATATTTTTAGTTGAATTATAAATCCTTTGCATTTCAAATTCTTAAATTTTCCAAACCAGCGCTTTTTGTACCTGGTTCGAGTTCTTTCTTTCGCGCGATGAACTCTCGACCCGCGCTATCTCTTATCAGAGTGCGAGTCTTCCTTTGGGAACGAATTGTTCGTACCTCGCACTTGCTATTTTTGGCCCGCCGTGACCGGCGTGGTTAAACAATGTTTGTTCAAGTCAAATTACGTGCGCTCAATTAATATAATGAGCAGTGTATGTTTCCTAGGGCTGATTATGATCAGCTCTTAATTACCAGTTTCAATCACAAGTTTATCTCGGAGGCCAAGGCGCTAGCGTTATCGCATTTCCGACACCTGCTGGGTTCGGCGTATTTGCTGCCTTTTGAGGATGCTTCCGCAGCAATTTTCGGCGCATCCACGGAGTTCACGTCCAGCTTATGTTTCGAGATTAGTTAGTGCTACTCCCGGAATTAAATTTCAACTTATCTTTAATACCTGGATTTTACATTTATACATTTTAAACCCGTAGTTATTTGGAATTTAAATTCACTCGTTCCGCAATTATTAACATGTAATGTTCAATTTCATACATGCTCTTGTTTTTACATTTGAATTTTTATGCTTATAGTTAATTATGCTCAGTATTTAAAGTTGCTATTTTTGATGTGTATTGACCCTCTGTAAAAGGTACAGTCACGCTTTTTTATTTTCAATAGCCTAACAGAAGGTTTTATTAAATGACTGTGATAAGCTTATCCCACGAATGATTTGCTGGTAAAATTATTAAAATAACCCGAAAGGGGTTTTTTTGATTTTATGCTTGTCGCAACCTTCAGTTTACGTACACAATTTTGTTATAACATTATTTGCATTTTAATTATCCTGATTATTTATTACTGACACTTCAAGACTTTTCTATTACTTATTAATTAAACGTTAGTCACTTGTAGTTTATTTTCTTATTATTTGAAATCTTTTGATTTCTGGCGCCCATTTCCTTTCCTTTTTTGAAGACATTCCAGGGTACACAGCTGATGATTTGAACCTACGATCCAAGGCCGCCGAAATTTGAGTTAGCTAGGGCCATCGCGGTGAGTAAAGAGTTTTCAGAGCTGCCGTGGTGTATAAACTGTAGGGGGGTTGATCTGCGATTTTTACTACCATTGCTTAATTTTATTAATTAATCGCAGGTCGGCTTCTTTATTGTTTCAATAGTTTCTGCGCTAATTTCTATAGAAGTGACGGTAAAATCTCGCCAATTTGCTTTTATACTCGAATTTAGCCCCGTCCAAAAACTTTCAATTCTTGTCTAAGCTGGTTGTCGTTATAAATTTGTCACGTTGACCTAAATGACGATTATAAACAAAAGAAAAACGGGTCAGATACATGGCTCCACTGAAAAATCAGTACTTTTGCACGTGAAATCATATACAAAAAACCGTGAAATACATTAAAAACCTACCTCAGCTATGCAAGGTACAATTTAGCAATCACATCATCTTCTCGCTTCTTATGGGTTTGTTTGTTTACAGGGTTACATCAATACCTTCATCATGGCTTTGTTTGTGTCGGCTGCTTCCTTTGCCACTTTGGAAAGGTGATATCGTGATCTCCCGGTATTTTGTGGTCTGCTCGTGCTTCAACGGTGTCGTGTAGACCCTCCATGTGCTTTACAAACTTTTAATATCAAGCTTTCTGCTAGTTCTTAAATCGGTTATTATTTGCTTGTTTTTAAGAAAGTTACGAAGATACATAAACAATTTGCATTATGTCGTTGATACTGCATCATTAATAGACAACAAACATGGTTTGGAAATTAATATTCTGAAAGCGAAAATTATGGTCTTAACAAATGAACAATGATGTCAACTCTACAGGTCGAGAACTGCACAAGTACAAAACGTTTTCCTAAAAATGAAAAAAGTTCCGTGCGACCGAAATATTAACATTATTTAATAATTCTGCTGTATTTATTTAATTCTGCTTTATTGAGTATAGTTGCATGATTTCTAAAACAATATGTAAAGGATTGGAATCGTTCTAGAGGTGAATCTACAGCAGACTGCTTAAGATCCCATGAACCTTTAGACAAGAAATGCCGATGTACTTGTTCGAATGAATAAAGACACATAGATATTAAAAACACTAAAAGAAAGAAAACCAAAATGTTTTACTCACTACAATGAATACCAACTTCTACAGCTTATAACATAGGATAAGATTGAAAATCGTAGGTGAGTGGCAAGAAGAAACACATCATGCATGAAGAAGTGCAGAGACTGATTTGAGAATAGTATCTCTTCCTTTCTAGTTCTATATTTTTGTCGTAGCGAAGTCGTTGTTACTGCTATGCGTATCAGTTGAATCTTCTAATTCTTCTCTTTCGTGGCTATATTTGAAATGAGCGTACCAGAACACTTAGTTAAAGATTAATAACAAAACGAGCAATACATTTCCAGGAAAAATGGGTATACGGCAAGCACGAATATTATTTCACTTACTTTTCAACATTTATGGAGAAAGATGCTCAAGAACTAAAATGGGGGTAAAAGACTATCGAACTTGCTAAACGCGAACGACACGACTTTAATAGCTATGGCAGAACTGCAAAGAACAGAAAGAGAAGAATATACAACCGCTAGTAAATTAATACGTCTACCTGGTATCACTTATCACTAATTTAGGAAGCAGTGCTGAAGAGATTAGCAGAAGAATAAACCTAGCCAAAACAGCCCAATATGATTTGGATAGACCGGAATATCGTTACTGCCACAGAAACTAAATATATAAACTTTGGTTTTCGTTATCACACTATATGCATCAATATCGTGGAAATTAACTTCTTTGAAATGTGGTGCTGGAGGAGATTATTATGTATTTCATGGACCGCTCATCGCATCACAGCAGAGCTAAAGATACCAGTCAGACTAGCTATTATCATTCAAAGAATAATCTATCAATATTTCGGACATGTTATTAAAGGCAACAACAATCAACAAACACTGATGATTCAGGGGAAGGTGGAAGAAAAGTGACTTTATGGCAGATGACCGAAATGATTGATCTATCAGATCATGGAAGCGATATAGAAGATTCCTAGGGAAAAAACCAACCTTTGTTAGAGATGGCAATAAGAAGACGAGTATTATAAATTGTTTCTTAATTTCAAAAATAGGATTCTATCACACCGAGTATTTTTCCTACTTAATTAGCTGATAAATGATCTTAAAATATTTAAGAAATTACTACCATTATTACTTTAATGTTGTACTAAAAGAAAATAATTGCTGGACATTCAAGACAGATTGGGGTATTCGATTTCTTTCAATCTTTACATTTAATATATTGAAATTACGACATGGTTAGCTTCAATATGAACTTAGATTTTGTGCTATTGTGCGAGTAAGCCATTAATTATGTTCTCCAGGAGATTTATTTTACCATACAGAGTGACGACTCAAAAAGGGCACTTGTTTATCTAACATGCTTCCGATGGTTGAAATTCAAAAGCAGAATAATGGAGCAGGCTAACTTTTATTATCCGCTTTTGTCGGCGAGCTAAAGTTTGGTGGTACAAAGGGTATCTAAACAGCATACTGATCGACTCTCCACAAACGCAATCCTAATGAGACAAAACACCATCTTTGTTTCCGAACTGGAAATAAATTAGAGCCAGCTCTTGGGCTGTTTTGTATTCGGCGCGATGCCCGCGTATGCCCACTCCTAAAATAATTTGCGGATTGCTTTCAATTTCGTTTTCCTTTTGCGTCGGAATTTATTTCATTTGTGCAATGCAAGATTAAATTTTTGTCATGAATTCTCCTGCCCACGCTCTTCCGATTACAGCGAGGTGAGGGATCTAAATTACGATGTTTTATGTTGCTCAACGAGTGCCCCGGCCAAGAATTTTGCCGAATTGAGACTGCGACGTCCTGTTCGTGTGCAGCATTCATTATCCAACGAAGATTAGAATTATTAATTGCGGGCGTTTCGAACACCTGGTCATGTTTACACTCTTAGATATCAGCTAGTACAGATATAGCAACATATTGTCAAACGTGTTAAAAAATAATTGAAAAAATTAACCACTACAATCGTCAACTTAGCACTATGTCAATAATGCACAAAAATAATCTACTTTCCAGCATTATACAAAATACACTCGTTGAAAAATTCTGACCTGAACTCAGTGCAGTGCTAAATTGTAACAGTGGACAGAAACTAGGACTAAGGAAAATTACCAGGTAAAAAATAATCTTTAAAATGTTACGAGTAGCGCTGCAGGAATATGTGGGAAAAAGTAAATAACAAAACACCTTAGAAACGCAAACTGGTGGAACAAGAAAATATGAAACGAAGTGAGAAAAAAGAAAGCATTCTGAAGGAAATATAATCAGGCAAACTTAGATCAAGATAAAACAGAGTACATTAGAATTTGATAGCAAACGAGATGCAAAGAAGGTCTGGGAACAGTTTCGGATCTGAAATGGATCAAAATCATTAGATGAGTGATTGAAGTATTTTGGACTGAAATACAAACATTTAAAGAACAAAGAAGGAACGGTTTGAAGTGTATAAAAACAAAGACAACCAATTAGTGGTAAATACAACTCATATATTGGAGGAGCGTAGACAATAATATACGGAAAGTTTTAGAAAAGGCGAATAAGGTGAGAGAAACATGAGTTGAGATGAAGAACGACCAAACGAAATTACGCGTAGAACTAAAAAAGTAAAAACAGAAAATACTAGCGAAGGATGTAATATAGATCCACAAATGATAAATGGTTGGAGAAAAAGCGAATAGTTTGGCTGTTGAAAATATATAGATAACGTGAAGGACACACAAGACACCAACCAAAAGAGTAGATACAAAATGTAATAGTCCTAATCCATAAAAAGGGGGAAGAAATAGACTGCGATAATTATATAGTCATATGTTTAGCCATAGTAGCATTTAAACTGTATATGAAGATAATAGAGGGCAGAATGAGATAAAACACCCAAGGAATACTGCAAGAGGAAGAAACTGTATTTAGAAATTGAAGACAAATAAATGACAATATATTTATATTAAGAATGGAAAAAAGAGAAGGGAGAGGAGTTATAGATCATCTTTATAGATCTAAAACGGCTTTCGATCTAGTAGATAATAAATAATATAAAAATTAATGGAGGAATTAGGACTACCATCTAAATTAATTTAACTAACGAAAATATATACAAAAAGGTGTGTGGCAGAGTTCAACCAAATGGAAAAAGGTCTTAAACAAAGTAACTGTCTTAGCACCTGTTGCTGATTATAGTAAATAGATAATTTTAAACCAACATAAACCCGAAGGAGTGATAGGAAATAATATGTGATGCAAAGAACAAGAACTAGATCTGGTCACAGCATATGAGTACTTGGAGTTTTGTTTACAAAACATGGTAAATGTGACCTGCAGATAGGAAACAGCATCAGAACAACTAATCAAATATATAACATAATAGTAGTAGCAACGTTATTATACGTGACGCAGATGAAACATGAAAGCGCAACAATTGCTGCTGGTATGAAGTAATTGCGGAAGATTGCAAGGAAGACACCGACGAACAGAATTTGAAGTGAGAACATAAGGAAAACTGTAAATTAAGAACCATAGCGTTAGGCGAAAGAAAAAGAAAGCTAACTGGTTTAGATACATAATAATGAATCAAAACATATTGACAAGGATAGTGATGGATGCAAAAAGTGAGGTAAAAGGAGAAAGCGAAGACCAAGGAAAAGGTGATTAGAACAAGTCGAGGAAATAGAAAGAACGAAAGGAAAACAGTGAGACGAAACAGATGTTAATGGCAACACAGGGGAATGAGGTTAAGAAACGAGAAAGCAACACTCCGATGGAAGAATTGTAACACAATTTCTTGTATTTCAGTTATAAGGACCAAAGATGTAAAATAGTTGGTTACTTCAACAATTATATTTCCTAAAATATGAACGTGAAACATTTAGGTCTACCCACAGTTTAAACTTTAAACTGTATTGAGCTATGGATATGAAATGCGTTCCATAAATATTGTGAGAACGAAAAAATGTACAGCAAATAGAATGGCTCACTACAGAAACAGTGCAAGAAATTTGAAATTACGTAAAATTACTAATGCAGAAATCCGAAAAAAGTAATGCATAGGAAAGTATATTTGAAATAATAGATAAATTAGGTTTAGGGTACCTTAGAAGAAATGCCAGAGAGTTGAGGTTGAAACAGAACACTAATTCAAAAATTAGAAAATAGAGATATGAGACTTAAGGTAGTCTGGAGATCACACATTCATACAGGATTAGAGATTTTGTACAAACCGCCTGCGAAAAAAACCCGAAAGGCTGCAATGAAGACATGAAACCCACCAATGGAGACCAGGAATGGGAACAAGATAAATAATTCGATGGTGATAGCTGGCGATTAAAAATAGGGAGATGGCGCCCAGCACGTTTATTAATTATATTTCTTATATTTGGTGATAATGATAACCACCTACACAATTGCAGAAAAGGAGCACCTATGCTGGGAACCAGCTAATGTCGAAATACTTCTAAAATGTATTAAAAAGTACAAAATTAGATTTACCTAGCTGCAATTATAATTACTTTGCCCTGCTTTTGAAGACATTGCCTTGATTTCCAATTCCAATGTTCTTGCATTTGAATCCTCCAAATTTAGGTAGTACTACACAATTCAGTAATTCTGTGTTTCTGAATCAAGTATAGATGGATATTTGGTCAACCCTCTACTTTGATGTAGTACATCAAAAAGATACAACTCTACGTTAAATGAAGATAAAGATTATACCGTCTCTACCTCAAAGGAAGAAGATATCTAGGAAGATCATGAAAACGACGATACCCTAACAGGCAGACCGTTTAATATATGTAGTGAGGAATTAGAAACGATCTCTTGCTTTCTATACATTCAATATTGTTTTCTAGAACGTCGAAAATACAGAATGTTTATAAAGACCATTTTAACAATGAAAATTGTTCTTGTTCTACGTAGTTTTCAGAACCATTATTATTAAGACAAAAGGGAATGTTTAGATACCAGAGTCTTTTCAACATTTTTCTATTTGCCCCAGTGATGAGCTGTTCTAGCTTTTGCCATGTTATAGGTATTTGGTGTTTGTCTAGTCTTTCTGAGAAAGTCGTTCAACTTTAAGAGGTATGTTAACTTTCGCTAAAGCAATAATGTATTATTTAAGAATGAATAACAACTAATATTACAACAATAAGAGGGCATTGGCGTAACTAAGAATTTTGGCTGGGGCCAGGCCCCCAAACAAACTATCGTAATACCTAAACCGATGAAAACATAAATTTTCATAAATTACCCTTTCACCTAATGCTATTTGTTTATTTTACTTCGCTCGTAAAAGATGAAGGAAATATTGCAATTTTGGAAAAATCACCTTTCGAGATTTCTTCAGATTCTCACGTATCCAGAGTGTCTAGTTGGCAAAAAATATTTTTTTTGCGTTTTTCTGCCTATTTGTCCGTCTGTCTGTCTGTTCGTCTGTTGGCGGTATTGCTCAGAAACCATTTGTTAAAGGAAGTCGGTATTTTGCATGCAGATTATAGATGTGTATCTAGCAAGAAACCGAATATACTTTTGGTCAAATATACAGGGTGGTGCAAGTAACTTGTCCGCTGCTGTAGTTAATTTATGCAACCCTAAGAATACATAAACATTAAAAAGTGTATTAGCAATCATGGTTACCTTACTGATAGATAGATAGTCAGCAAACGTCAAATGTGACTGAATTGTTGCATAACTCAGGTACTGCACTGGACAAGTTACGTGCACCACCCTGTATACAGGGTTAAAAATAAAATTTTTGCTTTAATTGGGGAATACATAAAAGTAATAATTTGCACATATCTGAGGCTTTACCCTTGACGAAAATAGGCAAGATATATTTTGAACCCAAGTTACACAGGGTGGACACATTAAAAACTAATATGTTATCTACTTTTTCTTTAACGCAGGAATCGATAAAACCAAGAATTTGCACATAGCTCTGGTTTTTACATTTGATGAAAATGAGATCCAACATATGCAGGGTAAACATCCTAAAAAGGAGATAAGGAAAACGATCGCTGCGGACTGCAGCCAGCGCAACGGAAAGGTGTAGCGATTGCTGCGCCCCGCATTCAACTCAAGCAACAGAAATGTGCAACGATGGCTGCATACCACAGTAGCGCACATAGGAATGTACTGCAATCAATGGAGGGAAGTTCCGTATAAAATAGTACTTTGCAGATGCTATTATAATGCTATATGACTAAGTAGCATATAGATACTTTTTTCTCTGTTCATAAATAGCATACAAAAATGTATAGATTACTTCTCGTAACCTAATGAAATGGCCATACAAAATACTATTCAATGAGGAACACCTTTTTTTGGAAACCATCACTTTGATTTCTATTTATACGTTTTTAAATAACAATTTTCATTTTTTTCTAGGTAGCGGAATGTGACTAGTGGGTCGTTGGCGACCCACTCAAGTTTTACGCTAACTTACTTACCCGCATATAAAATTATTGCAATTGTTTTTTATAGGCATATAAATTGGCACTTTATTTATGGAGAACCAAAGAGAAGCTAAAAGAAATGGTACAGAATTAACTGGAAAAATATAATATTTAGACTAAAAGGGGCCTTTGAAAAGTATTAGCAATACTAAATTGTATTTTTGCACTAATAATACCGGGATGCCAAAAATTATCTTGGGCAAGGATGGTCATGATTTTAAAATAACATGTCTGAGCTAGTTGGTGACACTGTAAGTCTATGTTAAATTCGAGGTTAGCAGGTTAGGTTTTGCGTCAGTCTGTCTCAAAACTGACGGAACCTGCTAATCTCGAATTTGACTTAGATTTACAGTGTCACCAACTAGCTCCGATATATTATTTTAAAATCATGACCATTCTTGGCCAAGATACTTTTTGACACCCGGGTATAATGTTTTCTTTTGCGTATTACTTTTCATTAGAGCAATCTATCCAATATATGTTTTGCTAAAACCAATAATAAAACCGAAAACTGTAAAATGTTTGTGGATCGTTACCGACTTGATGGGTTTATATGGATTAGTGGAAAAGCAGATTTTTTATGTGTTTAACTTCTATTTTTGTAGAAGGGGGCAGATGGTACTCTGGAAAGGGCAGGGTTCCCCTGTTAATTTTTTGATAATCGTCGTTTGATGTCCGTGTCGCAGATTCCATTGTGGCTCATGTAAATATTATATGAGCCTATATACAGAAATTCATGGAGGGTTTCGAGTTGTTAAGGGCATTTATTCTTTAGTTTGCTTGCTAGGGCAACTTCCATTTGTTTTTTCTTCTCAAAACCATTCCTTCCCAACCTTCCAGGACTGGTCGCATTATGAATTTCCCAAAAATGTTAAACGGCTTCAGTGATATAATGAAGACTTGACGGACTCCTTTTTGAATTGAGAAGAATGACGATTCAATGTTGCTTATCTTCACTTTGGTAGTATTAACTTCATAGAGATTTCTGGAAAAATGACTGATACAAGACTTGTCTTATACTGTTGCGTGAAAAGGTTATACATAAAAATTTTTAAATTGACATTCTTTAAACTTAAACCAGCGAGGGAATACCGTGGCATGGAAGATTAGTTTAAATGAATTATTCGAGTTCTCTTGCCATTAAATTTTACAACCCTTTTTATGTATCCAAAATGAATATTGCCAATTCTCCAGTCATTTATCTCCCCCTTTGTCAGCTCTCAGTGCAATGAATCAGTTCACCGAAAGTACAAAATTTCTTTAGTATTTTTCCTATTTAATACTACGTTTTCATAGATTGCTTTCAGATATGGTGTAAAACAACATTTATAGCTGCAACTCATGTGTACTCCATGATGTCACATTCTTCTCAGCCAGATTAGAATAAATGTATTAATGTCGAATTAGGTTACATCGCATCTACTGCTATATCCAAGAAGTGTGTTCTTGATGATTATATCACTATCTAGTATCGCGCCGTTGAAGCAAAAACAATATTCCGTTCATTAATATTAATGTTAGATATAATGCAATTGGAATTCATGGGATTGTAAACAGGTACACTTTACCCTTCCTCTGCTGTAAAATTCATTTTTTCCTTCATGTCATAACCCTCAAACACATCGCATACTTTCTTGAAATTTACTGTTTTTACAGACATTCTTGTAATCGTCTCGCACAGTAAGATATTCTAGTCACTGTTTCGAACCGTGCAGCACAAAATTCATTCTCCTTATCGCTTAGGTCCGAAGAAGACGTAACTAGAACTCTTAAGTATTTGGGGGCACGTGCAACTAGTGTCCTTTTATACAGTCTACACAATTGTTTATTTTACATTTACTATTTAATACATAAGCTAGTTTTTTCAATGGACTGAATGGATTATAACACAAAACCTTTTATTAGTTATTTGTGGGTGTTGTATGTGATTTGTCTCAATTTATTAAATAAGGTTCCATTGACTTCATCGTTGTGAAAGCTGATAATTATATCGCTAGTTACTTGAACAACTTTCAGTTCGGATACACCATACTTATTTGCTAAATTCTAGACTCACAATATTCCGTTTCTTGTTGTTTCAACGTCATTTACAATGGCATAATTAATTAATTAATCTACTAATTTTGTCAAACTCAAATAGTTTCATAAATCATAAAATACCTATGAAAACCCATCTTTTGTTTCCTTTTCCTTCCTGCCATTTCCAACGTTCACCCACTTAAATCCATAAGAAAGGGAAGAGTTAAATATGCATTTCTCCGTAAAAATCATAAAGACATAGCTATCGAGTCGAGGTACCAGAGAAACGTGAAAGATTCCATAACGCACACATTGTTTCCGTAGGAAGCTACACGGTTCATATTGCATGTAACATCGTAAACAAAAAATATGCCGGAGACGTAAATCACATTACAGCAGATGACTCAAAATATACTCTCCAGGTTTGTATTATATATTTCCATATTGTAGAACATAAATATATAAATATAAGCAGGTACATTTGTGTGCCGCGAACTTTATGGCCCCGAAGCTGCATTAAATTGTCTCCAAGCTACGGGGTATCGCGAGTTTCGAAAGTCCGCCTTTATTTTAACGGAAAATACGACTGAGCATGGCCATCCGCTGCAAATACACACTGAATGTTAATATCTATTCGTGTAAACACGATGCTGTACAGTGGACGCCGTGGTATATTGGTATGTAACGTTTATCTGCGATAAAGTACAATACTTACACACCTGCGATGTAAGAAATATGAGCTTGCCCGTGAAGCAGAATTCTGCAAAAATATCTGCGGGTCGTTTGCAAATAATGGGCGTCGCTGCAGAACTCATATTTGTAATAACGACTTCAACATGTCACTTTTTTTAATAGAAACTCTAATTTATTTCAAATGTGAAAGCATTTGAATTATTAAACCACCATTTGCGTGTACTATTATTTATTGAGATTTGTTCGACAGTGGAGAGGGGAAACAATTCCACGTACAATGACAGTAATAACGAGTTTGGAAGGTTTCGTTAAATATGTGGGGTTAAATAAATTATAGAGTATAAAATAGTAATTATTAATCTTTTACAGGTTAATGCATCGATAACTGTTCTTTACGACTTGGTGTTTTATACACGTAGAGACAATTACTTGTTGTTATCAAACAATCGAGTTAAGTGTGTTTCAGTTTTGATAAATATGGAAAGAGAAAACAATCTGCAAAGGGATTTACACGTAACTTCCCTCGCAAGAGCTCACCACATGGGGGTAAAAATTTATGGAGTATCTGAAACAATAAGAGAAAATAATTAATAATGAGAATTACATCAATTTGCAAATAAAAAAGATGCAACCGCTGGGATTCGAACTCGGCGATTTCAACGCCTGGTAGATTGCGATGCGAACTCGAGCTGCGCCACGACCGAGTGCGTACTATATCCGCTTCTGGCTGCGTTGTAAACACGTTATAGATATCTGTCTCGTTTGCGATGTTCATCCCGTAACTGTTGGGTCCCATTTTCGTCAAGGATAAAACCTGAGCTATGTGCAAATTATCACTCTTATATTTTCCTCTGTCAAAACAAACATGGACAGGACTTAATTTTTTAAGGTGCTCACTCTCTACATATTCGACCAAATGTATATTTGGTTTTGAGCTAGGTCGACATATAATCCGCATTCAAAGTATCGTCTTCCTTCGGCAAATAGTTTTTGTGCTATACCGAATATTGCCGGACCGTGAAATGTGAAGATCTGGAAATCTCGGGGGTGCATTTTTAGATATATCCAAATTATATTAAACTAGCACGAGGCGGTTTCAGATGTATTATCCAAGACAAAAAAAACTCGGACAACTCTAGATAGAGATTATAGCAGTATTTGATTAGCTTAAACGAGGCGTTCAATAATTACATTTACTATAACAATTTTGTTTCATAGAAACGTCTAAACAAGTTAAGTTAGAAATGCCTAGCAACTGTACATATTAAAGTAATCACATTCACAACAGTACATATTAACTGTCACATTTTGTTTGCCTTGGATAGTACCTTTTTATTTGAAGAATATATCTAAGGATGGATGGGTGGTGCAGAGAGGAGAGTAGAAATACAGACCCGTAAAGTAGATGCACCACCCAGCCTAAAAGAAAGGCTTGAAGTGGTAGAAGAACAATGGCTAAAGGTGGTAAAAGATGAGACTGAAGATATAGGAGATAGAGATAGAAACAACTACAGAAAGTTAATTATTATCACCACCATGAGTAGAATTTTTGGAAAAATGATAGTAACAAAAAGTCAAAACAAAATATCGGACACCAAATCAGCGACAAAGCGGATTTATGGCTGAAAGCTCGTGCATCTTTAATTTCTATGTCATACAATAACTGTTAGAAAAAAGACTAGAGAGAGTTGGGGAACAAATGTCGCGTTTAAAGATCTGAAAAACGCCATGAAAAAAAAATGGGAAGCTTTAAGTAAATGTCAAGTCAACTGTTGACTTTATTTCGATTATCAGAAACTATACAAAAAAAATAATCAAATGTAAAACAAGGGGGATACTTACCTGCACCGATGCCCACTTGCACATTTCAAAGTGCCTATGACACGGATGCAGATTATTGCCACTTATTTTCAATATTATGTTATGATACGACTATGTTTGTAGATAAAATTAAAATTTGTTAAGCAAAATGGACTGTTATTACAATCCATAATGGTCGATGATGTTTAAAAAGTTTCCTGAATAAATATGAGTTAACGCAAATTAGTAATTGAATGATAGCTATTGAAAGGGTACAGGTGGTTTGAAAATAAAGAGAATATTTAAAATACGGTTTAAGAAGCAATGACAACTGCAAAATTCTAATAAGGGTGGAACTAAAGCAGGTGGATATCAAATAAGAATATAGACTAGAAGGCATAAAGAATGAATATGTAGTAGTTAGAAAGTTTGTTTTCGATTGTTAGAAATAACAACTGGAAAAATATGTAAGAAAATCGTTTTGATCTAATTAAACATATTTAATTTAACCCTCTTTTACGGTGAAAATGTCTTGGCTTATTTAAAAAGGGCAATATCTATATCTACGTCGTATATAAAAAAGTGAAATATTAAGAAGTAAGTAAGAGAATTAAAGAATTAACTACAGAAGATAATTGGCAAGTGGTAAAACTTAATGGATGCAAGAATTGTTATTTACAGGTGAATAATTGAAGAGTTATATTAGAACAGCTTTATTGAGAAGAATACATTTGACAAGTAACATAAATAGAAAGGGGTTACATCAGGACAGGAGGATATCTGGGATTGCTCTGTTGGCGGGTTGCTGTCAAGGATTTTTTTGGTTTCGTAGTGTTTGAAGAAACTTTGGACTGGTGGTCTGTTCGTGATAGCTGCATTGCAGGGAGCTGCTTAGAGGGGTCAATTGTGGCTAAAGGATAGGTTGCAGTCTTGAACATTGTGGAAGTAAAGTATACAAGTTGGGTGATTTCTTAGAGTATACCAACTAGAAAGCAAATAAAGATATTTTAAAAGGTGAACTTAATTGAGAAACAATAACTTACTGTGTTATTTAATGTTATAATGTACCATTCTAAGGATTGGACATTTGTCATTGAGATTTAAAAAATTATTTTTGACATTTGGTTCACGTAAGATGTGACTGACGATTTTGATTGAAATTTTTAAAATATTTGAAAATCACTTTTTCAGAACAAAGTAACTAGATAACTGAACCCAACCCTGTAAGAGTTTCAGGTGCTATCATATCAATATTTGAAAGTTTGCATATCAAAAGGCACAATTTAAATAGTGTAGTCAGTGCAATATATTTAGAATGCGTCTTACAAGATTGGAGAAATTGAGTTTAAGGAATGGTTATACAAGTGTTTATTCACCTTAAATTTTGTAGATGACCAAATTGTAACAGTACATGATGCATACGATTTAGACTAAAAGACGAAATACAGCTTATACAGAATGGGGTTTGAATTAGGGATGGGCGCGTGACGTAAAAACAGTCGGATCACGGCGGGTTTCGTCGTGAACGTGAGTAATATTTGAGAATCGAGCAGTGAACGTGAGTGAAATTTTCCAAGGCGTGATTCGCATTTTACGATAATTTCACGTTAAATATTTAGTAACGAATAAGAGACTGCAGGATGTCCCGCTTCTTCGCTGTCCACCCATGTGGAAGATCTAGAGTTGGAGGAGAAGATCATTGTGCTTCTGTGTGGCAGCCTGCCGCGACGAAGCTTCGCACCTGTGTTGTGTTGTGAATATTGTGTTTACAGTCAATCGCGTGTCTGCCTCTATAGGCAACCAAGTAGAACTTACTTTTAGTTCCTCGAATGTAAAAGTACTTTTAAACCTAGGAATTAAGTGTGCCCTAGCAACATAAATACCTTCTTGTACTCGTATCAGTAAGAGAAACGTCACAATGACGCTTTTGGTATTAAAAGTGATGCCTTTGAAGATGATTGCAAGAAATGTTCTTGCGAGAAATCAGTACCTATACCTTATTATAGCTATTGTAGTGAATTTTCATTTATTTCTTTTGTGTCTACTATTCTGATTGCAACATATCACGTAAATTATTTCACTTGCAAAACATACTTTATTTTAGAGTTTTTAGTTCTGTTGTGGGTCCCTTATTGGTTTTAAATTTGAACATTCTGTTCTATCTGAATTTGAATTTACAAATAAAAGCTGCAGGAATGTGAGCGTGAGCGTGCGTGAACATGAGCGTTTAAAGCAAAGGTGAAACGTGCGTGACGTGAGTGAATACTGACTCACGCGCCCATCACATAAACATTAACAAAACACACTATATTTATATGGTAGTCAACTCAACGCAAAAGGATTTTAGTCTGTTTAAATACTGTTTGGTGAGATAAACACATTACAATGAAGAATACGGAATGTATAGGCAATTCTTTCATTGAATCTCTATTATGCTAATGATCAGAGGAATGAACACTGAATCAAGACGCTAAAAAAATAAATTCTTTTGAAATCGACTTTCCTAGAAAAAGTAACGGTGTTTCAAGGACATATAATATCACTAAAGCAGAAATTTGAAGAACAGCAGCTCAAGAAACAGTGATCAATAGAATAAAAATTAGAAACTAAAAAAGGTTGGGCACTTTTTAGGAATAAATCAAGATCTAATGGAGGAAGATGCACAAGATAGAGCGAATTGGCGTCTAGGCACCGGAAGACATCAATAAGCACCCATACACCCTAGTGTATATATAAGGAAAAAGACCGAAGGTAGTCAAAACCCTCTTGAGGATGGTTCGTCTGGCGTCGTACGATGGGCGTATTAAGCTAGTTCTTAATAATTTACTGATTTAAAATAATGCCTTTAAAGAAATAATTTCCCGAAAAGGACTTCGACGCTTCAATTTCTGAACTAAATAGTTAGTTACCTGGTAATATGTTGTGAAAAGGCTTTCTTTTTGTTGATACGGTAATTTTATAATTTTTCTAAAATCTTAATTCTTCGACATTGCTCTGTACATTTTTTGTAGTCTTCAGAGCCTTGGACATTTTATCGCTATAAAATTAAATAATTTTTTATGTTCTTCGTTCACTTCTCATCTCGAATTTTTTTGGTACCTGTCATCCCTCATGCGGACGATATGGCTATACTAGTGAAGTTATTTTCTTTCTAGGTCGTATATTATAGGGTTTTGTTCTAGCGATTCTTCTGTTTCTTCGGTCTCCTCTTGTTTCTCCCACTACGTGCCTCGGCTGGTGTTATTTTTGATAGTTGTTTGTCAGTTGATGCACAGGGCTCTATTGTTGGGTTGTATATGGTTTTGTATAGGGGCATTTGTGTTTTGCTGCTAAGTTTTTTTTTCCCTATTAGAGTATGTCTTGTTGGCTTTTTGAATCCCATTTCCTATATCCTTGACAATAGTTCATCTCAACATAAAGAGTATCACCAGGAGAAAAGGGAAGACCCTCCCCCCCCAACAACTGAAAATATATGATCTTGGATATATCACAAAGAATAACATTTCCTCGACACATTTGCAGTATGTGTTAAAATGTATTATTTTACTTATTTTCCTCTTTTTTCCGTTTTGCAATCATTTAGTTTTATTCGACAATTCTTCCACAAGTACTGGTAATTTTTGCAACTTGCTCAACGTAGCGAGATTCTACACGTCCCCTTGGTTGTACACCATTAACTTTCGCTTGTATAGGGCCAGTTTATTCTCATAACGTGACCAAAGTATTTTAAAATTGGTTTATATATGGTCTTGCTTAGTCTTGCTTTCTTTGATTGTCCACAATTTCGCTGCGTAGGTTCTAACTATTATTTTCATTTTGATGACTCCATGGCGTTTTCATATGAGAGTTAGTTTAAGGACCCCAATTTTTGCAATGTAATCGCAATAATCTCCAGTACTTAAAATCCTTATCTCTAGATAAATCATCACGCGCATTAGAGATGTGAAATTACGCGTTATTTGTTTGATTTTTTTAAACAGATCTCGAGTATCATTCTTTATTTGGTGTTCTTCGATTACTGTAAAATGTACATATTAAAATGATATTAGCTTTTATTATCAGCCCCACCTTGAGTATATTTATGTGTGTATTGATTCATGTTTGAGCTTTTATAATAATTAAGTATACCCAAATTATTTCCAAATTTCTTTTATAATGACAAATGTTTTTTGTGCCCGTAAATCATTTACTGTGGAAATACATTACGTTTTTTAACTAGCTCAGCTTATTTTATTTTAGATACAACTGACTCTTATATCAGGTAGGATCAAGTATAAATTATAATTCTTTAATATTACTTTCAAATTTGAATTTGACATTTAAATATGGCGTGTCGGTAACACAGATCTCCACTTCATCTATTGTAAATGAGATCCATTTTGTTATCTCGCTTCGGCGAAAAACTTTACTGTATTTTAGCACTAATTCACAAGTAACTGATAGATTTTCTTAGCTTCCTATGAATACTAACTTGCATTGCTTTTCAAACAAGGTTTAACACCTTTTTGTAGGTTTCTTTCCGTTCACATGGTCCCCCAGAGTGAGCTGCAGGTGTCCCCTGGCCTGCATAGCTGGAACGGTGTTCAATGGTTATCCTCGCTGAAGCGGTACTTCAGGCTCAACACAGACAGATAACCTCGTAGTCCATAAACCTCATTTACGTTGACAAAATCGCAGCTTCTTCTGCGTGGTATTCTCAAGGTCCAACCTTTCAAGGTGCGTCGTAGATGCGCTCGTGCTTAGGAATTGACCACTGTGCGTTGCAAGCTTTCTTGTGTATCACGAACATGATATTTTCTAAATTTATTTACTGTGTTTGACTTAAATATATTAGCACTTTTACTGGCAAAATTGTATTTACTTTCCGCCAATTTGAGAAGTACAAGCGTTTTAATTACTTTCTAGAAAACATTTGATTACATTATACTCTTTTCAACAACCACCTTACATTTTTTCAAATACCTCCAAAGCAACCAAATTAATTGTTTAATATACAAACCTGATAAATCACATTACCTCATTTACTTTATCTATATTATTCATACTATTATTCTTTATTTTTAAGACTTAAATGTTTGAATTATCTAATTCACATGCAATAACAATCAATGTATAATGAGCTGGCTATCATAAATGTTTAATTAATAAATGTTGTAGGTCATAGTTTAATATTATTACAATACCAATATCACATATTAATTTTTATTCTCTCTAGATTTTTTTCGTGCACATTGCTGATTATATTGTTGTGTTTTGTTATTCGGTATTTCTCTTGCATTACGGACTCATTCCGTTTCCTGTCTTCTTCTGTTGAGGTTCTTTCGCTCACCTTCCTAATATCTCCAAAACGGTTAATGAAAGACCTATATATATTCATATGTCCAAATTTGTTGTGTATCTTACTTGTTTCATAGACTCATTCCTTTTCCTGTCTTCTTCTGATGAGGTTCTTTCACTCACCTTCCTAATATCTCGAAAACGGTTAATGAAAGACCTATATACATTCATATGTCCAAATTTGTTGTGTATCTTACTTGTTTCATAGACTCATTCCTTTTCCTGTCTTCTTCTGTTGAGGTTCTTTCGCTCACCTTCCTAATATCTCCAAAACGGTTAATGAAAGACCTATATACATTCATATGTCCAAATTTGTTGTGTATCTTACTTGTTTGACGGACTCCTTCCTTTTTCTGTCTTCTTCTGTTGAGGTTCTTTCGCTCACCTTCCTAATATCTCCAAAACGGTTAATGAAAGACCTATATACATTCATATGTCCAAATTTGTTGTGTGTCTTACTTGTTTCACGGACTCATTCCTTTTTCTGTCTTCTTCCGTTGAGGTTCTTTCGCTCACCTTCCCAATATCTCCAAAACGGTTAATGAAAGACCTATATACATTCATATCAGAATGATTCACATTTTGACGCAAAACATTCAAGCTATCTATATGTAAGACGTTCTATTTAAAAAAGGCAATTTTGGTTTGCTACACTTTTTTGAGCCACTCTGTAAGATGAAAGATATTTTTATAATGTGCACCACCTTTAGCCAGTGCTGCCGATTGGTACCTAATTTTGACAATATCATACTATAATGTTACGTCAGTCCAACGGCAATACTGACGGCAATGCATATAAAACTTATCGTCGGAGTCTCGAAGGTCATCGTAGAAAGTATGAGCAGAATTGCATGGAGACTGTAGAGGATTCCGTTACTTGCACTGATTCTGTCCCTAGCATTCTGAGCACACGGTTGAGACTGCAACCGTGTTTTAAGACAATGTAGTCAGGCCACTCAGAGGGACGATAATATTTGGTAACTACCCTGAAGTGCTGCCTCACACTTCAAAATTTTAGGCTTGGAAGGGTAGCACCTCGATGTTAATGAATCAAACAGTAAATGCCGATTATTTTTATTATAAACTACTAAAATTGCATTATATCAAAGTGCAAAGTGTTTATTCTTACTGTGTTGCTCTAAAGTGTCATAACAACCGTCAGCGCTTAAGCAAGTTTATTTCCGCAATATCTGCATTTATGTTACAGTGAACTCCTATTACTACTAGGTCGTTCATTAAGCAAGGTTGCTAACTTGCAGTTGTGACATTTAAACTTCCTGAAATTAAATTGCATTTTTAAACCTATGAACTGTATTTCTTAAATTTGGAAATGAAATTTAAGTCTGTTTAATTCGAGATTAAACATATTGCCAAACTCCAGATTAAGAATGACAAAGAAAGGAAAACGTCTCCCTAAATACTCTACTTGTAAATACACTACACTGTTTCTTAAATTTTGAAATGGAATAAAATCTGTTTAATTCGAGATTAAACATGGTATGATGCAGATCTTTCTCTACTCAAGATAGAAGCTGTGTATGAACCCAAAATTGGCGCTTCTTTTGAGGTTTTTTTTTGCAATTTTTTGCGCAAAAGCAGAAACAGCAATAGATCGTCTGCGTCCATCTCGATGCACTGCAAGTGACAAACTACCTATTTCGTTTTCATCTTGCAGCGCCGGCGAAACACGTGGCACGCCACTTGGTAGCGCTGCTGAGCGACTTACCAGTTCTGCCCGCTACACAGTAGCGCCGCAATAATGCGCCACACAATCGCGACCCTGCCACTCCACGGCGCCACTCTGCAGAGCTGCAAAAACGCCTCGTGAGAAGCGGGCCTTAGCGGAGTACAGGTGGTGCTCTGTACCCTAACATCTGGCGGTGTAGTGCTCAACTTGCCCCGAGTTGCGAGATACAAAGTTGGAGCGCGCCTTTCGTGCTTGCGTAGCAACCATTGTGTGTTAGGTCTGTGTGTTTGTGATATGTGGACCTTGTTATTCTATCTCTTAGGTCTGTGGTTCTGAGTAGAGCACAGTTAATTTGGTGCCCAACTGTGAATGGTCTCACCGAGCCCGATTCCAATCGTCAAGGCTGCGAAAAAATTGCGGCCACTTCGGGATTCAAACTGAGGACTTGCTTAATGCAAGCTGGCGCTTTCCCAACTGCGCCACCCGGCTTCTCCACAACATTTGTATTATGCAAATTTGTTTCATACAAAGGTTATACGAAATTTTATTCTCTACAAATTCGTACATAGGTACTTTTACTCTAAAATGCATCGGAAACGATTCTCAAAAAACCGTATTTTAGCCGCCATTTTCTAAGATGGCGGCGCCGGCGGCGACTTCTCGTGTTTACCAATTTCGGAATTTTATTAGGCCCCCACCTACAATGCAGATCATGGTGGGGCAAAAGACAACGGGCACGACCAGAAATAATGAACTTGAAAGATAATATTGTGAAGGCGGATGCATAGTGCGCAAAATAGAGAATCATAGAAAGGTCTATGTTCAAAAGAAGAAGAATAGTAAAAATATGTCAGGTACATTATATTATTGTTTAATTCTCAATTTCTTCAAACTCGCTAGGGTTACCAACATTGAGTTGATGCTGACCCCAAGAAAATAATTTTTGGGGAAGAAAAAAAGCGAGATAAAATTTATAAAAAGTGCAAGGTGAAATAGTTCTTTACATTATATAATTCCTAAAACAATTTTATATTTTTTAAGTAGCATATGAAATGCGGAATTTCTTTACCCTCCGTGGATACATTAAATTTGAACGAGACGTCTCGTAGGCCTTAATATTTAAATAATTATTTGCCCATTTTATCCCGTAGCTAACTGACTGAACGTGAAACTCTCTTAATATCTCAGTTAGTCGCTTATGCAAGATTACTATCAGTCAAAACAGAAATCTGGTTCCCCTTTTATTGGTGGTTGGACAGGAACTTAACTTTTAAACAATGCACAAAATTGTTTACATCATCTATTGACTTCAAAACACATAAAAACATAGAAAACAATAACACGCATAAAAATACAAAAGAAATAATCTACGTGCGATATAGATTGAGGTTACTCGCAAGCGTGTTGCAAACATTCATAAACAGCGTAAAACATCACCAAAAATAACCTTGAAATAATTATCTTTTAAAAGAACGCAAATGTCAAAATTACCTAAAGCCGATACTTATTTGAGTCGCTGATAAAACACATTCCTGTGCGTTTGCAAAAGCTTGCAGTTAAACGCAACCTTATTCCGCTCTGCAAACATTTTACCTGGAACTGATTACTGAATAACCTTGGAAACGGCACGCCTTAATTGCATCAGCCGCACTTGGCGGACATTATGCTAGGAACCACTGATCGCATACAGGCCTCGTAAGGGCAGTTGAATTGGCGCCTTTCAAAATTGAAGCTTCAAATAAGCTCCAAATAGCACAATGGGTGTACTTACATGTACACTCAGAAAATGCGAATTTGCAAATACTGGTTTTCTGCACATTAACTCTGTTTGCAGGAAACGTTGGCTGCCAAGCTTTTTCAGGCCTCTTCAAATTAACTTTTATCTCCATGGGCGAATTCACATACCATACTATCCAATCTAACAAACCCATGCAGCTCTCAGAAGAAGCTGCGTGCGACTGCTGCCTTCTTTGTTAAATTTGCAGGAATTGAAAATCCCCGCATCCCGCGTAAAGCGTGTTTGTAGCTACACTCGCGAAAACAAAAATTCACAATACACGTCCAGCTCAGGACCAGCTTTGCGAGCATTTGCTTACATAAAATACAATATTAAACATAGAAAATACAACTTGGCTTCTACATTTAAGCATGAAAATAACCATGATCGGTAAGAGATCCAGCTGGCCCGTTACACATTCTCGGCCTTTGTAAATCATAGGAATTAAAGAAGAAAACTATTTTTTACATTCCATAAAAAATACGTTCAAAATCCATTTTAAAAGTTAAGTAAACTATTAAGAAACTACATTTTTCTGAAAACATTTTAAGATACATGTTTTATAAAATTCTATTTTTATCTCTTTGACCAAGGACTTCTGCTCTGAAGCTTTCAAATAGGAGTAAAATTTTTAATAATCCTTGTATGTAGTTAACCTGAAGAATTTTATTGAAAACCCGAAGCCCGAAGAATGGTTGCCAAACCCGAAGTCTTCGGGTCAAAATGACAGTGTGGTCAACTCTAAAATTTCTGTGTTATTTTATCCTAATATCTAAAGATCCGAATGTTTTACCAAAAACATCATGAACTGAAATATAATTAAGGTATAATTGAGTATTTTCCAAAGTTTAAACCCCATAAACTAAGTCTATGGCGACGTAATCTCGACCAACCCTTGACGAAGCAGGGCACAAAAAACGTGCCTACATTTTAATCAGAAACCGAGTAGCACCTAATCTCCTGGAGTTGCCCGCAGAGGAGTCCTAGTTCAGTTTCCGCTATTAAAGGCTGTGGGAAGGACAGCTGTATTCCGAGAAATACACGGTGTTTAAGCCGAAAACGCCGAAACTTGACTCATTAGGAGAAAATGCCGCTCGGACATCGGCGCGTTATCGGCTGCAACTAACGACCTATATATAAACGAGGTTGTTCTTAATGGCAACCCCGATAAGTTAAAAGCGATGTACGGAGATTCCGCTACCGTCCAGAAAAATGCCGCTGGTGCAAAAAGGTGGACCGTGAGAATCGGGCGGCGCCGCCGCTACCTCTAGCGGCAATTATAAATAGCTACTTAACATTCCCAAATCGCCGGCAGATAGATAAAGCCTATAATGTTAGATCGGCTCGCCAGACCATAAATAAGATAGGCCGAGATTTTGAGCGAGTGTCGAGATTCGACCGATTAGGGTCCACGCTTTGGCGGTGCTTTTATCCACGGCGATGACAACACTTCGGGCTAGAAATTCGATTCCCAGATTGGTTATCGGCGCGTTATTAATTTATTAGTTAAAATATCACGATTAACGAGCAAACGAGCTATAAAGAGCGACGTTTAGCCTGTCGTTAGGGCCGCTAAGTGGAAGGGAACACCGCCACACGAGTGATTGTGTTTGTGTTCAATTTCTGTGTGTTTATGCAAATTTGTTAGCTTCATTGACACGGGAATCCTATGAGATGGTAGCTTTTATAAGATCTGAATATCACATTGTGGACCACAAATAGGATTCGTTCAAAAACTACAAAATTTAGAAGGCTTTTAAGTTATTCCAAAAGCACCTATACTGCTCATTTAGTTACATAATTAAAATATTAAGATCCTTGTCTATGAAATACATACCATATAGAGACTTGAAATTCTCTTTAAAAATCTAAACGCTTGTTTTCAAGTTATTTCCTGGTAACTGCCCCACGTTCGTCTAAGTCTGAATAGTTTGAAGTGAATGTGAAAAGTCAGGTCGATTCACTTTCGATAATCTATTCCCCTTGCCATTCATTATTGAGAAAAGAATAGTAGTAGACCAAGAGATGCATCTCCTGGTAATCTACCAAGCCTTTGGAAAAAATTGGAGGGCAGGCATTACCTCAAACACATACATGCAAGTAGAAATTTGCCTTACACCTGAAAAGATGGGAAGACATAAGGATTAAGTAAGTAAGTAAGTAGAAATCTGTATGAAGGTCCGGTATTTCATATTCAATTGGGAATAAACTAACCTCAACATTTACAGTAACCAAATGGTTATGACAGGATTGTTGTATTTTTTCGAGCCTATTTAAAGGTTGTATAAATCGAGCCCTAAAAAATGGGAAAAAGAAATTGTCAAGGAATGGATGTATCCAGTTGACGATTAAACACTTCAATTTGCTGACGACCAGAAGGTGTTAGCATACTACGATGATTTACTATATTGTAATGGTTTTAAGCCCACAGTTTGGCTCTGTTTGCAGTGCAAAATAGTTAACCAAGTCAATGAAGCACAGAGTTAAGATATTTTATGTAATTGCAATAGTAATAAAAATAATGAGATGCAAGAAGCAGTAATTAGAAGTTTCAGTATAGTAATATAATTAAAATGATAGGTTTGTGCATATTTAAAGCCAGACCAAACGAAATTAATTGACACAAAAGGTTTGTTATGTGCATACTGAATGAGCGTAGTTATTAATAAAAGTAAGGCTAGTGAAATAGGCCAGCAATCTGAAAAGTAGATGAAAGCAAGATAAGGATAAAATAGAAATTGCAAAGAGCAGTCCAGAATTAAGCAACGGAAGAGAAGAAAAGCAAGTGACGTGTAAAAATTGTGAACTCGAATACCAGTCCATTAATAAAAACAAAGTGCAAAAGCAGAGCAGTGATTTCTAAAACGTGTGTGTAACGAGAAAGAACAATGTTAGCTATAAGCAATAAAGACAATTTTTAGATTTAGGAAAATGTTAATATTAAGAGTCATGTAATCAAACTTTACTCCGTTTATGTGTATGTTATCAAAATTAATTTCTATTTAGCATTAGCATATCGCGGTATTATAGCAACGTGATGCTGTGTTGTTGTTAATAAGAGAAGAGCAATTGAAATTAAATTATCAGAAGCTTTTAATTAATTTTTTTAACAATAAAAAGTGTTTTAAACAGTTAAAAAGTATACAGTTTTATTGCACCCGTGATATCGTTTCTGGCAAGTTCCGCCACGATAAAATTATAAATTCTCCAATTCATCTGCAGCCGATCACCTGAGTTTTCCGAAGATCGATTTCGGCCTATTTAAGCATCGGAACCCAGAGGTCTGCAGTCCATCAAATAAACGGGGTCTGCAAGAGCATCCTGAACCAGCATTGGCAACCAGGGGAGCGGCTCGAACAGCAAAACTCCAACAGCGTCACCTGCACCTTTGTCGGTCCAAGATCGAGCAAAACTTCCAAGGTACGATCTAGCTATAATTGAGTGTTGAGAGCTCGGGAAAGTTGTTGAACTCTGAGAATAAAGCCTGCAGAAGAAGCATATCGCATTTCCAAGAGTCCCAATTTTCATAATTAGCATAGCTGTGAATTTGCAAGAATATCCAAGCCACCAGAAACAAGTGATTGTTGGCGTCTATCTACGTCACACCTATAAACAAATTCGTGGAGGTTTGTTGCCAAGCGCTATAATTAAATTAATTTACCTGAGGTTTCCTTGCTTCATTTCACGATTTTAAACATCCAAATTGACGCTAATTGCACTGGCGAAAGTTCTGTGTTTATCTGTCAGATTGAGGTTACGAATAATACGTAGTTAGAGTCGCGCATATGAGATACTTTGGGACGATTAGTCTAAACTTTAAAATAATTTACGAATATAGCCAAATTCTGAACCCACCTAAGAGCAGTTTTCGTGTTTTGCCGTGAGTTATCCTAAAAAGGATTTGAGTTCTATAAATATTAAGAAAGGGGCATTTAACCATTTCATTTTGAAAAGTAATTAATACAGTTTATTTTTAATTAGCCTAAATTACTGACAGGCAAAGTTAGCACAATATATACTAACCTGGGAATCGTGGTGTTGTTGCTCGAATTTAAATTATTTAATTTTGTACCATAATAACACAGGCCGTTAGTTCATCGCAATATATGACACATAGCTCATTGAAGAAAATAAAACATGAGGTTTGAAACTTAACGTACAAAAAACTAAATATCTAATTACAGGAGGACAAGCACTTAATTTTAGAACATCGAAAAATAAAGAAATGTGAATGATATACTTATCTGGCGTATTAATTGGAGACGATGAAAGATGTGCCTCAGAAGAAATGCCCTAGGAAGAAAAGCGATATCTACATACATTGATTGAATCCTATAATTTGGGATGCGAATATCACTCGTAAACATAAATTGCATTTATACAACACCTTAATGAAAAGTATAATTACACAAGGTTCTGTAGATCAACAAGGACATCAACTTGATATCATATGATAAGCGATAGCAGAATATACGAAAAGTAATGGATGTTCCTCATACTGTTGATGACGTGAGAATAATCAACTGGAGACCGGCAGAGGAATAGGAGAACAACATAGACGCAGCTGGAGAGAAAACATAGAAGAGGCAATCGAAAAAAAACAACGGAAAAAAGGATCATAAGAATGACAAGATCACGGTAGGTAAAAAGAAGATTCGGAAGACATCTGCAGACGTTATAAACCCAAAAAAGTATATGTAAATACTAAATATAAATTTAAGAGTTTATACACTGAAGAATGAAGATCTAGAGGATGAACACTTTTTCGCGTAACACTGCACGACTTATCTGTGCTGCCACTTAAGCTAACTCCAATGGCTTTGACCCTTTACAGCCTTCACACTATCCCTGTGCGGTCCATGTGCTGCATTGCCTCGATGTTTCCATGTCGATGGAGCCTCCCTTCATGACTCTTTGCAAATCTCTTCCTCAACCAGAGTGTCCGTTTGCAGGTTCTGATGGGGGCCACTGTTTCTAACATACCATTGTGCATAAACCATCTGTGTTAATACATTGTTCTGAAATCTTTGGTTCATATTAATATTACATACCCACCTCGTATGTCCAATCGGATTTTAATATCTGCTTCTATATATAAAAGCATGAAATGACACAGTGGAGTTGCTCCCAAGCAGCCAGTGCATTTTCCGGTAACTAATACCAAGATTTTGACGTGTGGTTTCCAGTATAGCTTAGTGTCTAACGTAATACCATTGATTAAATAAGTACTTATTTAATCAATGGTAATACATTATATAGGGTACTTTGCAGTTTTCGATTGTGTTGTTTGATTATTGTTTATGGGTACCGGAATATGCTGGTTCTTTTAGTGGTGAAATTCAGTTGAATTGACTTGATATCATTTAGTTTAATCCTCCCGTAACATTATCGAAAGTAGTCACACTTTATTATTTTCAAATGTCAAATGTGCACAACAGGTACAGAATCAGTCCCAGCACAGTTGCTTCTGATATCCTAGCTTTAATTTCTGTATTTCAGTATTTTTAATATGCTTCATCTAGTTTATAGTTTAAACCGACATGCCAGAACTAATCAAACGTTTTAGCTACACCTAAAAAGGTTGTCTCTTTTCTCTTCTAATAATTTCTTAATTATTTGATCAATGTAGAGCGCCCACTTTGGGAACCAAATTAGTGGGATGGAATTTACGCTTTGTTTTGCTATTATTAATTTTTACTCTTTACAGTGTTTTTGGGGAGTTTCGATATTGTATGCAGTAAGGCGAGTCGGTGTAAGGTGTAATATAAACTCCCCCACTTGAGGTGTTGAATTACTTATTTATATGATAAATTAAAATAATAACTTACCTCACAAATGTCAATATTTGACATACAAAGATTGTCATGGTATATCTTTCTAATTATTTTAAATATTGCTCCGGCTAGTCAGTACAATTAAATGAATACTCTTTATCCTCAGCTGAATGGTGCTTCGTAATATCAGGTATAGCTGATTGTTTAAATATTTGATTACTATAAAGTAATTTTATAGTTACTTTCAGGTCTTTCACTGATATTCTATATATCTTAATGACATTCAGATATATTTATTGACTTTTCAATGACGTAAGGATAGTCTAGTTTGTTTTGGATAACTTTTAATCAATATTTAAAACCCAAAATCCCTAATTTACATTTCCCAATCTTATCTTAAATCCAAAAGGTATAATTTCTAAATATAATTGCCTAAAATCGCCGAGTACTGAGAACACTATTCAAATTTAGATAATTAATAGTAATTCTTAGTTCTAAATACAAGTTCACTAATATTAAATACACAATTTAAATATTCTTGAAGTATTCCAAAAGTTGTTCGTAAAAGTTATTAAACAAACACTGACCTTAGCATCGCTTTAGAGTAACCTGATCAGCAACCTATAGAATCCCCTCTGCAAATGAAGCAGGACAGCTAACAGTAACTGGCTGGTTGAAATCTCCAATCCCCTCAAAAAGCTCTTTGGATGTGTTGCTATCTTCCAGATAGCACTTCTCAATTGAATGCACAACACACACGTAAACACTGGCTCTACGTTAATTATATTGTAAGTTATTTACTTGGTAATATAACTTCAATATGAAATTGAAAACACTTCAATTATGTCGACTTGATAGACGGTTTGATTTGCTGAATTTACTTTGTATCATCACCAGATACTTTCTGTGTAATGAGCATTTAATTAAATTTAATTGAAAATACCAATTGGTTGGGATTGAACCACCATCGGTTTTAATATGACCGCCTCGAGTCAAGTTTGAAATTGAACTTTTTTATCATTCTGTTTATTATTTCTCTTTGGTTACCCGTAATCATTCACAACCCAACGACTGTACACAAACTTTTTTAAATTAACTATCTGGATATCTTTTATATAAATACATGTGACATGCAGACGGCATGTAACATTACAAAGGGGAGACTTCATATAGTGGTTTTACAAGTTTCTTCTTCCTCTTATTATATGCCAGTTGCCTGTTTTCAACTAAACAGTCGTTCTATGAGCCCTCTTTACCCGTAAGTCGGGTAGCTGGCTAGCCTTGCCCGGCGAAAGTGAGGAAGAGTTCCTTTATTAGGGGTCAACGACTATCACAGGTGTTAGCGTGGTAGCCGGAGAGCGTACGATTTTTAAAATCCCGGTATAGTCGCCGGGGTTCGAACTTGGTCCGGCCAACTGATACTAAAGCATGTTGCTTGCTCGACCATCAGCTCTCTTTTACAGGCTTGAAGATCATAATGAGCTTGGCTACGTTCCACAACCTAGGCACACATTAATCACTTGTTAGTTTTATTACGGCGTTGCTTCAAAGCTGTCTTAGTACTTCTTGGGTTATCAAACCATACCTTGGAGCTGTTCTCGGGTTGATGATTAATTTTTTTACTTCTTTTACTCGGTCCAGCGACCAGGAGCTCTTCATCTTCTCATATTGGTTCATTTCCTAATATTTCACCATTTTCTTCATACGGTTCAAAGATGCTTTCTAAGTGCTTTGCGCTTCGTTTCTCCGCATTTTCCATCTTCGTGTCTTATTGAAGGAATTTGCATTTCCTGTTTTCCAGTCCAGGAACTTACCAAAGAGAATTAATTCTTTGAAGTAAGAATGTATTTATCATTGACTGAATATTTTTTTTTCTTAACAGTTGGCTAATGGTCTTCAAAATCGCTTTATTTTTCCTTGTTACTATTTCTGTGTCAAATTCCTTCTTTTCGAGAGTAGGGTATTGCGGGTAGTTGAATAATTATTACTTGTTATGCCGTTTAATTCCAGTATTGTCCCAAGCGGTTTATTGGATGCTATTCATAAATATCTAAGCTCCTTTGTATTTTTTATGAACAACCATTTAATATAAAATATCAGAAAACATATATGCCTTGGCATCATCATCAACGTTCATCTTTTGACATAGGCAACAATAAAAGCACTTCAGGGGTAGAAAATATAATGAACTGAGAAATACTAAAAGGAATGGTAAAAACCAGGAATATCATCAAAATTAGGTTGTAATATATACGTATGCTATGTAATGCGAAGAATGCTAAGATACCACTTGTTAAAATGCATTCTGCAGAGTTTTTAAAATTTAGCAAAGCTTATTCTCAGAAAGATTGAAGATTGAATAGACTAAATAAAATTATGAAAATTAAGCTGAATAACCGCAGGCGTCAAATGGATTTTTTTAATTTCGAAGAAAATTGTGCATGTTTAAAATGAAATGAAAAATATTGCAATGAACACAGTTTAAGCCATTACAGTAATAATAGCAATTAATAATCATTCAAGAATTTCAAATATTATTTTAAAAAATGTTCCATACATGTACTAATTTGAATATGCAATTGTATAAAATAGCATTGGCCTTGAAATAATTTGCACTAAAACTGTATGAAAATATAGTGTTAGCCTTGACATGAATAAGAAAATAAAAATGTAGTGAGAGCAGGCTTTGACTTTATAAGATCGTAAGATGGTGACATCCATGTAAACAAGCACAATTTGGGGAGCGAAGCCTAGCTTTGAGGTATTATTTTGGTTTCCCTACAAGAAATTAATTTAAACGTTAATCCATACCCATTTTTCCAATAATTAAGTGTGTTTCAACTTAGTACAATGTCTTTGATAGTCTGCAGAGGATTTTGCAATATTTCCTGGTGCCTCTGTAAAAAGGTAAAGGTGTTTCAACTATGTGTCGAGTAGCTGCGTTTCGGTGGCTGAGTTGTGCGAAGTTCAAGTAAGCAGCGGGGCTTGGAAGCTTGAGGTAGGAGTATCCTTCGTGGAAAGTAGCAGAGCTCTAAGTGTGGGCAAAGGGACCTGAGTTGGAAGCAGTTTGAAACGATCGAGCAGTAGGCGCTTGGTAGGCTGGTACTGCAGGCCTACTGAGGAAGAAGACCCTATTTGTCACTGAACTTACTGCGGACCCGATTTAAGCCCTATTTCCATCGCATAAGCCAAAACAAGGCTAGAAAGCGTTTATCCCAAAATTGAAATAAGTGAATTTTCTTGGTGGCGTCGTTTCGTGTTTTCCTTCCGGCAGCATCTCTTCAGTGTTTTGTTAAAGCGGCGTCTGTTTACTCAGGTTTTTGTTATCACCTAGGCAACGGAGCTTACGTAATAGCCGATGTAGTTGTTAAAGTTTTAGTCAATTTGACACTTAAAACGTGCGGTTAGATCGCCATACTTGACATTTCAGTTTCTTCCCATTAGTTTAAAAATCCCGCATTATAGTGATCCCAGTAGTTAAATAAGCAGAATTGAAACGATTGCATTTGATAAAAACCGCAACAATTTATATAAAAAGCCAAAATATTAGAAAATAATTATACAAATCTAAATAATAATATTGTTAGGACGTAGAGACCCAACCCATTTGAGATTACAGTCAGTCACTTACTAATAATTTAATTAATAAATAAAGCCCAGTTAACACATTCATAATAATATATTCCCAACAAAGCTCTTATGTAAAACAAATTGAGATATTCAACGCATACCCCCCACGAAATGAAGTTAAACTTGAAATTAAGGGAATAGTTCCGGTATGAACTGAAGCTTTCGTGTAATACATTATTGAGGTAACACAATATAACAATTACTGATCATACCCTCTACTATAGTTTTGAACAAAATTCTTCACTTGGTGATCGATTTCAAATCCCACTTCTGCTAATGGTTCTTTCAATGATCTAAATCTGGACTGCAGGGAGATTTTTGATGTACGTTTCCATTTCAATTCGATTAATGTATTTACGCCAAATGAAGATATTAGGTCTTGCATTGTCTCTTTTTTACAATGGACGAATAAGGAGGATCAGTAATTGTTTTTTGTTGTGAACGAAAATCAGTGGATATAACATACGAAATATCCCTAAAAATGCTCTAAATCACATTTTCAGTACACGGCATCGTTTTAGTATAGGAAATGATACACTTAGGATTCATAGCATATAAATATTGATTCAAGAAAACTTAGTCAAGTTTCCTTGAAACTTCAATGCAACGTCTTTTCTGTTCAGGAATAAGAGGATGAGGATATCGACGTATACTTTTCTGAGTCCAAGTTGATATTGAATATTTTTTATTCGCAACCATATATGTAATGTTAACATTCCTGACCTCATTTGAGTGGGGGAAGTCGTACATTTCAGCCCGCTACTTCCCGCACTCACTTCCCGCTCAAGTGCGGGAAGTGAGTGCGGGAAGTACATTCCCGACCGCTCAGTAGGTAGAGACACTGGGAATCTCGTTGATCCATTCATGCGCGTCACAACCTGACGTATCATAATATAATAATTTTTCCAATTATTGTTTAGAATAAAGTGGTTGTGAATAAAATAGTATAAAAACCGCGACAGGAAGTTTCCTTAGTCTCGAGATAATAGCTGATTTCGACGCTTCGCGTCTTAATCAGCTAACTAATCTCTCGACAGTAATGAAACACTTTCCATCTCGGGCTGTAATATACTATTGCGCGCAATTGAGACTTATTCTAGAAGATTCGGGTATCATTTCAACCGTGATACGACGATTTGATTGGATATCGTCATGGAGTTCGACATCCACGTTTTACACCTCTGGTACTTCTTTGTAGTGATGGGCATAACCGGACAATTTTCATAACCGAATTATTTGCATTCGAATGATATTAATAACCGAATGATTATTTGAATAATCATTCGAATACATTTGGCTCTCGATTCGTTTCGATTTCGCCGGTTTGCCGGTTACGCGGTTCAGCGTCATCTGCATCGGAATCGTAACTTGCAGATAGCAGAGGAACTCAGTTAATCGTTAATTATAATAATTGTATAAATGATTTTTATTTGATTTCTAAGGAGTTTGTGCAATAAGTAATTGTGGATATGAATAAAATATATCTGGATACACCTTTATTGTTTTCGATTGCTGACGATTTATAATAATATAATAATAATTAATAATATATTGTTGTATTTGTATGAGTTTTACGACTCGCTATTCTGCATTAGGTCGATTACTCCTACATTCTTCCGATCTATAACCAAAACATAATATGTACATTATGTGTTATGTATTGGAAATTAAGAGGTATTTATTAAGAAGTGTAGAAAGAAAGAAATATGCGGGACTGCTTGCTAATCGCAATAAAAAACAGCGGTAAAGCGTTTATGCTCGCGTTTATGTTTATCGATCGGCCGGGTTAAAGTCGGCAAAAAATTGATTTATGTTCATATCATATGACGACGGATCGACCGCGAGCCTCAGCAGGCAAGGAAGCAAGGAAGAAAACTGTAGAGCGAGACGCCCAAATGGTGTTTTAATTACAATCTGCCTTGCTTATGATTATGGTTATGAGTTATGAATAACGTATTATTTACAGAATTTCGATCACTCGCAGGTCGCTGAGATACGGCACGTAGTACGTATCAGGGTGAGGTTATTTTTCATTCGAATACTTGGAACGAAAACCGAGTTACAGAGGTTATTTCAATAACCGGATAACCGGTTATTTTTCATTCGAATAAGCCCATCACTACTTCTTTGCCTTTGACAAGGGATCATTTTCAAACTGTGATTTCGTTTGTTCAAAATTTGAGCTGGCTCTCTTACATTATTCCCTTGGTTTCTATTAGTACAAAAGCAAATAATAGAGGCGCAAGATTAACTATATCAAGGTATGGTCAGTGCCATATTTAATTTATATGCCCCGACGATGGTAAATTATCGCTATTTGAATATTTAGAAAGCAACACGCACCTAATTGATTTGTAGAGCTGTGAAACAGGCTGTTGTGGGCTCGACCGCATGCTAAGATGGCAACAATATGTTTTCGCACATAAAAATCCACTTTCCACAAGTACACCTACAGCATGACGTCGAGTTCGTTAAGCAGTTTTTAGAGCGATAACTGAATTAACCGAGATATAAAACTAAGCCATTAAAAATAAACTAATCATTAACAGCGAATGGTACACGTGTACAGATCTAAATTCCTGACACGACCGCTAGGTTTCTAAAACCACTTAATCACTAATAACAATATAAAACAACCTATATCTGCATAACATATTGCTCCGCTGGTTTACACGTAATAAAACTCCGCCGCGCTAAAACAGAAATCATGTCTAATAATTATTGTGACATGTAAATTAAGCCCAGTCTAATTTCATGGCAGATAAGAGGGAAATTTTAATCTAGTCAAATTCTGTTTTCGTAGTGGCGGAGACGAAAGCCATGTAGTCATTCTTCTAACTGCTACATAGCTGAGTAAATTTAGAACTTTAACACTACAAAACCATGGAACGCATTCATCAATTGCTTGACTTCTTTTTGATGTTTTAAGGTGCAGAGCTGTTGTACAATAAAATATAATTAATTATAATTTGTCAATGAAATTTATATGTTTGTGGTTCTAATTATTGATATTTTTAAAATTTTTAATAGGAGAAAGTAGGCTAAATGGCAGGCATTTGTGTGTTTTTATTACCAATGCTAACCTTAAAGTAACCCTTAGTAGCTTTTTTGGCTTAGTCGGAAATTTAGCTCAGTGTTCTATTCAGTATTTATAAAGAAATGAGCTTAACGTTAAATATTAAATCGATAATAAGCCAAATATTCCATTAATATGGTTGCAATTGCCATTTCACAACTGTCACAAGAACACAAACACGGATTAATGGCCAACTGTCAAGTAGTTTAGTATTAACAGCGGGTCAAATAAGTCTTCGTATTCCCGATTCAAAAAATGGATCAAACTGAAATTCGTGCTATGACTACAAACCTCATAACGAAGGGCTAAACTGTAACCACCATAGTAGCTACTATGGGCGGTGTCTTGGGGCACTACAAACAGTGTACAAGTGCGTCCTGATGTGGATGTCAGAGCTGTGAAGATGACCCCTGCAGTGGATGCCGGACAACCGCGCTTATTTTAGAAAACGCTGAAAAAGTCCAATATAACGTTTTGGGCAACCTGAATGTTAAAGTCCGTCATGTATCTGATTTCACAGGCATTTAGTTGAATGGATATATTACATAATTACCAATATTTTGTATATTAATAAGTTCGCGGCCCGCTGGTATCGCGTTTGCTGTCTTCCTAGGATTTCAAGCATTTTACGCTTCGATTTGTAACTATGGATGATAATTGGATTCACCGCTGCATACCTGAAACCAAACAACAGTCAATGCAGTGGTTCCTGGTTCACCGATGACAAAGAAGGAGAAGAGCCCTCCATTGGTTAAGGAAGTGCTGACGTCTATAATTTGGAATGCCACCGGGAATAACCTTAATTAACTATTTGGAAAATGATAATACTATAAACGCTTAATATTAGTTTTGTAAATATAAGATGTTTATCCTTCTCCATTACTACTTTTGACTTCACTTGATTGGCTCCAGGTTCTGTGCATTTCCTGTAGTTTGTAGTCTAGTGTTCTTCTTCATCCCTTTCCTGACCTTCCTGTTTTTTTTGTCTCGTAATGCTATTCTAGCGCTGCTCTTGTTATGTTACCTATTAGTTTCCGAACTTTATGTTTTTACGTTGTAAAAGACGCTATTAACCAATCTCTGGAAAGAGATAACGGCAAGGGCACACATAAAATTCGCAGGCATAGATAACGAATTGTTTGTTTCTTTGTTATGGACAAGGTCTAGGCATGCGGAGTATCAGGTACCTTAGACACCAACTGCTTTGGTCATATGGCCTAAGTCCTACTTAGAATTTTGTGGAGACTATGAAATTCAAACCTTAGCAAGGGATGTTTTACATCGTAGTAACATGGGACCCACGGCTTTACATCATTTCCGAATGATGGCATTCTGTAGAGGCTTTCATCCACATTTGTTTATTTTTTAAAAACCTCACTGAGACCGGAAATCGAACTCGCGACCCCACTATCAGTAACCAGGATGCTTACCACTGAGCTATCAGCCCCGGCTTAGATAACGAATTAGTACAATTTATAACAATAAAGGCGCTCGGTATTACATACATAAAAATACGGCAAACCAGAACAAAATATCACCTTAAATATCTCAATAGAAGGAAATTATCACAGTAGTAAAAATCACCAAAGTATAAATATAATTAATTTCCGAATATTTGGTATAAATCAATAATATGAAAAGAAGTACAAGTTGACTGTTAAGTTAGCAATTTGCATTACCGCGACAATTTTATTAAAACTTAAATTTTGGGTTTCGTGTTGAATTTGACCCTAAATCTTCAAATGCAAGCCCATTCAGATGTTAATAATAATTAACAAAATGGTCCTACAGATCCTAAGATCTTGGCTCAGGGTAGGGCATTATATAACCCGGAATATGCTTAGTAGTTATTTAAAATGCTCATTGGTTTCAATACGTCCGTAAAGCGAATTAATTAAAGCAATATCTTGCAAGTAAGGAATTAAATTGAGTTAATTTAACCGTGTTATTCGGTCACTAACATAAAGTGGAAGTCCAAAACTAAATTACAGAGTTCATGTAGAATCGATTTACAAAAGCCAATATTACAAGCAATACATTAATACCAAATCGGATGGTACGTGAGACACAACCGCAATCTAATCTAATCGTTGACAGTTAAAATATATACAGTGGTTCAACTAATTAGAAAATCTGCTTTAAATAGGTAAGCTCCACGCTATACTGTATTTATATAATCCTGAAGACAATCTGATGTTTGCTGAATTTAATAAAAGCTAACCCAAACACTATTATACATTCAAAAGAATCCCAAATTACAAGTTAGGTCGAAGACCGATGTCTTCGCGCAGGGGAAGATAGAATGGATTAAAACAGACCTTTGGTGGTTGTTCACCAGGTAGCGATCAGATGTATCAGGAGCCCTGTTGATGAGCGTCAAGGGGGCCACGCGATTACGCCAGGAATAATCGGTGGAATGCGCTGCAGTCTTAGACATGCAGGTGTAGTTTTAATGATGGGGCTTCAAGAGTATCCTGATTTCAAACCGCTTACAGAAATGGAATCCTCATGCACACGAATCCCAGGCAAGCAGGTTGCGGTAACTCAAGGGCAAATTGCATTCGCCCGTACTTCAAGGTGCTGAACTCACCCGTACGAGAAAGGAGCTAAGAGAACGGGACGCGATAAGATCTAACCAAATAGTACAAGAGGACGCTAGGCTTACCATTAAGATGTTCTGCTTTGTTGTGCCAAGGTGGTAACATGTGCTTGTCAGGTATATATCCAAACCATGTTTGATTTTAAGAAATCGCCGAAAATACCTCTTCTAGGGACTTGATAAGAATCCTTAGAAAGAGCCAATAATCCAATATCGATCCCTCAACGTAGGCTACAAATGGAAATCCAAAATTTACCAACATTTAACTTTACAAATAGCAAAAGGTCGAAAAAGATAAGGGCCTTGCCCAAATTTTGGTTAACCTTGAGGAAATTCAGGGTAAGCAACCAAAGCACCTCGGTGCGTGAAGTGTGGCATAACAAAACGCAAACCCATTTAGCAATAATACATTGAAATATAAAACTTGACTGATGATTTAATTATATTGTAGGTAAAATTTTGATTTGTCAGGAATAGGGCATAACATATATACCTATAAATATCTTTTGGCTCGTAAAAATGCCCAATCCATCCCCATTTTTGTTTGTCTTATCGTTTTTCTAATTGGATCTTGTTTTATTTTCTTCAATAGATATTTATTTGAGATAGTTTCTAGCCATTTGGTTTATAGGATGTTGTACTTAGACTTAACTTGATTGTTTATGGTTTTTGAACTATGGAGTGGTAGACCTTTAACGTCGTTCGTATTAAAGATTCTAAGTTTGTATTTCCATGAAATTGCATGTAGTTTTTTGTATGCAAAATGTATGCTGTGCTTTAATCATTCAGCGCCTTCTCAAAAGTTTTTGATGTATATTCTACATATGGAGCATAAGAAGTGACAGTCGGCTTCAGCAAGTAAGGGAATTCCTTAACTGAGGTGAGGAGCTGCATATCAGCAAAAGGGCATTGTGGCAGGAAGACTAAATGCAGAATTTCACAAGCAAAGAAGATCGTCTATAATAAAGTATGCTTCCTGACATCAAATGCCCTAGCAGTAACAGTCTGAAAACCATTTATCACATTAGGTAACGAATGACTTACCCCACTTTCAAAGGCGCTTCATCGGGAAATAAGCCAAAAAGTATGGTAACTCAACCCCTGAACCACGTCAGAGGTGAAACTCTTTTGAGTTTATTTAAATCTTGGTGTGGAGCATTTCCTCTAAGGATGTGAATGGTGGACGACAAGAAGAGTAAATAAAAAGAAATTATAGGCGTTCGAACAATGGTGTTACCGAAGAATGCTAAATATTAGTTGCGCTGAAAGAGGTGCTATGAAGAGCTGTTGAGGAAACTAAATTATGGAAGCATAAAATAAGAAAGAAGAGACATATTTTAAGAAGAGGAGAATCGCTCGCTCAGCTCAGTAATATACGGGGTAATAGAAGGTAGAAATGCTGGAAGAAGACCAAAACTTCAATATACGTAGCAAATTATTGAAGATACGAATTGCAGAAATTATGGGGAAAATGAGAAGAATAAGTGGAGACAGGAAACAATGAGAAGCTGCGACAAACAGAGAGAAAAGTGAAAACCTCCGAGTAGCTTATAGTATGAGTACTACACGAGAACAATTTACTGCGGCAAAGACGTATACAAATATCTCTAAATTTCAAAAACTAACAGCAGTAAACAAAAATGAATAAACTTCGTTCACAAACACGACTGCTCCCAATAAGGCTAGTAGTCATTCTGATACATCATACTTTGTCCTACAGCACTGATAGATCACTACCTGGACATGCATAACAGCGGTGTAACAAGAATATTGTATATTCATAACTCGATGCTAACAAATTGTTTAGTACCTATATATTAAAATTTAAAAAAATATGAAAAATAACGAAATTCCAACCGCTTTTCTGCTTTTTTTCATTGGTTAGGCAGTCTTTGTCAAATCGTCTCTTACTCTTGGTCTGCCTATATTTCTGTTGCCAGCCTTCGTTAGCGAAACTGATGCTTCCTGCCCCATTCCTCGTTCCCTAGATCTCTCATCTATTAATCGAATTCAAAGGTAAAAAATAAGGTCGAGGGTCATTTCAATTACCCCAACTGGGGGCGGGCTGGAAAACCACTTAAAAACCAGAATCAGAGCAGACCGCCACGGGAATCGAACCCGCGATCTCCCGAATGCTAACCAGACGTGGTAACCACTAGTCTACAGCGCTTGGTCGAATTCAGAGCCTTTCTATTTGTCTTTGTGCTACTCTCAGTTTTTCTAGGTTAGTTCCTGTTAGCGCCCAGATCTCAGATATGCAAGTCAAGATGGAAAGGATGCATTGGTTAAACACTCTCGTTTTAAGGCTTTGTGCGAAGGGGCTTTTAAAAACCTTTTGAACTTGCCAAATGTTGCCAGACCCAACTGTATTATCCTGTTTATCTCTTCTGTTTGTGTGGCTTCCTGAATATTAGGTTGTGTCCCAAAAATACATATTTCGTTACTGTTTCTGTTTGCATTTTCTGTCTGCATAAGTTCTACGCCTTCAAATGGCTTGTTGCGTTGTATAGTTCTAGGGCCATTTCCTTCAATTCTTCAATTAGATTGAAAAGTCTGGAAGACATAGGTATTCTACCTAGTAAATTAGTAAAAATCTGGAGAGATAGTGGGTTTCCTTACCATATGTTTATTCTAATAGCCTGACTATGATATTCGCGTCTTTGTGCATATTTGTGACAGTCTGCCTGTATCTATAGGCTATTTTGCATCCATTTAGAGCACATTGTGCACATTTTCGGATTATGTGTACTCTTGTCGGAAGTTGCTTGCTGGTTATGCAACTAATAATTATCCTGGTGAACAGCGAAATGTATTCTCTTTAATTAATTCCTAGCTTATTTTTTGTTCTCTATCGCAACATGCTTTCTTACCTTTCGTCGTATTTTCCTTGTTCATTTCTCTTAAGACTTCCTTGGCTAGACTGTTTCTTTGCTTGTTTCGTTTCACTATCAGGTCTTTGATCTCATGTTTGTTACTGCCTTCGTAGCTTCTTATGTTCTTTCTCTCCATTGTGTCCTCCAATTTAGTTTTGTATTAAGCTTCCTGCTGTTTGCACTGAGCTTGGTCTTGTGATTCGTACTTACCCTTTACTAGTGTTTGTCAGTTTGTCTGTCTTTGAGATAGCTTATTCACACTTTAGTCCTAACGGGTCGGTGGTTGCGCATTCCGATTAAATTCAGTACATTAATGTCCTTTGTGACATCATCTCCCTCATCTGTGATAATGAAATCGAATTCGTTCTGTCAAGTCCATTTGTTCTTCTCTTTGTTGGAGAGGTAGATGTTACTTTTAGCTGGTGTTTTCCAATAGAATTGACTAGGGTTTGCTTCCTGTCGTTTCTTACATCTATTCCAGGCTTTCATATGCAGTGTTCATTATGTTATGCTTTGCCGAGCTTCGAGTTTAAGTCTCCCATCAACAGTGCGAAGAAGGTTATCTTCTAATTTAGGTTCTCGTAGAACTGTTGTGCTTCTTCTTCTGTATATATGGAAGTTGAGGCGAATACTTGTAGCCTATTACTTTTAGTGAGTACCTTTGTGTTAGTCTGAAAGTGGCGGTACTGTTGATTTCATTCACAGACAGTGACAGAACATACAACCCCGCAACCCCATGCCACTCAGTGGTGTAGGCTACTAGGAAACGGGGACATTTTGATATAAGTGAGCCTAGAGGGCCTACAGGTTTGTATATCGCAGTTCGTGTTTTATGTTTGCATGCGCATTTGTTGATAGTACCAGCACCCCCCCCCCCCCCCGAAGTTCTTAGGTCATCTATCCCAGCATCCTTGACCGGGATCTTTTGCTATTTTTTGCATTAATTCAAATATTCGAGTTAGAGACACTTAAGTTGTAATTGAAAAACGTTCAAAGGTCATAAACATAATAATAATTATTAACAAAATGTCGGAGTCCGGAAGAAATGAAGACAGATGAAGATAGAGAGACAACTTTATGCAACTCAAATTTAACAAATCTTGATATATACCTACTCGTCAGATATGACCTTTTTCATTCATTAAAACAGGCAACGATCAGCTTTGCTCGTCGCAGGTAACGTGCATTATGAAGGCGACGTCGAACTAACCTCACCATAAATAATTAGACGTAAATCGCCGCGAGGAAGATCAGAACAGCACGTCACAATTAAATCGATGATGCGGTCAGGACATTTTCATCAATTACAACTTCGGCAGGTGGTTTTTTGTCCTCCAGATCGTGTGGAATTGATGACATTATCGGGCAGTCGATCGGCTCCCCGGATCATCTCCTGGACCGAGCCTTAATTTCGGCTGCGATATTAATTGCTGCTCCGTTTCAATACAAAATATTGGGCTTGTTTCTGCAGGAGGTCATGTGGTCGATATGAAGTTGCTCGTTGAAAGATGATACCTGTACTACAAGGTGGGCGATTTTGCCTAATTTATGGGTTGCGTGTACAGGGTGCGGCACGAGCGCATGATGTATTTCGAGATGCTGCCACTTTTTTTATTTCATTGCAAGGAATCTAACTTTTGCCACTGGTTTTGCTCATGAAACGTAGCTTTGATAAGTCACCGACCACCAGTGTGGGTAACAATTACGATTATTTATTTATGTACTAGTACTTATTATAATTATTTATGTCATGAAGTTGTCAATCTGTTGGAAATTGAGCTAATAATTGTGGCATCGAGCATATTATTGCCTTCAAAGAACATTCGAAGCAATTTTCAAACCTTCTCTTTGTTTTCAGTGGAATTTTCCGCGCAACTTTCTGTTACCGTGTTGGATTTGCACCCACTGTGTCTTTTTACAATCAGCAAATCTGCTCCTGAATCAACACAATTTAAAAAATATATACTGTTGCTGTTACGTTAACATGTTGAGAATAAAATTTCGAAATCGAAGAAGACTTGATAGGTGATTTCAACAAGTCGGTGTCATAGAGCATCTTCTTTTACAAAATGAAGATATTAAAAATATCAATACAAAAGCAAGTCGATATATTTATTTTTTATTAGCAATTTTCATAGAAATGTCGACATTTTGCCCGCATTTGGTTTTATGGTAATTTTAGAAAAGGAAAACCAATTTTAAAGAATGAAGCACTAATCTGAAATTTTTTTTGCTACTATACACATTGTCTGCAGGTACTAGGTACACACGGTAACTAGATGTAGACACTGTTTAAAAATTTAAGACAAACAAACCGTCCCTGTATCTAGTTACTGTGTGTAACTAGTACGCGCCGACAATCTCTATGTGCCTGTCACTTTGGTTTTTCATCTTTGTAATCACAAATTAAGAATGTGATTGCAACTAGAAAATGATTTTTGTTACAGCCTGTCAAATATAAAATAGCGTTTTGAAGAAATTTTAAAATCTACAAGGTACTCTTACTCAGTGTTGAATCCAGGGGGGTGACCCATCATATTTATTTTTTTTTATCTATAAAAGAATGAGTAAATTGCGTGGAAATAGGTAAAAATACCCCCCAGAAGTTTTACGATCTGTATACAGTGCCCGTCAACGATGCGGGGGTGGAAGCTATTTCTAAAACTATTAAAATTACATAAAATGCGCTAATATAAAAGTTGCAGGTAGAAAAATTGTGCACATAATGATAATGTTTTTATTGTGCATGGCGGCTCACAAAAGTGTTACGTTATGTTATGTATAATACAAAGTTGTATGGGTCTAAAGTTAACGGTTTTGGAGATAATAACGATTTATTTAATTTCAGGCAGCTGCCCTTAAGTAACAGGAAAGAATTAAATAGAAAAAACGTTGCCAAACAATTTTTTGTGTGAATTACCTTAAGAGTGAGAAATAGTACCTCTGAGTATCGATGCTATACAGAGTGTTCAAAATTTGCAAATTTAATAATTTGGAATTTTTTTACGGAACACCCTGTATATCTCGGTTTTTAAAGCCCGTTATTACGAGCTTTATTCTACTATCTTATTTCATATCGCTCAATTATACCGTTTATTCCATTATATGCGATTTAAAACATAAACAAACAATCTTAGCTTCTTTTAAGTTATTTTATTTAAAGGGATAACAAATAAACACCTTAAAAATAATAAATTACATGTAATTATTTAGTATCAAATATTTCTCCTTGTTTTTTTATAAAAGGGCTGCATGCGAAATAAATTCCTAATATAATTTAAGAAAAAGGAAAATATAAAACGTATTTTATTTCCATTGATATAACTGATTTACGGTTAAATTAATTTTAGACATTATTACAAAATTAGTGTAAAACGGAGAAGTTATAACAGAACCCGCAGTCCGGAGACGAGATGTAGAATCCCTGAGACTCCGCGTGACACCCTGAGAGGTGGTCACCCTACTGGTAGCGGGCATCAGACCTATAAGCATTAAAATTTTAGAGACGCGCTATGTTATCTACTCAAATATTTACTTCATATTTAGTATCATTTTGAGCATATTTCTAATTTAAAAACTCGTGCAATACATCTACAGCAATTTCGAAGTATTGATTGGTGTTTAAATTAGTTTATAGTAGAGCATTTGAAATTTCCAATATTACTGTCATTAAGATCATAATTATTATCATATCTTGATTGATTAATGCGCGATTAATGACAGTCCAGCTATAACCACCATATTTTCATTGAAAAAGTCTCGAAAAGGGCCAAACCATTCCCCATAGTGATACCGTCGAGATGAGATAATTATCGACCTCTTCTCGTCTCGTTTCAAAATTCAAGATCAAGATTGGCATTTTCCGATCTCGAATATTCCATACAATATTAATAATTGGTATTATAATAAAGCTTGCGTAGAAACGAATCTGAATCAAGATCTTTTTAAGGAGATTTAGGCATTAAGACCCTACGGTTACCAAAGCCGGATTGGAGAATTGCAGTGGGATCAGCTTTCGACTTGTGTGGCCGTTCGAGTCCATACGAATCTAACGCACATATTCTAACGGGTGTTCATAAACAGTCGTCATCCCAGTAGGTTTTGACTTCAGAAACGTATGTCTATTAAAACTGAGAAAAAATGCGCTATGACAGTACTCAATGACGTTTCATTGTGTTGCACGAATTAATCAAAGACATAACATTTTGTTTTTCAAAGCAACTGGGATGACGACTGTTTATGAACACCCGTTAGGATCAGAGACTCGACTTCTGAGTCAGCGTCACTGCTTTGTCCTTTCAAGGGCAGTGCCATAAATAAGGGGAGTCCCAGGACTGTAATACACGGAGTACAGTATATTTAGCAAATTTAGAGCTACAACGGGTTATAGCAGGTAGTGAAGCGATGCTAAAGTATTCGCATCCTCTTCATGCTATGATTTGCTCAGATGTTCAGTGTGTTATATTTTAAAATTGTATATGGCGAGCAGTAATGGTGAAATGATGGGAAGGAAAAGCGACACTCAGTTCGAAGTTTCATCCACTGTGTAAGAATTCTAAGCACTATGGGTGTGTATATACGTGTATATTTCGAGATTGAGATCCAGAATAAAACACTGTTATCAGAAGAAAAAAGCAGATCCACACAAGAGGTACGGCCTGACTCTAACAGGCAAAATACATCAAATTGATATCAAAGCACCTTAGGCCTAATCAATCAAATTTTTTTAATAATTTCCGAGTTAATATCTCTGTTCTGGTATTTCACATTGTTTCTTATTCCGTATAGTTTCTGATAACATAATTCTAGATAACGATCTTAAGCATCACGAAAGTTTATAGTTTTTATTTAAAGATATTTTTAACTAATCATTATCTTCGAACCTTCTCACAGTATTGTACATACTATATTCCAGTCATCTGGATTTTTCCTTCCATTTTTAATTAGTAATGTGAGTATGTCTACTTGTATTATCTTATATCGATTCACTGAAGTATTCGACACCTCAACAACTGATGTTCCACACTGTACTTATTATTTGTTCTTCTTTATCTTTAATGATCATGTCCATCTTTCTCTTACTTCCTAAATGTATTTGGCCCCTTGTTATCGCTTCGGTTTGCAACATTTTGAGCTTCTTTTACGATACTATCTATGTACTCTCGCTTGTCACATCCGTACGCTTTCTTGATTTCTTTGCTTAGTGGTAGTTTTGAACTACCTCTACATAGATGGATATTTGTTAAATACTCAATTAGATGGACACCATTGTAACACTTAAAGAAGTACTTTTGTTTTTAGTTTAACAGTTACCTGTGTAGTGTAGGTTGATTTAATATTATGTCTGCATGCTCATCAGCTCTAATCCCCATTTCCGTCTTAAGTGCATTTACTCATGTATAGTTTTGCATGTTAGTCTGGGAACAAGACAAGTTGTCTCTAGAATTCTCCATGCAACACCAAACACGTCCAAGACGATATAGACTGGCCGCGGTTGCAGCCACAAAAATTTTCTCCGGGATAGTTTGTTCCCTTATTCATATATGCAATTAAAATAAACACACACGTCAATTATGCCTGATGAATAATTAATGCCAGGTAGACAAATTGCGGAAGCTTGTCTTGTAAAACAATAAAAATATACATATGCTCCAGTTTTTCCTCCGCTCTGTGACTTCGCCTAGCTCAAGCTGCGTGTCAGTCAGAATAGTGTCAATTCCTCACATTCAATGCTAATAGCTCAGCGCAATAGCGTATTTACGCCGCTATATGATGTGTGTATACAAACAATTATACATAATACATATAATTACCGCGCCACGCTCGGCTGCCCGGGATACATATCTAGCAGCTGAAACGGGATTAAGTGGCATAGCTTGGATCCATCTTCCAACGAACCTCGATGAAGTTATACAAATATCAATTTGAGGATGGGTGTGGAGGCATTATCGCACAATGCCGCAATTTAACATGCTTTTTCGCGCTGGCTTGGCCATATTATTACGTAATTATTCACAGGAAGAATTTACGACAACATTGTTCGCATTTTTGCTGCTCCAAGAAATTATCCGCACTTGCTGCTTTTCATAAATTTTCCGAAACAGTAGTTGCGCACTCCTTCCTTTATGGCCCTCTTGTTATGCATTTGCCGTTTTTATGGAGTTGTTAATTACCAGTAGATGCATTTTGCGAACAATAACGACCTGCATCTGCAATGATTTATGGAGTGATTTGGAAAACGCCCTACGTCACCCCCCACGAACGAATGTTTCACTGCTATAGGTTTGGAGATCTATGAAATTCAACAAGATCAACGATATTAAAAGAAATGATTGATAATACATCAACTGTTACTGTACTTGGCGGTCTAGGGGGTTTTCTAAATACATTGCAATAGAAAACAAAGAAAGGTTATCTACATCGGCCACATCCTGCAAAGCGATAATTATTAAAAACAATAATGCAGTCCACAATAGAAGAAGAAATAGCAAGACGAAAGATCAGATTCATGATTAAGGAACATTCGGAATTGGACATGTGGACATGGAATGTTCAAAAAGGATTCTCTCTTGCACATGAAAAGGACGTAGTCAAACAGGTGACAACCCAAAAATAGTGCTTGAAGATCGATAGATATTCGGCATCTACTTCAATGGATTCTCAGTGATACCACAAGCCTTACATATATGAACTTGGGTATCCACAGCATGTATGTAAAAAAAGCTGGAGAACACGACGAAGGAGATGGAAAAGCTCAACATCTCAGCCCTAGGAATTAGTGAGATAAGGTGGTTCGGGACGAGAATGCAAATGATTGACACTTATGTCGTCTACTACTCGTTTACTACTCGTCGTCTCCATAGAGATACAGACAGCTGTAATAGGCTTTGTTCCGGTATCTGACAAGGTCTCTCTTCTGCAAGTTCAGGTTACTCTTCTTAACGTCAACATCATACAAGGGTATGATCCAATATCTATCAAGCCCAAGCGGCAGACAATTCAGATCACGTGGTACGGAACCAAATCGATTACGTTACCATCCCTCAAAGATTCAAGAATTCTTTCAAGTCAGTGAAGATGTGCTCAGGCGTTGACATTACTTCAGACCATTGCCTTCTGCTGGCTCAAATTTGACTGCACCTCGAGGGGATTGAGATAAGGAACCGGAAACTCAAGCTGTTCCGCAAGAAGTTAAAGAATAAGTTGCTAAAGTAAGCAATGACTCAACACCCAGAGGAAGAGGTCGAGTACATGCCGATCAACCAGATTCCCAAACATGGAGCCATTGAAAGATCCTTATGAGAGAAGTGGCGAGGTTGATACTGAGCGAAGACGGCTTCCAATCGAAGCAAGAGTGGACGGCATGGGAGATCCTGATCCTTATAGAGTAAATACACTATTGGTGACATAAAGCAGAAACTCAAGTGAGTGAGAATTGATTGATATATTTATGCAGCAATGTATAGAAGAGCGGCACGGTACTTCCCACCTCCACAAGAAGATGAAGGAGATTGTAAGAGTATGAAAATGGAGGGACCCGGAAAAGTTTTCGTGCTTATGGGGAACCTTATCATAGACTCGAATCAGCAAGTGGAAGTGTGAAAGCAAGAGATTTTCGAATACGTACAATATAGCTAGTTCGATCACCAAGGAGGAGATAGAGAATGCGATCAAGAAGTTGAAGGTCCATACCAAGTCCACATGAAAGTGCTAAAACTGCTTAAAGGGTTTTCGCTGCTCTGCTGCCTGTTTAACGATGTGTCCAACAGCGGCAACAGACCGTCCGACTGGCCGAAATCAGCCTTTGTGATCCTTCCAAACACCAGTCTTACGAGCCACGCGTTGAAGCTTCTCCGTATAATTTACGCTACGATATGTGGGCGGATCGAGGAAGGCATCGGTGACTCGTAATTTGGTTATTGCAATGGGCTGACCATATGACAAGATCTCCTTGGCATCTAGGTCTTAGTACATCGATGCCGCGATGTATTTCCCCGCTATCACAGAAGATTTATATTCTCCCCTGGTTTTCAATTGCTACTCTGATCACATCTTTAGGAAAGCAAAAAGCGACATAGAGTGTTGCTCAATAAACGGATGCACATGGGACCATTCTGTTCGTCGATAACGAGGAGGGACTGCAACGATTCTTAGATCGTGTTCTGATAGTAGACTGACCGTTAAGAAGACCAAGAGTATGAAGAAGGACCCAGTAGCAGACATATGTATAACGGCGAGATCTGATCAACTTTAGACGGTCGCCATGATGAAGTATCTCCCATATACAGTTGGAGACCTCAAAGTGTGCGTTCTTTATTTTTATGTTTTCTCAATTCTGCACTACAGCGCAGAGTAGACCTTTACGGAGGTCAGGCTGAGGCGACCGTTTAAGACGTGGTGATACCCCCGCGTACTAGAAATCAATTGGATCGAGCGTTAGGAATGCGTTATGAGGAGGATAGAGAACGGAACCACTTTAATGTAGGGGAAGGTCTGCGGTAGGCATAATAGAAGTATTTCCTGACTAAAAAACTTACGTCAGTGGTACGGTCTCTTATCTAGTGTTCTCTTGAGGGCAGTCGTAGATAACGTAGCCGATATGATAGACAACATCCAGAGACGAACATGGCACAGAAAAAAGAAAATTTGAAAAGAAGAACATAAGGAATAGGTTCACACAAAGCACAGAATCTTGGAAAACAATTTACAGGATCATTAAATTTATATATGATCTACTTATATCATTGATGGTACACACACGATCATTGAAAATGAACAGGGTTATGCAACACATGTTACACATTTTGATAGAATGTTTTTAGAAGGCTACTATAATCGTGTTATCTAAAAAGAATTTTATCTAATGCACACGGGTTCATCAAAGTAGCCTGATATATCTGAAATTTTGTATGGGGCCATAATGTTGGTTGCACGGCCCTGTTCATTTTCAATGATTCTTTGTGTACACCAAAGCTTGAAAAATCTATCTCAGATTGTCTCAATTAATGAAAAACATGGACGAATGGAAAATATTCTTCAGGTCGGTCACTACTAATAAGAGTAACAAAGAAAACTGCGATGCAACTGTCACGAGTACATTAAGGAGAGTATACGGAAAATTTCTGTCAATAATTTATTTTGGCTATCTCAATAAATGACAAAAACAGCCTTCATTCAAGTGAAAGACCTCCTATCTGTCGATCCGAAGAAATCATGCGGCGGTGTTTCACTAAAACGATTTGAGAAGTTGGGGGCATTGTGTTTCGCCCATTAAAAATACAGCTGGAACAAACCTTAGAAACATGGAATGAATATGCCAGAATATAAATATACCTACCCTTAAACGATATCGTACTATATACTACTATAAATGTAATCGGAATCTAGCTTTGTTTTTTTAAAATTAAATTAATCTCTAATCTCTAATCTGAAATGGGGTGGGTCTCTACATCCTACCAATTTATTATTTTGATTTGTCTAATCATTTTCTAATATACTGGCTTTTAATATAAATTGTTCTTGTTTTCTATTAAATGAAATCCTTTAAATACTGCTTATTTAACCACTGGGATCACTATAATATGGCATTTTTAAAGTAATGGGAACTAAACTCAAACTCAAATATGGCGATCTAACCGCACATTTAACAAAACAAGTTGGATTAAAATGTTAATATGCGTTGCCTAGGTGATAAAAAACGCAGGTAAAGAGACGCCACTTTAATAAAATACTCAAGGGACGCCACGAGCGGAAATGCACAAAAAGTACGCCACAGAAAATTCCTTGTTTTGCTTTCAAGATAAATAATTTTCTGACCTTGTTTTGGCTTCTGCGATGGATATTTGAGTCTAAATCGGGCCCGCAGCAAGTTCCACGAGGAAATGGACCCCTTATTCTCTGTCGTCATCTGCTTGCAGCTATTTCGCTTCTGTTTGTCCCCAACTCAGGTCCTTTGCCCCACACCTAGGGCTTCGCTGTTTTCCACGAAAGTCGCTGCCTACCTCAAGCTTTCAGGGATCCAACTAATCTCACTAAGACCTCCAAATCTTCCCGAAAAACACCAGCTACACTTGAAGCACTGTACAGTGTACTAAATTGAAACACTCTTTATAATTGCAAAATGGGTATTTATTAAATTTTAAATTAAGTTTTGTGGGGAAGCTAAAATATACACCCAAAGCTGGATTTTGTTTCCCCTAATTGTCATTGTTTACATCGATCTTCCATTGTTAGTATAAAATAAACGCTTGCTCTGATTACAATTCCATATTCAAGTCAAGGCTGGCGCTATTTTTACTACATTTTACAAATTCAAATTATTTCAAGGCCAGTGCTATTTTATACAATTGAAAATTTAAATTAGCACATTTATGGAACATTTTAAAAATTATACTTGGAATGGTTGAATTATTATTTATCTCAATTATAGTTGTATGTATGTATGTATGTATAATCTGTAACCTCATTTACCTTGTCTTAAATTATGTTCATCAGAATATATTGAGCTTTGCAGAAGATAAGATATAATTGACATAGAATTGGAAAGATCTGCACTGCATAACAATGAAGCTATGGAACTATGCAAGGAATTTAAAGTCAATATGCAGGAACACAACAGAATACATTTACGTTGAGGGAAGACTACAAGATATGACTCTAGGAGATGGACAGTGTAATATAAACACTACAAGTACACGGGAATGACCATTTCTAAAGCTGGAAATGAAGATGCAATAATAAAGCACAGAAACGTCCAAGCTAGCAGAGCTGTGATAATGATAAACGGCATATTATGAGATCGAAATATAATATCTAAATGAAATAAGCAGAAAATTTTAAATATAATACTAAGAGATATCGATGGGGCCATAATTATATATAACAGCGATAAGATAACATGAAAAAGAAAATAGAATGATGACGCAAGAAAGAGATGACCATACAAAGAATATTTCAGTAGGCATGTTTAGTTAACATAATTAAAATAAGGGTTAAGCTTCCTCAAATATTTGGTTGTATGTTTATCTCTTTTTTACTCAAGCAATGCATTCTATTTTCTTGTTCATGTTTTCTCATTGCTGTGATGTATAATTTTGTCCCCATAGGTATAGTCGTAATTCCGTGGAGTAGCAAGGCATGGCAGAGCGAATATTAAAAGCCACGGAGACGAGCAGCTGTCAAATCAATTATAGAAAAAACTAGTCGACAAGGTAACCCAACTGACATAGTGCGGTCACGTACAACGAAGGCGCGAGGATCACCTTATAAGGAAGAACACGCAGAAGAAGAACACTGATGAACAGTTGGAGAGAGGAAATAAATAAGATGATGAGAGGACGGGAAATGAAAGAGGACTGCTGAATTTATAAAGAGTGGTGGAGAATTGGAATCAGAAGGCACCAGGAGACATCAGGAGATGTTATGTACCTACTCATACTTACATCTGCTTAGATCTGTTCAAGCTTCTTCATTTCTTCTTAATCTGCTCTACAAAATAAAGACACTGCTACCATACCAGTGCCACCTTACTATTGAATTCCTGCCTAGCAGAGCGCTTAGTTCAAAGTAAATTTGCTAACAAAGCCTTCCACTTCCAAGTAAAGGTAGGCGTTCCTCAAGGAATCGTTCTAGGACCTCTTCTGCATGTACTATATATTTATGACCTTGCAACCACAGCACAAACACGCCTGGAGATGTTCGCCGATGATACAGCAAGCTTTCCTTGGAGTGAAAATCTGACAACAGCATCACATCACATGTTTGATAAAGTGAAAAATAAAGGTAAGTTAGCATAAATCGGGCAAATCAAATATCGATGTAATTCAATGGTTCCAAACAAAATACTTCATAACGACTGCAATTAAAGAAAGAGCAGTCAGACATTATGATACCCTGAAAGTAGCTATATCAAAATCTAATAGTTAACCGCCTAATGAAAATACCTGAACACTTAACGAACTAAATTACAAGCGCCACCGGTGGGTGTCTGCTCCACATGTCTGTATTGTAAAGAACATAAAATTAGGTCATAGAATTAGTGTAACTATTGTGATTGCTGATAAAGGTGCTATCTAAAATGTGGACTTTCCTCAACTTCTTCGAACATTTCTTAACGTGTTTCTCCACAATGTGGTAGTTTTTGTAGAGATCTTCCCTTTCTAGTACTTTTTTCACTATACATTGGAAACCAGCACCAGGTCATCTACAAAGTTTAAATCTAGATATAATGTGCCTGTCACTGATAATATCTTCTCCTGAATCTTTTCATTTTTACCTTTACTGCTTTATTATGTTATACATTATTAAAATAAATAGTAAATGGCTTAGAGTGATATTTGTATAAGCCTGCAGCTTAATGAGCAGCTTTCAGATTATTCGTTCGAATGTAGTGTGCGTACATGGTGCTAGGTTTGAACTTGTTTTCTATTATTTACTTACTGAATGCGTTTCGCTTCCTCAACACGTCTCATAATTATATTCTTCATATTCTGCGGTTGTCCATACAATGCCTTTAGCAAATGGAAGAAGTAGTCACATAGACGTTGATTGCTCAAATAGGCTTTGCGTTAAGTTGTTTTAGAATAATAATTCATATTGATGGACCCGCTTTAGACTTAAAACTGTGTAATGTTCAGGGTTGGCATGATTTTCCCCAGCCCGAAAAAACCCACTGGGTTTTTTTCTGGTATAACCCCCCGTGGGTTTTGACTAAATGTGGGTTTTTTCAAAAATTGACAAAGAAAAGTATTTTAAAGCTGTAAGTGATATCAAATCTTCCATTAATAACAATTTCAATCATTTAGTAAATGATGATTTTTCAAACTAGAGATTCTTGCGGAAATATTTGTTTTCTTGTTTTATGAACCAGAAAAAGTGGTTTTCCAAGTGATGTATGTCTGTCAGTCTATGAGTCTGGGTCTATCAGTTTATTTGCGTCCTCGCTACAGCACAGACAGTGTAATAATGAATCAGCCAGAAAATGTATATAATTACTTCGACACGAAGTGTACGAAGTATTGAAATTCCTTCATATCGAAAACCACTCTGAGTCAAATATCTCTAAAATTCGAGCCAACCGACTAATGAACCCACTATATCAAATCTCCGTCTCGGCGGTGCGGATCTTTTGGTGAAGATCCCAGCCCACTAGATCAATCCCCCGTATTGGGGGGTGTCTAAACGTGCTGTGCGGGGGATGTATGTTCGTATGTGTACACGATTCCGGTCGCCAGGAACCTTCCTGAAGTCTTGGATCGTTTTCATACGATAGGTCCTCAGAAAATGAAGGCAACATCAACTTTTGAGCTATGGTCGTCGGCAAAAAAAATTTTTTTTTTTTTTTTTATAAATAACTGATTCATAGCATTTCATTGTATTAGCGAAACGGAGTGATGCTGAGTATCGAAGTATTCTTGGAAAGCACGGAAGGGCGCTTTTATTGGGTGGGGGGTACCGTATATTTTTTGATATAAATTCAGAGATCCCAGTGAGTTTTTGTTAAAATGGGTCAACCGGAAGTGCTTAATGATCATATTATCTAACATTTTCTTTTGAATAGTTGTATTGTAGAAAGTGTGGTTTTTGGAAAAATGGCAAACTAATTTTTTTTTAATTTTCTCGAAGCCCAAATATTTACGGAAATAATATATTTTAAAACTTTATTATATATTACGTAATTGTCTATAACTTTTGTCAAAATCTTTTGTTTTTTATAAGACAGTTTTTGAAAAAATCGCAAAATTTTAAATTCTTACAAAAATAATGGAAATATTTTTTTAATTGTTTTATTTTAGTAATTAGCTATAACTTTTGTAAAAAAAATTCAATAAGTATAGGTTTCCAAGTCACAAAATGAAGTTTTTACAAGCAGTAAAAGAAAGTCGTGTGATGGCTAAATCAAATTTCGTGGAATGACAATGGGCACCCCTTATTGCAAAACATAATTTGATAAATCTACTTTAAGTATACATATAACTTCATTTACATGATTTACGTGTTTAAAGAATGTTTACTTCTATATTTATACCTTTTTACCTTTTACTTAACAATAAAAATTAATGTTAAGTCAGATTTTTACATAATATAGCTAAATGCAATAAACAGCGAATTTATCTAAAACCCAAAAATCCGAAAAAACCCACTGGCCAGATAATTTCTGAAAAAACTTTGGTTTCTGCCAACCATGGTTATGTTTCGTTAAGTTATAGGTACTACTTCAAGTTATGTTTCAAGATTCGTTTATAAATGTTGGCCTATATACTTACAGGAAATTTTTCTTTAATAACTTGTATCTTACAGGGGCCAGTTCTGCAAATGTTTGTAATATTTTGGCACTTTTTTTCATTAAGAATCGCAATATCTTTGATCAGTTTCCCCTACAGAGTTCTTCGAAACTTTTGATGTCTCGGGATCATTGGTTTATCACTATTAGAGAAGAACTCAGAAGAACCAGTTTTTATTGTTCCGGTGAAACTATAGCACTCTAATCTTCGCTCTGATTCTTTCTATTACATATATGTGGTAGTTTTTTGCCTTTTTATATTTAAATATCGTCTGCATTGTTCTTCATATTATGAATCTCTGTTTTTACTTCTGCTTTGCGTTTCCTTAATTTTATTTCAGCTATAGGCCGTGGTATTTATTCAATTTTTAAATTTCATTTAGATTCGTTTCCAAGTTCGCGATGCTTCTCTGTACGTTTTGGAATTTCCTTTATATCTTTGTCTCTTGTACCTTATACGCTTTAATTTTTACCCTCTCTCTTCTATTGTGCTTCTCTCCCTTTCTCTCTCTCTCTCTCTCTCTCTCTTATTGTAGTTTTTTGTACTATGTGGTGCTCTTTCTAATTATAGGTATTGTATGCATTTCTGCTGTTAAGTTGATGATTGCTTCCTATTTTGATTTCTTTGTTCGCTGTTCGTGCAGATAGCATATAAAAAGTGCAAATACCAATGTATGGTTAGGTTATTCCTAATATAAATTTTTAAATATTTGCAACAAAACGAAAATGCAAGGAAATCGTGTCTTACGAGCTTTCTGGGGTACTTCACTCCTCAATTTGGTAGCAGAGGTCGTCGTATAAGATTATAAGATAATATAGACAATAACCGTCTAGACTCTAGATCACCTGGAATCAATTTTAGGCAACATTCGTTTCACGCAGAAAGTAAGTAGCACAACCCATGATACTACTACTACTAAGATAAACCCACCTGGCGATCGAATTTCGTACTACGTTGCGCATGACGTCACTCCGTGACAAAAATCCTGCTTGACGGTATGGAAATGCGTTGCTTTAAAGCGGTTTTTATTAATGTTTACTGTTTAGTAGTATATTTTATTATAATATTGATATATTACATTTTATTCAATATTATAATAGTATAAGAGATATTTCTTTTATGATTTAATGTAGGATTTATGGCCCATAATAGAATAAGCCCTTAAATAAAGTAGGTAGGTGCTAGCTATAATACATTATCTTCAAAGTTTAGCATTGTATAAAGGTTTTTTTTTGTAAAATTTAAAAAGTAAAGGAAGATACCAACATATGAAGAGTGAAAAGTTTAAGGCTTATTCATTATCAAAAATTATTACTTTAATCCTTAGCGCAAAAAAACGCTCTTATGTTTTTTAAAATTTAAATAAATATTGTATATTTTAAAAGAATACTTCTGTAGAAAAATATGAGTGATATATACCAGTATATTTATACTGGGTGTCCACTCTCAAAGGCAAACATAGGCAATCAACATTGAGCATTTGATTTTTAGGTATTTTTCCATTATTTCTATACTATATCAGTAAATATTATTATTACTAGTATCATTTGATGTGCAACAATTTTATCTTTCTATTGATACCACTATCTTTCCTGTAAGTTGAATTGGAGAGTAGGAGTCAGAAAAATCGTTCAATGCAATGTTAAATTCCTATGTTCGAGTTTGAGAACGGACACCCTGTATATATTATTAACTATTTTTTATTACAAGCTTTTTTTAGATTTTTATGGGTAGGTGTTAAAAATTTGTAGTGATAAACAATTTTGTTTGATTTATTAAGTACATATTATTTACATGTTATTTACAAAATTTACACATTTACACAAGAAAACCGAGTTTTATTAAGACTTATTTTACAATTTTTGTAATTTTTCTCTTCCTCACTTTGGATTTTTCTTTAATATCTCTATTCAATATTCTAATTTTAAAATACATTTTGCATCGAAAGAAAAGATGCTTGGCCTCTGTACTTAAATTGATAGATTCCGCTAAGTCCATTAGGACTTTCAAATAATTCTTGGTCAATTTTAATGACTCCCCATTAAAATTGTTAAAAATGAAGAGAAGCTACTGCATCACTTTTCAACTTCCATTTATTTTGCGGTAATTCCAACAGTTTCTCTTTGGAACAGTAATCATTTTCTACAAAATGATTTGAACATATTCTTGATGTTTTCACATTAAATTTGTGTTGCTGGTAACACTTTAGAATCCATTGTTCGCAAACATGTTTGTCCCTTGGAAAACTGAAGAAACGGCAATCCGAAACTTTCTTGCTCTTTTTGTTGTTGTTGCTTAAATAACCCATCACTGCACAGTACACTATGGTAACAAATGTTTAATGCAATGTTTTAATTATAATTTATTAAATTTCACGCACATATATCTGCAAACAAAACGAATAACACATTAAGCACCTAACCGAAACCTTTAACCGCCGTATTAAACTGCCTACTGCTGTGGAAATTTGTCACGGAGTGACGTCAGGCGTGCGAGAGAGATGGGCTTATCCCATGCGCGTGGGTTTATCTTAGTAGTAGTAGTATCATGAGCACAACCAGTGGTGTATTGGAGCCGGCTAGCACCGGCTGGACATGCCGGTACCTGTTTTTCCCAGACAGCTCGCGAGCCGGCTTTAGAGTGATTTCTGAATTCGTAAATTGCAGGAGATTAGTTTTTATATGCAGTTTTATCTGCAAGGACAACACTGCTCTTCATTCCAAAAAATAACAATCTGAGCAACTGTAAACAGCTCTCAGCAAGTGATTTGCACGTTATCGCCTAGCTACCTGCTTGGGGTTGATTGACCGTTTTGTAGCCGAGCCGGTTGGTGAATATAGGCATTCACCATGATACTACTACTACTAAGATAAACCCACGCGCATGGGATAAGCCCATCTCTCTCGCACGCCTGACGTCACTCGGTGACAAATTTCCACAGCAGCAGCCAGTTTGATATGGCGGTTAAAGGTTTCGGTTCGGTGTTTAATGTGTTATTCGTTGTGTTTACAGATATACAGGGTGCCCGGATTTCGTAGGGACAACATGGGTAACTTTTGTATTTGAAGAGATAGAGAGATGGTTAAATTAGCAAAAAGGTGCAGGTTTGAGAGCTCATTAAGAATCCATTTTCAAATTTTACTTGTCATGGCCCACTTGTCTAAAATTTAAAAAAAAACAAAATCTCCTAATTTCTTTTATACGCCGTAACTTTTTTGTTACTTAAGATATTGAGATGCGATTTGAACTAATTTGCATGGTAATTTAAATACTTTTATTGGCACTTAATAAAACCAATTTTATTTGTGTTAATTTTTAGTAATCTAACCTAACCTCAAAATTTTAAATTGGTACCCTGCAATTTTTTTGGCCCTTTTAAGAGAGGATTTTTTTCTGAATGCAGTGATGTATTACATGATATGGAAACTTCTTCAAAATTTTGAAAAACTGAGTTTATTCTTTTTACAGGCAGAAATCACTAGTGCTATGATCACAATAACTTTGTTTTTTGTTTATCACGTTATCTGTGAAATTATGTTTTGAGACAAAAAGCAGGTTTATCATCATACGTGCCTGTCAGTGTGAGTGTTATTACTTCAACTTATAACGGAAAATTTTGAAAATATGATGTATTTTGTGCGTATATCAGGTGCTACAAGAACGTAGAACTTATACGTCAAACATACGGAACACACTGACACTACTGGAAGGCACGTATGATGATATGAGTGCTTTTTGTTTCTAAACATAATTTTACAGATAACGTAATAAATAAAAACAAAATTATTGTGATCATGGCACTAGTGATTTCTGCCTGTAAAAAGAATAAACTCAGTTTTTCAAAATTTTGAAGAAGTTTCCATATCATGCAATACATCACTGCATTCAGAAAAAAATCCTCTCTTAAAAGGGCCAAAAAATTGCAGGGTACCAATTTAAAATTTTGAGGTTAGGTTAGATTACTAAAAATTAACACAAATAAAATTGGTTTGTTCAAGTGCCAATAAAAGTATTTAAATTACTATGCAAATTAGTTCAAATCGCATCTCAATATCTTAAGTAACAAAAAAGTTACGGCATATAAAAGAAATTAGGAGATTTTGTTTTTTTTTTAAATTTTAGACAAGTGGGCCATGACAAGTAAAATTTGAAGATGGATTCTTAATAAGCTCTCAAACCTGCACCTTTTTGCTAATTTAACCATTTCTCTATCTCTTCAAATACAAAAGTTACCCATGTTGTCCCTACGAAATCCGGGCACCCTGTATGTGCGTGAAATTTAATAAATTATAATTAAAACATTGCATTAAACATTTATTACCATGGTGTACTGTGCAGTGATGTGTTGTTTAAGCAATAACAACAAAAAAAAAGCGAGAAAGTTTCGGATTGCCGTTTCCTTAGATTTCTAAAGGACAAACAAGTTTGCGAACAATGGATTCTAAAGTGTTACCAGCAATACAAATGTAATGTGAAAACATCAAGAATATGTTCAAATCATTTTATAGAAAGTGATTACTGTTCCAAAGAGAAACTGTTGGAAGTATCTAATGGATTTAGGAAATCTATCAATTTAAGTACAGATGCCAAGCATCTTTTCTTTCAATGCAAAATGTATTTTAAAATTAAATTAAATATTGAATAGAGATATTAAAGAAAAATCCAAAGTGAGGAAGAGGAAAATTTCAAAAATTGTAAAATAAGTCTTAATAAAACTTGGTTTTCTTGTGTAAATGTGTAAATTTTGTAAATAATATGTACTTCATAAATTAAACAAAATTGTTTATCCCTACAAATTTTTAACACCTACCCATAAAAATAAAAATAAAAACTTGTAATAAAAAATAGTTATTAATACATATATACCGGGTGTCCGTTCTCAAACTCGGACATAGGAATCTAACATTGCATTGGACGTTTTTGCTGACTCCTACATCAACTTACAGGAAAGATAATGGTATCAATAGAAAGATAAAATTGTTGCACATCAAATGATACTAGTAATAATAATATTTACTGATATAGTGTAGAAATACTGGCAAAATACCTAAAAATCAAATGCATAATGTTGATTGCCTATGTTCAACTTTGAGAGTGGACGCCCAGTATACATATACTCGTATATATCACTCATATTTTTCTACAGAGGTATTATTTTAAACTTAACAATATTTATTTAAATTTAAAAAAACATAAGTCCTTTTTTGCGCTAGGGACTAAAGTAATAATTTTTGATAATGAATAAGTCTTTAACTTTTCACACTCTTCATATGTTGGTATCTTTCTCTACTTTTAAATTTAAATACTCTAGTATTCAAAATCGTTTATTGTGCGTTTTTTACAAAGTAAACCTTTATACAATGCTAAACTTTGAAGATAATTTATTTTATCTAGCACCTACCTACTTTATTTAAGGGCTTATTCTATTATGGACCCTAAATCCTACATTAAATAATAAAAGAAATGTCTCGTATACTATTAGAATATTGAATTAAATGTAATATATCAATATTACAATAAAATATACTTAATAAACAGTAAACATTAATAAAAACCGCTTCAACGCAATGCATTTCCATACCGTCAAGCAGGATTATTGTCACCGAATGACGTCATGCGCAACGTCGTACGAAATTCGACCGCCGCGTGGGTTTATGTTCTCAGTAGTAGTATCATGGGCATTCACGAACCAAGTATTGTAATCGCGAAAAAATCACCTTCCGAGATTCCTTTAGATCTTCACATTTCAGAGTGCCTAGATGACGAAAAACAAGTTTTCTCAATTCCGTCTGTCGGTCTGTCTTTTGGCAGTATAGAGAATTAACCCTTAAGTACTAACGTTACGTCTGAGAGACGGTAATGTTCGAAGCGCGTGTAATATATCCCCCTCCAGTTAATATTTATGGTTGATCCTTCATCTAACTTGAAACTACCTAAAAATAACTCAGTTTTTAAAATTTCGCTGCGGTGGGATGTTTTGTGCGGAAGTTATTTGTATTTAAAAATAAATACCGTCTCAGAGACGTCACGTTAGTTTGCACGCTACTATTTTTGCATGATGGATCAAAAACCAACTTGCTCAAATACGGTTAGATCAACAGACAGTTGCTTGAGCAGCAAGTGCTCCAGTAGTATAATGAATTAGACAGTGAGGAAAGTAAGGGAGAACATAATATTGATGAAAATTCTGCTATACTTAGTGACCCTAATGTGTTCATCTTGCACTAATTCTGTATAGTTTTAGGATGGTGTGAATTTTTATACGTATTTTGTTTCCTACTTTTTTTTAGTTAAGTTGTGTTAGAATACCATTGTCTGTTGAAATATGTTTGCTGATAATAAAAAAAAATATTCAAAATTGCCTTTTTCTGTAATTAAGTTAACACCTACAAATTTAAACACGGTTTTCTATTTGACTGTAAATGCTAATATTTTTATGAATTTATATTTTTTATGTGATTAAAATACGCTTGATACATCATTGCATAGTACTTACTTTATGTTTAAAAAAATAGTAATAAATTCTTAAATAACTATATGCCCGTCTCTTAGACGTCATGTTAGTACTAATGCACCACAACAGACACGTTAGTACTTGAAGGTTAAAGAATTATCTGCATTGGTTTATTGATGTAAAAAATATAATTAATTTTCTTAAGACATTCCCGGCGTGAAGGTTAAGCCAGCTGAAACCCGACGATACTAACAGTTCTCCGTAGAGTAGTAAGGAATTGGTCAGTATCATTTGTTAGCAGTCGCAAGCGCCGCGCTTCGAATTCCTACGGTAACGGATTTTTTTTATTTGAAAATTTATTTAATTTATTAGAAACGTTAAGATATTTTTACTTCTAACTTAATTTCATTTTTAAAATTATTTAGTGTCACAATGTCGACTAGGGAAGTTCTGGGTAAAGCCTTTTACAGATTCTTTTATAGGTAACTATTAAAGAAGATCCCTTTGTAATGAGTTGCGAAAGAAAGCAAACGTCGTTGAAGTCTTACTTTTTAAAACGAGTGAAGCTGGTAGATGATAACAATGAAACAGATCATAGGCCAAATGAAGTTTCTGAAAGTGCATCACCGCCAGCGGCGCCAGTTACAAAGTTTCACTCTTTTGTGGAAGTTCCGAATGATGTGAAGACATCTACGGAAATCAACGAAAATGCTGCTAAACCTTCTTGACCAATATATGGATGACTGAAATGTGAGAGAGCAAGAAACGTACTTACCCGTCGATTGTTAGCAAAGATAAAAAAATTGGAAGCATAAATGTACGACTTGAAAATATATAAATATATTTGACTATGTAAAAACGTTTATTAAAATTATCGCGGGGGGGGGGGGGGGGGGGGAATCGTCGTCACATGTGCGAGCCGGTACCTAAGTTTTTACCAATACACCACTGAGCACAACCCACAACCCCCTGGTAAACTATTTGTCACCTACTTTCATGATTTTTTATTATTGTTTTTTCGGTGTTTTCAGCTTGAAATTTGATACAGTTTTTGTGCTCTTCGCATCGTTTTGATATTTGAATAGCACTTGCCGGTTAACCAGTTGATTCTTTTGTTGCTTGGATCCGTGTTATAACTGGCTTGTATTCGTTTTTACTCTTTTTGTAATTTTGGCCGGGTTTGCAGACTGTTGGAGCTTTAACATGTGTATATCTATACCTTTCAGAGCATGTAATTGATACATTTTATAAAGTAACGTTTTGTTGAGTTAATATTTCTGGCTTTAACGAAGTGTTTATTTTGTGTTTTTGAGCTAACTTCATCTGTTATTTTTATTCTCTCAAGGAAATTGTCTGAATATCTAAAAATGTTTAGGGAAATGTCGGGTTGTTCGATTAGTTTTTATGCTTAAAAGTGTAATTCAATAACATATTTCATGTACAGTTACTGAAGCAGAAGGTACTTGCTAAATTTTACGACGTGGAGATAAACATAAATAAAGTAGCTGCAGTTTTCCCATCCGGAACCAGACAGCAAGTCATGCAAATCGTGCGTTACAGTAACCACATTTGTTCTTGCTAATTAGCAGCTGGATACAAGTGCATAATGCATTTTCAACATTATACGATCCTTATACAAGCCTATATTTTGTACCGTGAATGTAGCGCGTTGTACTTCTCCAGGCTAACACAGATATGTAATTAACGCGCCGTAAAAATACCCATGGCTAATCATAGGACACTCCGCAGTTAATAAAAGCACAATGGGGCCGCTCAAACATTGTTTACCAATTGCAAGAATGCAAACGCGATTATGAATGAGGGTAATTCCGGCGAGCTGCTACAAAGTGTGCACTAAGTTGGCGTGGCCGCTGAAACGGCTTCTCCCCGATGTGGAAGTGCGTGCGCGACAGGGACGAAGAGCCTCCCGTGCGCCGGCTCTCGAGCCCACTTGGAGCTATCATATCCGCATATACGCTCATACTCATGGATAAACAAAGTGCACGTTCAATGAATCTGCAAGCGCAGCTGAGTGCATTGTTGTGCTGAATGCTGCAGCCCACTCCTCGCTATCTGCAAGACACCGGACACCTTCGAGGACCGGATGTGACACACGGCCCACGCTCCGGCACCTTGCACTGCTACCTTATCGCTGATTAGTACACTCGCTTTATTATGGGAACGGTGTACAAGGTGTGCGATCATGTCGTCCGAGATAAGCTGGCTGCAGCCTTTGTCCATCCTTGGCCGTTGCTGGCCCAAAATTTAAGACACAGAACTTCCATTAGGTACCTGACGCTGGGCGCTGTTCCAAAGTGAATTTGATGGCAGCGATGGTATCTGCGAGACTTGCGTTTTAATTTTGCTATGGTCAGTGTGGAAGGGTTAAGGTTATACGAGGTATATGTAGGAATTTCTAGTTCTGAAACCCAGTGGGTACTATCTTTACTAATATAATTTGATTTGTATTCATTTTTGCTGAAAACAGTTATTCTATTGCCAATAACATTCTTTTTTTAATAATAATAAATATACGAACGTCAAAGGGATAAAAAGTGCTCGAGGCTCTTCTTCATCTCTCTTGATAGTTCTACAACCCTCAGTAGAGGTTGACTGACCTATTTACTTCATAATGTTCCTCCACTCTACTCATGCAGACGCTTCCATTCTCCAATTTATCATTCCCATAGATCTAAGGTTGCTCTCAACTTTCCACATCTCTTTATTACTAGGATATCTACCACTTGCTCCTAGTACTATTTTCTACCTTCATCCAAAACATGAGGTGACATCATTATCTTCTTCCAATCTCAATTCATTCATTTGATGCCCATCGAAATGTTACGGTTTTATTTAACAGACCATTTCGACCCATAGCTTTGTTATTACTTCCAATGGTTTCTCTCCAGTACCATTTTTCTCCAATTCTCTACATCTTTTGCGTGCAGATTCCTTTTAATATCCCCCAACCACTTTTTTCGGTATCATTTCTTTCTCCTGGCTCTCTGTGTGGCGTCAATCACCTTTTTGGCCGTTCTCGTTTCATTCATCCTGGCTGTATAGATTATAAAATCCCTTGCATGTGAAGAACGTGGCTGGTTTTCAAATGGTTAATAAAATCGTATTCTTGGTTCTTTATTAAGAAATAGTGGGGGCATCGAAGATGCAGTGCGACAAAAAATAATTGGCAACCACTAACTCTCCGTCATCACTAAAAACACAAAAGGTAGTTCAACATATCAACTAATATTCCCCATATCACAAATCGTTAAAACCCCTCACCACACAAATATTTAACAACTGCTAAATACTTATTTCGACAGCCAAGCTGTCATTGTCAGTAGCTGCGAAACTTACACAGCAAAATGGCAATGATATGCTATTGACCAAATCACAAATGGAATCACGTATTTAGCAGTTGTTAAATATTTGTGTGGTGAGGGGTTTTAACGATTTGTGATATTTTCAAACCACAGGCTCCAACAGTGTTTTATTTTAATATTTCCCATTGTTACATACCAGTCAGAAACACGCACGCTAACAAGATCCCACTCAAAAACTTTTGAAAAATGGGTATACTGGCCCATCCTCAGCGTATTATGAATGGAACACAGGACACTAGCCGGTTCCTTAAAATAATTAATCGTTCTAGCTTAAATATCGTGGACATGTCTCCAGAAGAAGGGGGACAATCCAAAAATAGGAGTCAAGAGACCAAGACGCAGCTCACCAATACGCTGGACTAATTGAGCTGAAGATCTCTACATACCGGATTGCACGATGCCATCCAAGTAGCTCAAGACACAGAAAAATGGAGAATCAACACTTATTCTTCATAATCTTCATGGTACCACCAAGCCCTCGTGCGGGAAAATGGACTGAAGAGGATGTCTCAGTCTCAGTAATTTCTTCTCCCATTGCGTTGGTCCATCCTCGTGATGTTCTTTGAGTAAAACTCGATTTTTGTTGTTGTCGGTACCCCCAGCACACTAAATAGCTACATATGTTTCCCCCTTCAGGCTATTAATTTACGATTTTTGCAACTATATTTCTTTTTATAACTCGAGCAAATAGTACATGCTACTTTTTCAGTATCGGGCTACATAGACTTCGAAATAATTGAATTTTGATGTGCGAAATCCTTATATTTCCAAGTGCCTCAAGGAGTTCCTTTGCTTATAACCATATATTTGCTTTGTAGATTTTCATTAGTAGTTAATAACTCGACCTCTCCTCTCTGAGAAAGATTAGAATCCTATAGTTGACAGTGGCGAATTTGGGAATTGTCGTAGGGTGCAGCATTGGATTTTTGTGGCCGTGTGGCACGCCCAGGAAGGAACTCTTCAGTTGACCTCAGTAGAGAAGAGTCTTTACCATTGAACTAGTCACATACTTGCTCCATCGTATTTTGATAACTTCCATTAAGCTGAACTATAGAGAGTTGTAAAGATTTCTTTCGTATTTCACATTGATATTGGTCCTAAGTATGCAGCATTAGATTTGGGTTCGTATATTGGTATATTTTGTGGATGTTAGACTAACTTTGTAACAAATATTTCTTTTCTTCTAGGGATCGCATCATATCGAACAATGAAATACTATAAGCCTCTTTTTCATAATCGATAAAGCACATAAATTCTGCGCAATTAAATCCTATTTCACTTTTTAGAATTTCCAAATTAGGAAAATAATACCAACGCTCAACCTTCCCTACCGATCCCGTTTTGTTCACTCTGTAGTGTTGTCAACGAATTTAGCTTAAAATTTATGATACTTTGCAGTCTGATACTGTAACGCCCCATTCCATTTGTGCGTTATTTGTGATTAGCTCCTCGATGCTGCCTCGCATCTCTAATATAAATATCACGTGCGCTCCTCTTTTCGTCGAGCGCCGCGCGAAGGAATTTTGGTTTTTCCGAAAGTCGCGCAACCTTCTATAAGAAAGCGTACCTGGATCGACATTTTTCGAGTAGCCGGCCTTCTGATATCAGCTCTTCGCAAAGGCGGCTGGGCCGCAGAATTATTCAAGAGCGATTTACGCTCGAAGTAGCGTCGCTTGCAAATTTACGTGAGGTCGATTTCCATCTTTGGTGAGATCTTTCCTAGTTTTCCTTTATTTCCGTACTAATTATGTGGTAATTAGGCCTTTTACCACCCGTCGGAGCGTAATGCCTAGTGATGGGACTATTCGAATGCAAATTACTACAGTATTCGATTCTTGCAAGATCTCGAATGCATTCGATTCTTTTAAGTGTATTCGAATGCTTCGAATCGAATACTTAATCGGTGTTTGTAAATCTCGCCGGGCGTGATCACGATTCCGAATCGAATGCTCAATTCGGCGTGATCTCGATTCTTACCCGAATGCTGAATTCGAATGCATCGGCGCTTGACCGAGGTTGGTACTCGGATGCGCACTCGAATCGTTTCAGTTTTAGTTAGCACAGCACAGACATTACATATAGGTATTCTGATTTCCATAGAAGGCAGGAATGGAATCAACTCTCAAACGCCGTTTTTTTTATCCAGGTCTCACTTGAATAGTTGGTGCTGAAATGTTTCTAGTTAAATATAGACTACAGAATTAAATATAAAATTAAAATATTACCACACAGACTGAAGATTGCACACTAACAAATAGCACCACCAAAATCATAAAAGCAACTAAATCTACTAAAAATTTAAACAGATACATCGAAGGGAAAGAGAAACAAACGCTGGGGTTGTCTTAAAAATGTATTTTAAAGAAATATATATAGGCCCGTAACAACAATAAAAAGAACTATTTTATAAACAGTCCTTTTCTCATATTCATTTTCGGTACTATAAATTTAACATTTAAGTTGTTCAAAACAAATATACGTTATTAATAGGGTAAGCTGAACCACTTACAAACAAAATAATTTTTTATTTTTGCTTTGTGCACGTACAGCGTCTCGTTATCTCTGGTGTTGCGTGTCGCTCAGCCGAGGTCACACGTCACTACTCCCCCAGTACGAGATCGAGCGCACAACTCGATTCTGAATTCGGAAGTGCGATTTTGCATTCGAATTGCTTGCATTCGAACGATCATTCGATTCTCAAAAGTATTCGAATGCGATGAATTCGATTCTGAAAAGTATTCGATTCTGCCCATCACTAGTAATGCCTTTAACATCTCGCTTGATGTCCTGGCTGTAGCCGCTGTTGGAATTCTCTCTGTATGCGGTCAGTTCGAGTTTTGCGCCAAGATCGTGCAAAATAAATTCGACCAGGAATGCGGCGTTCGACAAAAGTCTTCACCCTCGCTACTGCTTCCTGGGCGTTTGAAAAAACCACAGTAAGTACCTACATGCAATTTGCATTTCAGCGATTGATTGTGTCGATAAAGGCGATTTTTCGGCTAGTGGATTGCGTTCTTTTGAAACAAGGGCCTTTGAATATAAAAAAGCACATGTTAACGTAATGCTTAGTTTTATCAACGCCAATGTGTTATCACATAGGTATAGCCGAAAGCATGTATGTACCCTGTACGAAACCCTTCGCGCAGTGTGACTTTGAGCACCCGGCTTATTGTAATTTCCATTTTAGTAGTTGGCAAGCCGTCAATGTTGCTGGCGTTAGAATTTTAATCTGTTGTATTATCAGTTTTTTGAATTTTAATCATTCATATTAATTGTATGTGTATGATATGGGTGACTCAATACTTAATTATTGTTGTTTATCGCTGTAGAGCATGAGCCTTTACCTGAGTTCTGTTTTAACATTGCTAAATAATTTCGATGTTTAATTGTGATACTGTTGTCGAATATTAAATTCTATTAACTGCTGCTGGCTTATATTTTCATTGGTTATCTGTTCTATCACCCTTCATGAACCTCTTCGTTTCTTTTTCGGTTTTAGGTTGAAGTAAGAGGCATTCATACATGGTAGGTAGTGCTTTGTTCTTGTAGGTACATTTGTGATTATGCTGTGTATAACGACTGGCGCCCATTTTGTATTAAATTCTATGATTTTTTTGTAACCTTATGAACCGCTGCCTGGTCCTTATTCACGTCATATTCTACCAAGAGTCAGGGTTGTACTGACCCCTCGTTTAAGGGTAGTATAATACTTTTTTCCATTTCTTGAGAGCTGTTTGATAATCTTGTATAAAATTTTCTATTAGGCTAGCTCATTCTTCAATTGCACTCTACTTAATTAACATTCTTGTGATAGTTTCGTACAGTGGGCCAATCTGCTGATCGCTTCGGTCCGAAGAAGAACGTAACAACGACTGCTAAGTATCTGCGTGCAAGTGCAATCGATTATATTCTGTTTTGTAATTCCAAAATCGTCGTTCTGGTACGTGTTCCTTTCCATAGTCTAGACAATTGTTTCGTTTAATTTTGTTTTGCCTTTCAATTAACGCATAACAACATTTAACTATGAAATTGGTTCCTTCTATGGATCCTTAGCACTTTACCACAAGTCTGCTTTTTCGAATTAATGCAGCTACTGCCGCTTGTGTCTTCCATAGCTCAAGGACTTGCCATTGAATTGTTCTTCCAATAGTAATAATATTATTGGCAATTCAGCAAGAATATGCATGAAAACTCAGATAAGAATTAGTTATATTTTTCGCTATAAAGTTTTCAAAAGCTGAACAAAAACATATATACTCTGATCTGGCTTAATTGCATACAGACACGATTTTGAAGCATAAAAATTACAAAGTAAACAAGAAAAAAAGTATTACGAAGAATGAGCTGTAGGATGTAAAGAACGCTATCAGTAAATAATTCAAGCAAGCTCCTTGTTAAGTAGTAACAACGTAAATATTTTGTAAATACAAATTAGAAGTCAACATAAGGAATGAGGTTAACGATTTTATGTATTTTGTAATGAAAGCTCAAAGCTATGGTGTTAGGTTTAAAGAACAACACTTGTAAACTTGATCAGTTTCTGCTTCCGAGATAACAAAAAATGGCAAATTGACACAAATCGTCACAATACTTAATTGAACAGACATATGCTACTTGAAAATTGTAAAAATAAACGAATGTGAAGATATTATTTTAAACCTTAAATTATTTTTTAGTCTGTGCCGATCAGTTTTGAATGTAACAGCTGATTATACCTTAGTGTATGGAAATAGAAATCTTTTGTTTTTAAATTTTGTACTAGGCGCTCTGTAACATGTCTTGTTAGGATAGTGTCCCAACATTTATTTATTTGCACTTTAGCAGTATTGAAAAGGAAACTTCTAAATTCATATTTTAGGCACCCATGTTTATTTAATTTTGTCCTCGTTTAAGTTTTGGACTTACGAGTTTTATTTATGTATCTGGCATCGCCTTGCATCCACCTTTTTATTTTTCTTAGTATGTTTGTTCTTGACCGGCATTATTATTAGTCGCAGGAGTCAAATTCGAAAATTACAATATGAAACCCACGTTTGGAATGACATTGCGACAGAACATCGATTTTATTCATGTTGTCGCTGAAGTAAATTCCAATCAACAAACTGATTTATCACACTTTTTGTGGTTTTATTGTTTGGGTTTGGTACGGAAAACGTGTAGATACCGTAGTGCGTTTGATTATTTTAGTTCCATACGGCAGCTATGCCAATTTTCACTTTAATACCATTTTCTAGTTTTCAGTAAAATGACAAAACCCTAATTGTAACCCCCTGTTTATGAGGGAAGAGATTTAAAACGAAAAAGTTTATATGTAATTTTTTTAAGAAACTCTAAAATGCGAAAAGATATTTAAATTTTGCCCCTATTTAATACAAATGCTTTTGGCAAGCTTTTTCAGGTTTCGATCGGTTCTTGCTTGAAATGTTTTTGATAAATTAAAATCAAAGTCATTTTGTGAGCTGCAGCGTAAACAGCTGAACCTATTTTGCTCAAATTTTATATTGGAGTATTGATAATTACAGATATCATCTGGAATTAAGATTCTCACCAGGATTGATATAGCTGTACCAATATTTTGAAATTTAATTAAAGTATAGTTAACGGACTATCGAACAGTCGATCTGAAAGTTCTAGTTCAATTTTTTTTTACTATTTTAACTTACTGCTGACAAAGTAATGGGTATACACAATTTAATTCTTTGAATAAATATGTTACTTAATAGATTTTTATATATGGTGTTTCAATGCGTAAAGTTCTAGAAATTAAAATTTCAGATTACCTAACGTTTAGTTCTTCAACTTAAATTTTTTTTAAAATCCAAATTTCAATTTGTTCTGGTATTCTAGCCAGAATTATATCTTTTATTGCTGAATTCAGTGGTGACTCGTAATAATTTTATTTGGGGTATTCTTATTTTTTAACGGTATCTAAGCAAAGAATAACAATGATTGACTCACCTACATTCCGTCGATGTTTTAATCCAAATATAGCGGCGATTTTTAAATTTAATAATTGAATAGGAAACTTCAAGCGCAGACAGTGGTGCTCTTAATTTTTAACTATTACTAAGCAAAAAATAATAATGTCCTACATTCTGTCGGTGTTAAAAATGAAACACGATTGTTTATTTAATTATGGAAAAAATAGACATGCACAAGATCCATTTGTTTTTCTTGTGAATGTGCACCGAAAAATATCTTGTAAAATTGCGAGCTCCAACTGTATTTTGCAGGTTGAAATTTATTTCACCTTGAATTTTCAGCTAACGGTAGGCTACTTAGCTATTCTATTCTCCGCTATGTTTTGAAGAAAACTGCACGAAACAACCGAAATCATACAAAATAAATAAACAAGCTCCAACTGCAATCAATATTATGTCTAAACACGGCCCACAAGAACACAAGAACGTACTTGCCCGCTGGCATTCATTTTCAATATGAAAGATTGCACATTTGTTTTATAGGCGCGCCGGTTGTTTTTACGCTCAGATGGTACCGTCTGTTTAAATAGAATTTACATAAGGGTTGGCCATGGAAAATAAAATTAATGTCAACAGCAAGCTTTAGAATCTATTAACTGTCACCAGTCATCACTGTTGTTGTTGTCATAAGTTTATATTGAAAATTCAATTAAACTATAATTATAATGGTTTTTACAATAGAACACAAAAATGTATGATTGAATCATAATTTTGGATTGGTGTTCGAGTGAACGGTGAATGGATTTACAGTGCGGTACCATGTTTAGAGGAATTTCGGCAACTACATATAGACATTGCTTTCCTAGAAGGAGATTTTTACAAGGCACTTAGGAAATTTGTTGATTTATTCTTAGATACAGGGAGCATTAGATATAGAACTGGTAGACCATTCGTATTCAAAATATAGTTGAAGATGTATTATCTGCCCCATATTTTCCACGAAACAGTTACTGCTTATAGCTAATGGAATATTGTAAGTGAATTTATTAATTCGCTTCATGATGATGAGATCCAGCAAGGCTACTTCCAACAGGATGGCGCGACTGCCCACACCGCTGAAAAGAGCATAACCCCTTAGTTAATTTTTTGACCATCGAATAATTAGTTTACGTTCAAATCCAGAATTGCCACCTAAATCTTTGTATTCCCTTATCTGAAAAATAATGTACGTATAAGACCCCTATCAATAATATCGAGAAACTGCAAAACAGAATTATTGAACAGCGTGCCAATATAACTCCTCAAATGCTTATAAATGTTTTTAATAATATGAAACGACGAGTAAGTGTATGTGTTCAAGAAAATGGTGACCATTTTGAACAGATTTGTTAATTTTTGTTTATTTTTCTATATCTGCGTGAAATTTTAATGATTACCTACTTGTTATGATTTGTTTGACAGTTGAGTAATTTAGTTGTTAGTGTTATCGTCGAAAATTGGTTTTTTACAATGCAATTTAACGCCCATGAACACTGCAGGTTAGGTACTGGCGCTTGCGCTGAAAAAGGCTATGCCAACACATATATGATCACCTTACACAACTATAGTCAACTCATTGAATTAAGTGCTAATCAGAATATAAATTATTTAAGGAATTTAATTACGTACTTATTACATGCCAGCGGAACACCTAACCTAAAAATTATAAGCGAATATCGTGATTGGAAATTCTAAAATTGTGGAGCACAGTGTTTATAAATAAGACAATAACCCCGCCAGTTTAACTGCTGGTTGGGCTACAACGTTGTTTAGCCTTTGCCTCACATTGAAACTGTGATAGTTCAATCTGTAGCGTCAGCGTTTTCGCCCGTAATTGCTATATAAGTTTGGGCTTTATTTCTAATCGCCTTTAAAAGCTGCGAGTGCATGGATGCATTGATACCAGGGAGTATGTTGACATGTAACTTATGTTATGTTGAGATACTTCTTGAATTTTGTTTTACATGTTTCAAGCCGTATCAGATAGCTACCTCCGGATCTCGTTATTTAAATCGTGCTATATTATAATGGTGGGATAGATGATAAAACATATTTTCAATTATAGAATAGTTACTTCTTTCGAAGGTCATATAGGTCGTTGATGGCTGGGAGGCTAGCGCCCTTACGAACCCTAAGGAGCAGTCGCTACTATGTGTACAAAACAAAACCATTCAAACACAACACAAATGTACGGAAGAGTTAAAAATCGAAACAGGATAATAATGTGTTTAGTAATGAAATAAAAATCATTGGTTTTTCCCTTGAAATCTTTAAATTTTAATCTTGACCAGGTTTTGTCCATTCCTTGACAATAAAACAGTTCTCATGGAAAATAAAACAGAGCATTTAATACACCACATCCACAAATCCATTTGTTTTTCTGGTAAATATCCACAGAAAATGTAAAATGACGAGTTACTTTATGTTGCTGGTTGAGATTCAATAACGGTGCAAGCCGTCCAAGTTTGTTTATCTTAATTTTTTGAGTAGGCTTTTAAAATTAAGGTTGTGAAAACTAGTTCTGCTATTCTCCGCCATGTTTTTGAACAAAACTGCACGAAGCAACCGACACCACTCCAGAAACACTCCAACTGCAACAGATATTATGTATCCACATGCCGCTCACAACGATAGAAGGTTGCTCTAATTCACCTTGCACATTTGCGGTTCATTTTCAATGCAAAGGCTTGCATAGTATTGACAAGAAGTAATGCTCGGATTACATTACATTTTCGGAAGCGCAATATTTATAAATATTACGATTAGCCCGTGAGTCTGCGACAGAGGCGGCTCGTGAGCTCGGCCCTGTTTTCGCCCATAATTTCACTTACGTTCGGGGCTGAGGTTCATCGAGCCCACAGATGCTCAGTACATAAGTTACCAGCGGTCTTTCGATCTAGCATGCTCTATTATCCTACGTACAGCTATCGAATACTAATAGAATGATAGAATGAATTATAAAATAGTTAGTTTTACCTGAACACGTTAAGAAAGCTAAACGTTCAAAGCTATTTTGAGTCTAGAAAGTTAACCAGTTCACGACTAGTAGAGCAATATTTTTACCTGAGTGCTATTACTGTGCTAGTCGTATAATGGTTAACTTTCTAGAAACGTAATGTTCTTTAACACACCTGATCACTAGTTTTTTAAACGATTATCAAATTGACGTTTTTAAAATCTCAAGGTTATAAATCGGCTTTATGCTTTAGTTTGACTTTATTGGGGTTTTATTCTACTGGATACAGGAGCTTAAAAGTACTCGGCCTTACAGCCTCGTACAATATGCTCCTTCATCCAGTAAAGGATAACTTTCATGACTTGATATGTAAATAACTATTATTGGCTAGCCTCTCACCCCTCCTTTATTATTCTCATAATTTGACGTACAACTTTCGGACTATTTGAAATCGATTCTTTGTCCTTCAAAGTTGGTACATTTGAAATTATTGCAGGACTAGTTAATACTGCTGCGATCTTGTTTTCTATTATTGATGATATTCATGTGGTCAGACTTGAATAATTGTTAGCATTTAGTCCCATCCTGTGAACGTATTTCAAAAGTAGTCTATTTGATCTGGGGAAAATGTTTTCACATTCGTTTTTGTATCAGTGTACAGAAGTGAGTTCGGGGGCGCTTTTTTAAAACTTAAATGTGTTTATATTCCGATGTATATCACTGGAAGCTATGAAAGCAACTGTAAATTATTTAGTTTATTGCAAATTTTATTTTGTTCGCGCGACTACTAATTGATGTGTTATTTAGTGTTATAACTTAGAAAAATGCATAGTACGTAGTTTATACAAATGCAAATATAGTAGTAACCATTTCGTGATTCGAAGTAGTTTTACACAATCCTTACTACTGTTATGATATGGATACAGGGGTATAAAAATCAGTTTAAATAGGATTAAAATATTACAGTAATTAAATATTATAAAGATCACTTTGAATATGAATTGGGTATCTAAATTATTAATATGCATTTAATAAAGAAAGAAAATAGAATTTATAATTTAATAATATAAGGCTGATTGAGAAACAGAAGCATTCTAACTTAATGTAATATCTAAATATGAAATTCGAAAATGATGACAAATACTTTTTCGAGATCGACTATTGCACATAGCGGGTAGAAATCAAACTAAAGCTTTTATAGAGTGTTGGATGGAGAAAATAAGCAATATCGTTAAGGGGTTTGTTTTTATTATTGATATAACAAATTTAAAAATAAAATGACGTAACCGATTTTTGTAAATAGAAATTATTAAAGTAAACCCTTGTTGAAAAGTTAAAAATGTTTGGAGTATAAAAGGGTTGCAGTTAATACAAAATTCGCATGGTGAAATGTTAAAAATAAGAAGATGAGCATACTAAATGGAGGAAGACAAAGAATATGGTGAGAGAATATTTAACTAAAGCAGTGCTAATCTACAGAAGAAAATAAAAAGAAAGAAATACTGAATTAAGTTTATTGTGGAATTACATTTTACATTATGCGTCGATTGAGTTGGATTACAACGAGCTATTTACACGGAAGGAGAGTCGCATGGAAGTCGTTGGCAGAGTGAGCATGTTTGTTGGGCTTGTCAATTGAGGTATGGTGTCTTGTCCTTGGTCGGGATTCTTGGTGCTGAGCTGTAGCGTACTTTAGGAGAGTGGTTTGGATTGAATATTGAAGAGAAACAACTACGACTGGGGTCTGGTTGGATCCATGCTGTGAGGAAGCTGTGTGGGCTGATTTCTGAGGCAAACTAGTTTTTCGTGGGTTAATACGGATTCTGATCCTGAGCAGTTTAACAGTTTGGTTGTCAGTGGAGGTCTTTGCCGTGGTTTTGAGTGGGGCGGATGTGATCAGTAGCAGAGTAGAAAGGGTTGGTTTCTGCAGAGGAGAGTGATAGGTTCAAGTAAAAGGTAAATGAGTCTAGGTATTAAATAAGAACTGAAATAAAATAAAGATTAAAAGTGAATTAATTATTAAGGAAGTACTTACTATTTGAGATTGCCATACAACAAATGTAACGATCAAGTATTTGTGATTGAATTTTCGAAGTTGGTTTGACGTACCGTTTGACAGAAGTTTTTGAATTGTCATAATTAAAATCGGAACATCAAATTTCAGAATAAGCAATCTAGATAAAAGGAATCCAGTCTGATTTTCAGGAGCTAGCCGGAAAAATAATTTTGAATATCCAAATTATATAAAGAGGGCAATTTAAATTGATTAAAATATAATTATAAACATATACTCATAGATAACACAACGTGGGGCCTTAACCTTATCGCTACCTTTGAAATTAAATTAAATTTAACTTTAAATTTGCTTCAATCATAAGGATGTCTAAGTGATCTTATTCGCCAATTTTTTGAACTAGAAGAACACAAATAACAATAATAATCTCATTCATGGTGACTTTTGCACAGCAGTCCATGAGAAGGATTCTATTTTACAAGTAACAGTTTCAGAAATTTTTCAGTATCATCGCTTTGTCGCATTATGAGGTGCCAACCTGGTCAAGTTGCATTATTGTGGTAATTCCAAACTGTTGATTCACCTACGTCTTTGTGTACACGGGGTGAACGCCCCGTTTCACACAACTTTAGATGCAGCACCCTATGCACTATCTATTTTTTATTTTAGTAAATTTTGTTCTAGCTGTTGATCTTTGTGATCTCAACATGTTCATATTCATATTATCTTCAATTGCGTTTGAAGTCCTCTTGAATGATGGAACTAGTTTTTGTTTGATATAACAATTAGGGCATAACTATAGAAATTCCTAGAATATTATTTAGTTTTTCTCACAATTGTGTATTACTTTTTTGTAGTTTTATTCTTCCACTTTCTAGACAATCGTCAACATAACATCCAGGGAACGGTTGGAAAGATCCCTTTAATTCGTCTTAATAACCGACGGTAATTTTCCTGAGCTATTAAATACGGTGAGTGGCATATGATTGAAAACTCCACAACGGTAGCAAAATTATGATAATTATTTACCGTTCCAAATCTAATACGCCTTCAAATTTACCGGATGTGGCCGTAAAATAGCCCATAAAAACGTATCAGATTCTTGTGCAAACGTTTAATAGCGTATGCTTCTACGAACTGTTTCGAATCATTCTGAATATCAATTCTGTGAAATACTATAAGACACAATGTTATCTGCGGAAAAACATTTCCATCTGCGGCGGTTGTTGCTTTGCCAAAAAACGTGGAAGAATAGTAAGGGGCAATGTTTTCTCCATCGATAAGCGTTGCACAACCTTTGCCGGACTACTTCAGTTGGCAAAAAACTTGTAATACTATTTGAATAGCTTGTACAACCGTACAACTCAGTGTTGAATAAATTATTCGGCACAGTTATGTTTTATTTGTGTTATTATCTTTCGATGTAAGAGCCGGACGGCTTCGATCTGCGCTCTGCTGACAGTCGCTGTCATATTTAATCGACTCAGGCGCATCATACCCATAAATTCAGCTTTTCAAATTGATAAAGGAGCTAATTTAATTCAGACAAGGACCAGTCCGCAGGTGTCGCCAAGGCTAAATAGACACAGGTGTTTCCAGGAGTTCATTACTTCATTGCTTTGGAACAGCGAATCATCAAAGGTGCCTGGACCGGACATAAAGAGCGAAAGGCCGAACTAGGTAATTAACAGGAACTTGCAACATCACTCAATCGAGCCATCGACCTTTCACAACATTGCCAAATCCCGACGTACAAATTGTAGGTACGCTGGCAACCTGATACCATGGCATTTGTACCGAAAACAGCGTGTAAGATGCTTATCTCGCGCCGGGACGGGCCTAATTCAATTAGAATGAAGATATCAGAATAATTTAAGTGGAATATAATTTAGTAATTGATATACGGAGGAATCCTGGGATGGCGATAGCATCGGGCTGCGGTACCTGATTTCTGAATGGAGCGGATGGGACTGTGTCAATTCCTCCACCCACGCTGGCCAAGTGGGTTTATTAAATTTTTGGTCGGGTTCGTGGGTTGAGTCGGACGACGCTGATAAAACCGATTTATTGTGCTTGTTATGCAGACTGTCTAAATAAGTGGTTTAGTAAACAATTACAGGTTTCTGTGTAGATCTTATAAAAAACAAGGGCTTTCAAACAAGGCCTTTTACATGTCCTTGTTTTCCAAATCCGTACCGATACTGTTGATCTAAATTCATAATGAGATAATTCGTTTATGACCAAGTACATTCTCATTTGAATCATGTTACCTTGAAAGAATATAACTAATTTCATAATTTGGTGATTGTTCAACATATTTAAATTTGTTGTCATTATACACAAATTAGGTCAAGTGTTACTAACTAAACTAGTAACAGTTCCAATTAATAATAGTTTTGCCATGCTGTATTATTATGTACTCTCTTTCTACTTCTAAACACAAACTGCATTAAATCTACATTAATTATTATGGAATTTAACAGAACTTTGCCTAGCATGGAAGAAGAGGCTACTCAGCGGAGGAGGGGTTTGAAGGGACCACCACGTAAGCTTAAGTACTCCTCAATCACTAACCTACGATAGCTCAAGACAAAGCGCTTACGATCTTTGAGGAATTGTGGCGGAGATTAAATAACAAATTAAGTTGTAATAGATATAACACGAATATCCGCCACGCACAGCGAAAGGTGTGTCTGATTACACATACATTCCACATATTTTCCTTAAGTTTACAGTTTTTGCCGACATTCCGATTATCGCTTTCAAACGAAAAAGACTCTTGTTACCGTCCGAAAGAGCGTTTTTTGTGTTGTGCAAGAAGTTTGCATTTAGATGACGCGACGCGTTTTTCTTTCTTTTCCGTTCTAACGACAACCTATTAAGACTTGCCGAGTTTGTCGCTTCTCATCACCTAGTTTGGGCGTTTTGTTTCGATAATCTCGTGCCAGAAGTGAGGATCTTTTGGTAGCCCTCACCCTTCAAGTGGATTTTTGGGAGGTTTTGGTGTGGCATATAGGATTAATTTTTCTTTCGTCAAAATGACGGATTAGGCGGTCGAATTTGATGGAGTTTGTTTTTAAGTGGCCCAAATTTGGAGTAAGTTTCCTTGTAGCCTTCTTGCTTGCTTCGTGGTTTGAGCCACCTTTTACTGATTTCCGCGGTATTTTCAGCCGCTACCGTCAGCCACTAGATCGCAGCTGCTTTCCTACTTTTCTGATCTCCCCAGGTGGAATTGCTGTACAGATTTCCAGATGTGATGACCTCTTTGAATGCGCGAGTTCCTTCCGGCGAATCCCAGCTGTTGAGGCGTCCTTGACCAAATCCCGGCGTCGGTCTGTTTCTGTCGGCGAGTGCTAAAGTTATACCCCGGGAGCAATCTCACCGAGAGAGCAACAGTTTAAGTTTTGACTTCTAATCACTGTTTTATGGACTTGTAAACTGTGGGGTGAAGTGATACCACGGCTCGGGCCGAATCCTTCAGATTTCCAGTGTAGTTTAAATTGCGTCATTTTGATTGCTGTGCCAATAACTCCTGTGTGATAATCTTGGATTAAGTTCTCATTACGTTGCATAGTGCGTTGCGTTTTGCGACCTCACCTCTGATGAGCTGCTCCTAAGGCCTCATCGAAGCTTAAGTTACTTTAAAGAATGCTATCTAATCCTTAACTTTTAGCCATCGAGTTTGTGTATGTAACGTCAGTTCTATTTTATGTATACACTTAACCCTACAACTGCTAGGGTGGGACATGGGGACCCCACATTTTAGAATTTTCATTAGTAAAATCCATGTGTGGAGCAAAAATTTGAAAAATCTATTTGTCTATTCCGGTCAAAGTTACTTTTGGGTTTAGTTATAAAAAAATATACGAAACCACTTTCATTAAAAGCCCAATTGTAGTTTCAGATCAATTACTTTTGTTATATACACGGTTTCGTGAAAGTAAACTTATATTTTTAAAATTTTGCATAGAACCACAATTTTATATTTTCAACAACTTTTTTTAATTATATTTTGACGTATTTAGAACAGAAAACGTACTTTACCTGAATGAAAAATGTTTTTTATCTACCGCTCGTGAGGGCCTATGAAGACCAATTCAACAATTTTGCATTAATATTTTTGTCTCAAACCTTTTCAGAGAATAACGCTGCGTGAAGCTTTAACACCAATCTATATACATCTTGTATATAAATAAGATATACACAATTTGAGCAAAAATGTGTGTGGACTCCCGATGCCCCTACAAGGCAATACTTGGAAGCATAAATGTCATAGCAGTTCTAGGGTTAATTGTTTATCGTATTTATGATCCCGTTGGCCAATTTATGCTGGAGGATTTGTGATATTTAGATTAGTGATGCTATTTTAAGTACTTAAATATTTATATATAAGTACCACATTACTGGCTATTTTATACATTTACTACTTGGTTATTAGGTTATTACATACATTTGTTAATATTACTTGTGTTATTTTGTTACTGCGACCTTCTGACTTTGACTCTATATGACTCATTCTTCGGATTATCTTACGATCGACTGCTTCTTGTGAGTTCATGTGTTCTCGCTTCCATCTGGGCACATTTGTCGTAATTTTTTTTAAGACTCGTTGGTGCCCTCAGCAAATTATAATTGGCATAATGTTTCGTATCTGAATTCAGCCGTCTTCAGTGCAGTTAGTCGGCCGTCGAATGTGCCAATCTGGTGATAATTAGAAAATTTATGTAGTCAAAAATTTGGTATTACCCTTCATATTATTTTGCCGAAAGTGCAGTCGATTAGTCCTGTTTTGTAATTTCTAAATCTGCGTCTAGCAGTGTCCTTTGAATATAATCAACATAATCGTTTATTTGAGATTTATTTGTCGTTTAATTAACACCTATATATCAATTGGCTTATTCTATCAGATTAAACATATTTGGCGATTGTGATAGTGCTAGTGATCTTAGATTTCTGTTCTCAAAATGAGAAAGATATAATAATGTTACACTTTTATCAAATTTATCATTATCCGGTCTCTGTGTTCTAAAGGTGACATTTTTTCGTGTAGTAAAAAGAAAGAAAACATTAAACAAATCGAAACTAATACCGAGTATAACGTATCAAGGAAAAAACTTATTTCAGCATGCTTCTTCGAAGTGGGTTACAAAAGAGACCTGCTAGAAGAGCTGATAAGTGTATCCAAGGTGTCTCAATCTATAACAATATAATAGCAATAAGAAACGTTAGAAGGTAGTGATACTGGCTTTTAAACAAAACATATGTTCAAAGCTCAGAGCTATATTGAACATAAAATTACAAACAAATATCACGAATGTTTGCATCACATAAAAACAAAACAATACTTAATGATATTCCCTGCTCGAAACTTCACATTGCGCGATAAAAAAAACCTTAAAAGATGTTTTCCCCGGGTAGAATTCCACAGCGAAAAACAATATTGATAATTGTTTAAAAATTTAAAAAACATACATCTATATTGAGATGGTTTTAAGCCTACAACTTGGCTCTGTTTGCAGTGCAAGACATTTAACCAAGTCAATAAAGCACAGAGTTAAGATATTTTATGAAATTGCAATTTAAAACAATAATAAAAGTATTAAATGCGGGTAAATTGGTAATGAGATGCGAAGAGTAGTAATTAAACGGATAAAGGCACGCATAAGCAAAGCATATTTCAGAGAGTTTGAGTAAAGTAATATAATTAAATAACATAGGTTTGTGCATATTTAACGCCAGACCAAACAAAATTAATTGACACAAAAGGTTTTTTATGTGCAGACCAAATGAGAGTAATTATTAATAAAAGTACAGGTCAGTGAATGGCAAGCAATCTGAAAGGTAAATAAGAAAGAAAGCGAGCAACTTATGTAAATTTGAACTCAGTTTCCAGTGCATTAATAAGACAGTGAAAAAGCAGAGCAGTGATTTTAAAACATCAGTGTGCGTAAGGAGATTTTTTTTAGATTTAAGAAAATGTTAATTTAAGATTTATGTAATCAAACTTTACTCCATTTGTGTATTTTGCTATCAAAACTAATTTCTAATTAACAAAAATTATCGCGGTAACATAGCAACGCGATGCGTTTTTGTAAGAAAATAAAAAGGAGAACAATTGAAATTATAAATTAAGACAGTTTGAGCGAAATTGTGCTGTCTTAAAATTAATACTTTTGCAAATAAAAAGTGTTTACCAGTTATAAAATGTGTTGCATTTTATTGTATACATCACCGTGCACCAGTGGAAGTATATGTAGCATTTTCCGCCATGATAAAATTTAAAATCTTCCAATCTCATCTGCGACTGAAGATCGGCAGCCGACAACTGAAATTTTAGAACTTCGATTCCGGCACAATTAAGCATCGGAAGCCAGAGATCTGTACTGCATCACTTCAGTGGGATCTGCAGGAGCATCCTGAGTGAAAGTTGCAGCCAGGGGAGCGTTTCCAGTAGAGAAATTCCAGCAGCGTCATCTGCGACCATCTCCGAGCAAAGTTGAAATTTTTACGAGGTAGGAATTAGCTATAAATCGAGTGTCAGAGTTCGGGAAACTTATTAAAATACGAGGTTGAACCTTGCTGACGAGGCCTATCGCATATCCAAGGGTCCAGCTACACCGTAATAATCCAAAAATTGCATAGCGTCATAAAATTTTGTGAAATTGGCAGATTTCCAAGCAGCAGAAACAAGTGAGTGGATGGCGTCCTATCTACGTCACTCCTGTAACAATGAAGTGGAGGTTTTGTTGCCAAGCGATAATTGAATCAAATTACCTGACGATTCCTTGTTAACTTCGCGATTTTTTTTAAAACAGTCAAGTAATCGCTGTTGCACTGTCGAAGTTTTTGTGTTATCTAACAGATTGTAAATTTTATCTACCAGAACCGAGTATATGAGCTACTCAAGGACGAATAATCTAAATGAACTACTAATTTGTGAATATAGTGAAATTCTGAACCCAACCTGGGATAAGCAGTTTTGTGTTTTGCCGAGAGCTAGCTTAAATAATATTGCAGTTCAATAAAATAGTAAGAACGGGGCATTCAACCATTTTATTTTAAATATCAGCTAATACATTTCATTTTAACTAGCCTTAAATTACTGAGAGGCAAAAATTAGCACAGTATAAACTCAACCTGGGAATTGTGTGGTGATTTGCCCTACTTTAACTTATAAATTTTGTATCAAAATAATAACAAACAAAGCAGCTGAGGGCAGGTCATTGCAATATCAAAATGAGAATATCTAATCGTTGCAAAATCCATATACTCTTATATCACTTCGACTTTAACAATGTTTTCGCGTCGGTGTATGAGGTGGCATTCGAACAATAACATTTGCAGGTAATAAATGATCGCTTAAACTCAAATCTACATAGAAAATGTTTGAATAATTACCTACCAGTGCGACGATGCACCACCATATCGAGAAAGACAATCAAGCGATTGGTAAAATAAAAATGCCCAAAGAAGTAGATCGGTGATCCAATATCTAAATAAAAAAGATTAAAGAAGCAGGAAATCATATAAGATATGGTGCAAAGATCATTCATTCAAGTCGAAGGTGACATTTCCTATGACTTTTAAAGTAATTTTTTTCATGATACTTGTTATCAATTATGCTGTGTTATCTTGAAAACATTGGATTCCTTAACTAAGCCGAATCGGACCGTTTTTGCAAAATTTAATATTTATTTCCTACTAATGAACCAGCATTTATTTCTCAAAGTTTGCATAGAGTTAATAAATCACCTTGTACTCTACATATCGTTATAAGCAACAGTATTTATCATTCAGACCCTCAGTTTGACCATGTAACATGCGGTTTAGCCTCTCAAGTGATATTTGAAATTGAAGGCATCGTACGCCTTAATAGTGGAGTATGTACCCTGTTTACCTTACTTGCTCAGTGAATATGAAACTGTCTGAATATTTTTAGTTCATAGTGTGACGTTTCGCCCCGCGCGAACGCGGTTTTAAAATTAAAATTAATTAGCGCGTTCTCCCTCAGCGATTTTTGATTATCAGGGGCTGTAGATCTGGAACGCCCGTCCAGCGATAACGGCGCGTCATCAACGGATCCCCCGCTCCACGTATGCGCATCTCTGCGCCGGTCCCCCTCTTAAACCCTCCGAAGAAGTTGTTCGCTGCACGAAGCCCGAAGGCGAACACTTATAAGCAGTTCCACGACCGCTCCTCAAGGCATTCAACCACTCGTCCACCGACACCGTCACCAGCATCCATTCCCCTCCTAGATCCCGATCCCTTTCCGTCCTGTCTAGTTATTTAATTACGAATTAATTTTCCTTCTCCGACCTGACCTGTCATAGCCTGTAGTCGGCGATAGGCGAAGACTTCTCCTGGAAGTAGGCCGCCTTCACGATTACAAACTTAAACCTTATCCTGTAGAATAGGTACGGGACGAAGTCCGTTGGAAAGCCGCTCCGCCGTTCTGCACCTCCTTTGAACCTGTATCCCCGAGACACTTTAATTAAGGAAATCTATGTTTGGTAATAATTTAATTTGACAAATCCTTGAGACGTGTTTGCAGGCGAAGACTCCATTTAAAGACCGCCAGGCCCGTCCATTTAAATAACTTGCTTAGCAAGCAACCTAAATTTCATTTCGCTAATAATTATCCCCCGAGATCCAGGCGATTAAAATACGACCATAATATCTCATAATAGCTATTGCAAAAGCCCGGCTAATTACAAAATGTCAGCTCTTGAAAGAAAGGTTTTAATAGTCTTATTAGCTACAGAGTTCTACCTACCAGGGGAATCCGATATCAACATCTCCAGGCCGTCTCGTCGTGGAGGAAATCTCCTCGTCACCGGCAACCTACTCAAGGACGCTCACTAGGTGGATCTTTCCACCAAATCCTCGTGGCACCGCACCTTGCACAAAACACCACGCCGCGAATTCCCCGAATAAGGGCAAACATCCTAAACGCCACCATCACGTAAGCGAAATCCCGGTATTTGGTTAATTAAATTGTCATTACAGCGACATGTGCTCGTAAACCTTTCGCCGAGTGCCAAGTGAAGAACGCCTGGGGCTAACTTCAAGCCTTTCCAGAAGCTACCAGCGTCGTCTCCGCAAGAATTCCCGAGGGGGCTAACAAGAAACCACCGTTTACACGGCTGTACGACGGGTTGCAGCAAAAAGAGGAGACGGGAGACAGAAGATTACTTTTATTATCAAAATACATGTTAATTTTCAATTATCCAATTATGATTACGTTTGTAAATAGTTCTGAGCACCAATATTAAATTGTTTAAAGCTATCCTGTGTTTGGTTTGCTACGCTTCTTATGTATATCTGGAAATCTTGACCCTGTCTCCGACTCGACTAGCTATCAGAAAGTTAATTAGTAATTATCTTTATACCCTTAATGAGCACAAGGGTGGAATATTATAATAGATAGGAATATTTTCCGACACAGGAAGCTTGTATTTTGTGTAGTGTTCTTGGGATGAAACTTACTTCAAACAATGCATAAGAAAATCCGATTTCTTCACACAATCTATGGACTGAACCATGCAATTCCACCCTCGCTTTCCGTTCTTTAACCTATCCCTAACCACTTTAACCTTTGTGTTCTTGATACTTCTACCATGTTCTCGTTTCGGTACATTCCCTATAATTCTGCACTGGTTTCGTATCCTAGTTCTGTTTTCTTTTCTCCTACCATCCTCCTCTGTGTATCCTGCCTCAGTAACTTTTTTGGCAAGTTTTATTGATTATCGAAGTCTAGCCATCTCCACATAACTGTTGGTATTATCACTGTCCGATACGAGTTTTGACCTTAAAACCGTGTTCATTGTTTTAGCAACATCCTCATTACTTTCTCTACACTTATATTTGTTTAAACTTCATTCTTTCTTAATAGGGTATCTTTTTGAAGCTACCTTTTTCAGTTTCTGCCTTCATTCGTATATATTCACTTTTGTTTGGGTTTGCTTGCAATCTTATCTCTGCGATGCTTCTTTGCTTCACGCTACATCGTCAGTCTAGGCTATGGAGTTTCCTTCTCTATTTCTCTCATCATTGTCTCTAGTACTAGATTGAATAACAGAATTTGTTTCCTGGGTACTATTTATTATAACGGTGAACGGCGACTAGCACGTTTTGTTTGCTGACACCTATTACAAATTGCCAAACATACGGATTTATTATAACAGAGAATATCTATGATAGAGAGGCTTCGGTAAAACTGCGACTGGTCAAATAGGGGAGTAGCTAGGAGGTGTCAAAGAGCGCAATGGGGATAAACAAGCAACATATTAATGCTAGTATGTCATATTCGGCAAAAGAGAAAACAAAAAGTGGACGCCGACGCATGATCAGCAACAGGGATGGCCAGAAAACCGTAATATCTGTACCCTTACCAATACATGGTGAAGAGAGTAAACGCTCACATAAGTTATGGTTTGGCGTATTAGCAGTGTTCAAGGCACTGGAAACTTGTAGATAGTAGAGGAAAAAATGAATCAAATACAAAATAAGCACCTGTTGCAAAACCAGCTTGACTTGTGTGAAACAGCAAAATAAGTTTTACCATCGTGTTAGAATTGTTGAGATTTGAACCCCATAGAAGATCTGTAGGGGATCGTGATGGAAAAAGCAGCTTCGGAGCCAATCAGTACTGAATTCATCTTGTTAAAACATTAAAAGAAGATTGGTATAGAGGAATATACAAAATATATCCAGCATGGAGAACCGTTTAACGGCGATAATGAAAACCAACGGTATTGTGACAAATCATTGAGGTCAGGGAAATTTTTGTGTGATATGAAAGCTAATAAATTGTTAACAAGCATTAACAGTGTGTTAGCCCTTATCTTATTCATAAACAACCTAAAATCGCTTATAGAAATAGATAATTCTGAAAAATACAGCGGATGATGACAATTTCTATGTGTCCTTGATAATATGGCCAGGTACTATATCAGAAGTCAAGCTAGAAACTGTACCCATCATCTATTACTCAGTTGTATAAAGTTACTAAAATCCAATATATTTTCATGTTATCAAATTATATAAGATAGTATGAGTTACAGATCTAATGAAAGCTGCTATGGTTATTCCAATTATAAATGCAATAATGAAATTTACCTTCTATGAGAAAACCGTTACAGGCAACAGTGCTTAATTTAAAAATGCAAACATACAAAACTAACACCAGTTTTTATGATAAAGGCGATGGTAAACCTAAATTATGCGCACACAAAAGACATAATTTCTGCAAAACAGCACTAAATTAAGTCCATGAAAATTCATAGAGCGAATTTTAATTTTAAGAAACTTCTAATCTTCAGGCCCATCGCCCATCAACCCATTATTCCTGCATTCTGCCCAACTGTTCAAAACTACTCGTAAACACTCTTGAGCGTGTTCCCGTGTGTTTCATTGTTAATTTACAAAAGAGTCCGCTTTAGCATACGGGCCGGGGTTTATGAGCCTTGCAGAACTCTTAAAAATTGCATAATTGCCTAGTTTTGCAAATTTCGGCCGATCGCTAGAGAGCGTGGAACGTAAAATTTTGATTAAGTTTCTACGAAGTAAATTGGAGCGGGTAATTTCTTGAAAAGAATCGACAGGAGGCGCGATCACTTAGTCGATTTACGTCGGCATGACAAGCGATCATATCGAGGTGGTAAGCAGAGGAATAAACAATAAAACCCCCAATCAAGGAGTGGCTCCCCTGGAACTGATCGGAGATTTTGATTAATAGTCTAATTGTCCTCGGCAAACAGCCGTGAAAATATTTTACACCCGAGTAAATAAAAATACAGGCAGAAAGTGACTCCTAACACGTTGTAAATAATGATGTGTTGATTTGCATCTCGCGTAGGAGTTTCTTTTTTGACATACTTCAAAAGCTTTATGGTATAAATTAACATCTTTATGAAGGATAACCAGCCTCTGTCACGGTGTTAATTCGCCTGATTGTTAGGAGCCGAACCGATTGCTAATTGACGGTTCCAGTCCGATTCCTCCGCGTTTGCACTTGGAGCCGAAGCTTTAGTGGATGTAAATTCACAATGGCAAGTGTTTGACTCCGTTTCCTTTATAAACATTCTGCTAGGAATTAAAACATAAACGTGTAAACTGGTTCTCGAGATTGAAGTCAGATGGCATAACGCCGGTCAACGGCTTCAAATTACTGTAAAATGCTATTGACACTGATGAAAATTAAATATGAAAAACCGCTCTCCCACACGAGGATTTTAATTTGCAAAGAACCGAATGAGACCGCTTAAATTGTACACACATTGTATTCTTGCGTTGCTTACTAAATAGACATGGTGAGAACAAGTGGAACAGTTTCTGAAGGTTATAATTGGGTTCCTCGTTGTATTTGTTTCTGAAATTACAGTATAAATTTATTGCAAAAATGTGTCCGATAGCCGTAGTGGTAGTTGGCTACGTTTTCATTAGAGTTAGGCAACATATATTACATGGAAATATAATATAGAATTGGAAAGAACAAGAAGTAAATATCTATCTGATTAGCGCTAGAAGAAGTCTGTATAATAGGGTAGGAGACTATGTTAGAATAAATCAAGGTATATCTGGGAAATTTAAAATGACACACTGAGTAAGGCAAGGCGAGTATATTTGATTTAGTGATCAATAAAATTTGTAAACGTGACAATAAATTGAACAAAAAAAAACGTAACGAAGAGACTTGAATCGATATACCTTACCTTGACCTTACTCGTCTGAGTAAGTAACATTTTAATATACCTACCGCCGATTTGTACATGTACGTGTTTATTATTTGTCAGTATATTTTAATAATTAGCATTAGTAAAGTGGGTAAAATGAAACGCATGCCACTGCTAGTTTAAGAGCGCAGTGAGGTGCTTGCACATACAGGTTGTTGAAGACAACGCGAAATAGGCAGTCTGCTTTGAACTGGTAGAAAGAGGGAGTGCTTCAAATTGTGATAAGCTCAGGTGCACGCCGGTACCCTTAGATTTCAGAAAAGATATATTAGTTGAATGCAGGCTTTCACGACCGTTGTCCATAATGCTAGCTTCTTCCGGGTTATGTAGTGGTCGTCGATTTAAACTTAACGTTTCGCTGTTTATGCTGAAACGTGAAGTTTAAATTAACGATCACGGCATAACGCGGAAGAACCTACCATTAAAGAAGATCTTAAGATCATTCTTCCTGCTCTCACATTTTTGCAAGCTACTTAGAAGGATGATCAGCAATAGACTGTTTGGATATGTTCCAACCACCAAAACAGAGGCTGCCGAAGCAAGTGTAGCATAGTTGATCATATTCGACCTATACTCTACTTAATTAGCTTTCATAAACGATATTTGATACGGTAGCGAAACCAGAAGGAAGACAGTAATTCAGGATAAGGAAGGTGCACAATGAATGGCAAGAACAATTGACCGATAAGATTGGGGAGGAGCATGTCTAAATAAGCAATACTGTAGATGGCGATGATGAGAGAGAAGAGAGTTGATTGCCAAGTGGTCAGTAAATATGGTTAATCTCAGGCGGCGGGGTTTGATTCCCGGTGACCACGCTACCACGATAACACCTGTGGTAGTCGTTAACGGCTACTAAGGAAGCTTTTCCTCAATTTCTACATGCATCTCATGGTATATTTTTGTTCTTTCTTCTTGTGGTCCAAAATTTGTTCATATAATAATCCCTCCATTATTCTAGCGTTTTTGTCATTAATTTATTGTTTTTATTTTTAATTTCTCACAACATTTCCCTTCGTTCCTTCTCCAGAGGCTTCTATTGGTTATCTTTAGCCTTTCTGTTTTACTTCTTTAACTATCAGTTGGTAATGTTTCTTCTTCGGATGTATTCTTTCCTATGTTGTTTCATTCGTGTCGTTATATATTTATTCTTTGCGCCAGTGTAGCATAGGGGTTCCAGATAAACCAAGAACGTAGAATGAATAAACGTAGTATAAATGAATTTTAAGAAAGATTATTCGAAAGACACAATGTACTTTCATAGTAAATTACACGAGAAATAATTACATCTGCGAGAACTAGTCATGTATTTTTGTTACTACTTACCTCATAAGATAGGTGGCTACACAATTGTTTAAACCAAGAAATTATAGGATGAGTTCGTTCAATCTAAACAGTATTGGAATTATTATCACACTTCTTAAAAATTTGTTTTGACAATGTACATTGTTTATATGCTCGGTTTATATACTAGGTTAATGTATATTTGTATACTGGTTATCTGCTAAACATATATAATTTTCACAACATATTAATTAAGTTCTTTTAAATAATTTATTAATGTATCATCCCCGAAGTTGATTTTAAATGCTGCCGTATTTCCGATCACAATAGCAAACAACAAAAAATATAATCTGCAGCGCTGCTTCTTGCACATTCCGAATCTGTCCTAAGTGCTTGAAAGTGGTCTTCAATATTCTGCAGATGCACTGCACACAGCAGCAGTTCGGTTCGACTGCAATACTGCGGCGACATGAAATGGCAAATTAAACATTAACCTCAGGGACCAATAGATTGCTAATTTAGCTTGACAATTTGGGATTTCGAATTAAAGGTTAACCTTCACCCAGTGGACATGTCCCCACACGATAATCCGTGAAGTCGGCTGCATATCGACGACTTTCATTATCTCAGCTGCCAATCACCTCATATAATTAGAGACATCGCTGCTTGATGGAGAGTAGGGTCCTGTTTATTAATTGTAAATTAAGTAAATACGTTTTGGAATTGAACCGGGGGCTTTGGATATTTATGATCTTTTATTTTTTAGAGGGGTTGCCTGGATTGTATTTCGTTTTTGCGCACATGGGTCCAGTTTGGTCAGAATCATACGAGAGCTTAATAAAGGTCATTGTAAGAATAAATAACGTATGGGGCTTCTCAATTGAAAAAAGTTAATATTGATAAGTTGTAATATGCAATGTGCATTGATCAATAATATTTTTTTTTAACTGTAGAAGGTAAAATACAGTAAATGGGGAAGTGCCTGCAACTCCAGAATGCCTTGAGCGAAAATCGCCTACGTCCAAGTGAATAGAAGCGGATTAAAATGGTTTGGCAGTATTTAAATTGCTGCCCTTAATTTTTAATGAATCGAGTCAGAGTTAAGCTTCATTTACATAGTGCACAATTTACAAAATACCTGGCAGTATTGAGTTGCTAATTGAAGCTATGAGTTCAGCCGTTTGAGCGACTCCAAGTCGAGAGATAAGAGTAGACTAGTCCCTCCGAGGAAACACTGGGTGTGGTAGCCTTCCACGCATCACGACATTCCAAGTGTGGACGACACAATCCAGTACAACTTTGAGGATGGAAGGTAATTCGATATAGGAAAGGTTTGCGTTAAGCTGTGAGAAGCATTTACAAGCACGAAATATGTGCTTGATTGACGAATGATAGGTGTTCTAAAGACAATTATTTAAACGCTATTTTCGATATTGTCTTAATGTATTTATGTATATTTACGGTATTCATACGAGTAACCCCAAGCTACATCACCGGTAGATTGGTTTTTATTAGTTTGCATGTGTATTTAGAAACGACTAACCGTTCTAGGCTTTAATCCTATTTTCACTTACTTTTTTTTTATTTGTATGTGTTTTAAAGTCAATATCTGTGGCTTTTTTGTATATTGTTTGAAGTCAGTTTCAGTCAGAGAACTCTACATGGGTGGACCAGCTTCCTGTTTTAGCAGATAATGATTTTTCATAGCCGCGAACTGCAGTATTATGAGTTTCATGTTCACTGAGCTAGCAAGGACAAATAAGTGTTGAAAATTACTGCGTATGAGACATCTTATTTAAATGTAAATTATTCACCTGAGGAGTTAAACCTTACCTACTGTTATAATTTTTACATCCCTCGTCTGAAAGACGAAGGAAGTATGTAATCGCGAAAAAATACCTTCTGAGATGTCTTCAGATCTTCACGTTTCAAGGTCCCTAGATGACGAAAAAGAGGTTTTCTCAATTCTGTCCGTCTTTCTGTTGGTCTGTCTCTCTATCTGGCTGTTTGTCTGTTATTTTTTTCTCTAGTATCTACTAAAATAAAACACTGTTGGAGCCTGTGGTTTGAAAATATTCCAAATTCGTTAAAATTCCTCACCACACAAATATTTAACAACTGCTAAATACGTATTTCGACAGCCATGCTGTCATTATCGGTAGCTACGAAAAACTTACACAGCAAAAAGGCAACGATATACTCGTGACCAAATCACCAATGGATCACTTCCATTTGTGATTTGGTCTACAAAAATGTTTATATTCAAAACCTCCACTTGCTAGGGAAGTTTCGTGTAAAGCCCTTTGCAGATTTTTAATATTATGCACGCGCAGGGGCTACTGTATAAGTTATTTCGAACATAAAACATGAATTGCTTAACTATAGGCTACAGGCAGCACAATTATCACAAATACAGCGGCATATCGATACACGGATGAAGTTCTTGAGTCAATTATATAGTTGTCTTCAGCAGAGCTTTCTGGTTTAAAAGATATAACGTCTGCCCAATTTTGCTTGAACTATTACTTAAATGAAAGCAATATTTTGCACATAGCTCAGGTTTTTACACTTGAAGAAAAAGGGCATATTTTGGACCCAGCATATCCAGGAGTGAGAGCACCTTGAAAAAATAAAATTTTATTTAATTTTGCTTTAACTGGGAAATATAGTATGATCAAAAAGTATTTTCATCTAGTATGGCCATGGAATACTTCGTAATTTATGAATGCAACTATAACTCGCTTACAAAGCAAATGTCAAATTTTGACATTAAGTATAAACGTAGTTGCATTCTTAAATGAGGAACTATTCCATGGCCATTCTAGATGAAAATAATTTTTAATCATAGCGCAGGCTTTACCCTTGTCGAAAATGGAACCCAACAGAGAATAAATGTTGTAACGGACAAAAAGGGACAACGAATAAGTCGGTTGTGTTTAATGTAGCTGCATCGCAGAGATCCGAAGGGTCCCTCGAGGCAGCGTGCGACAAATTGTCGAGTATTGAAATTACATTCTCAGACGCTGAAGTTCGAATCCCACCGCCGACAATGTTTTTTATTTGAAAATTGATAAAATTCGCATTACCAAGTGATTTCTTTTATTGTTTCAGTATTATTACGTGCGTTAAGATATTTTTACCCGTAGTTTACTTCGTTTTTAGTGTCACAACGTCCACTTGCGAGGGAAATTCTGAGTACACCCCTTTACAGGTTTTTTATTTAATTTGGAAAATGATCTTTCACCGTTAGCAACAGTGACAAGTGATGGTAAGTAAATGTCTAAAGCAACTGGTAAATTTGGAAATGTACTAATTAGGTTATTTCCAAACTAATATTTCAAAACATCGACTGAAGATGCGGTAGATTTTAGATAGGATGATAAAATCTCTATTTCATCCAGTAAATCGACTGCATTTATGTCGCTCACGATGCTCTTTTGAATTTGAAAAAATCAGTTATATAACCAAGGTCTAGCTGCCGCCACTTAGGCTCTGCCGTCCGGGTGCCGCGCACCTCTTGCACCCCCGCTTAAGTTTCCTGTGTATATCTCAACCCCTTTTCAAAAGATCTACTTTAAAGAGGGATCTTTTTAGTAAAATGTGTTTTGTTTGTAGATTTCTCTTTTCTAGGTTTAAGGAAAGCTTTCAACCGACAAGTTTTGGAAGTGGAAATCGCCACATTAATTTCCTGGTAAGTGAACATTGGAGAATATATCAACACCTTAACTGCCTTTTTGTGATTCAACAAAACTACTCAGACGATTATTCAAAATGTCATATTATTTTCTATAAACCTAGATCAGTGAATTTTGCATAAAATTAACTGTACCTATGAGAATCTGTTTGCCATGTGTTTACTCTTAAGTTACAGTTAAAATCTGAACTGCATATTTTTTCCCCTAATTTCTTTCCAACTAACGGAGAGGTAGCAAACACATAAGTTGTAGCTAAAATCAGTTACTTATGTGTTCTCTTAACAAGAAATGGAAAGAATGGAGAAAGAATCACAGAAGAATAGCTATAGCATGTTACGTATCATTTATCATTTAGATGCAGTCAAGAATTGTTACGTATAATTTTTCGTTTCTTCGCTTTCCTCTTTCGTCTTATTCTTACCCAAGCATGTTTCCCATGTGGCATTGATGTCGCTTGCTAAAGCTGCTGGAGGACCAACTCCCACGCAGTTCTGCGTACTCTCAACCATGTGGTACCCTTCGAAACTTTCACAACACGTCTTTTCCCCAGTGAGTCAGCTCTCCGAAGTTTGGACCACAAGGTCTTTTCCCCAGTGCAATACAGTGCAATAGATGGAAAAACTCCTATCGCACATTCGCTGGACAGCATCCCAGAGTATAGCTGCTCTGACGACGACGCTGTGCCCTTCCATGCATCACTAAGTATCTGCTAGTGATTTAGCCATCTGATCGCTCAAACTGAAATACCGTTCGTGCTGTTGCTATGAAATGTTATGCGTTGTGCCTTACCTTTTATGCTGGCTATATTCCTAACCGTATTATGCTGTGAAATTATGTGTAACTGCAATGTTCACCTCGTGCAATTATTTATGGCGAATAGGTTATTTTCAATTTAAGTATTTAGTATTTTCTCGATTGGCTATCCCGCGTGTTAGCATTTTGGTCGCGTTCAAGTGCCTCAACATTTTAAAATTTCATGCATTCAATGCGAGGATTTACCGCGAGATTAAATATTGAAAACAACTCCTTTTTTTTCGTTGAAAATACACAGTTAAGTGTAAATAAATAACACCCTAGGCGCAATGGTACCATTCGATTAGGTCGCGTTTATATAAATTAATTGATCATTGAAGCGATTTGATGAGAACTCCCGTTTATCAATATCGCAGCACTTGATTTTTAAGTCACTATATCCTTATAGTTGAGATACGTGTACTCGAGCGAATTGCGTGTTAAAATCGTAGAGTTTTGATTTTTCACATCAAATTTATTAACACTAAAACCTTGTAGATTATATAAGTAAAACTAAATTAAATCTACTATTCCAATTACAAACAAATATTCTATCATAGATGAGTAATTGAGTATGGGGGCAGAGTTTGTATGTGTACATACTGTAAATAAATAATTAGGTTATTTCAAGCTACGGTGTTTCTGTTTTTTTTTATTTTTATGAAACAGAAAAGGGGTTTAGGAACTTACACGGACACCTGTAGGTTTTCTGGTTTGGACCGTTTCGAACCAGTGGCGCTTCCGGACTAGCTGGCCAAAATTTGTGACACTGCGAGACAATTCTTGAACCGCCGTGTTGTAAATTATATATTATTTCTTTTTCTTTTGTATACAGAAAATTCCCCGTGTAGCAAATAACAAGCAAAAACTGAAACTGTAAAGCTGCAAATAATAAGCAGAAACCGAAACCTCAACATGGCTTAACTCCTTTTAAATGTTGTGTTAGTGCCGAATGTTTAGAATACCTTGGGCTGCATGACGTATGAATAACTCAATAACAGAAGAACTTAAAATAGAAACCTGCGTTCGTATTATCGTAAAACGCCACATATTTCAATACTTTGGCCTTAGTGTAACCGAGTATTGGGGGCAATGCTATAATTTTAAAAAGGAAAAAAATGCACCAAAAACAAACTAGAAGAAATGACGTGCAGGGTTGTAAAACTAACTGGGAACATTGGAAAGAAACTCTTTATACTCGTAGTACATCCTGAACCATGTGTAGCCTTAGTTCATCATTTTTCATTCATGAGGATGGTGGATGGTAGTGCAGCGAAATAGATATGTATCACAATTTCTGCGCAATGGGTTTATTTTTAAGCGTAATTTTCCTGTTAAAAGCTAAGCTGCATATTTTTGCTTCCGGGGTCTCAGAAGAGCTTTGAACCAACATGCTTTTGGAAGGGGGCATCCCCAAATTAATACCCGGGCAATTAAATATGGCAGAATAAATCAAGGAAATAAGTGCTACTGAAGGAAAAATAGTTGGCACCTCCCTTTCGCCATTAAAATTGTATTGCTGACGGCGGTGTTTATCTCAGAAGGGTTAATTGTCCAGTGTCCATATTTCACGGGAGCCATCTACAGGCGCTGGCGCGAACCATAACTAACTTCTCAGCTCGAATGCAAGCCCTTACTTAATCCGTAAATTCATGCCGAATTTGTGGTGTGGTCACTTCGAGTTACATGCATGGTGTCACGGGCAGCCACCCATTTTTCAAGCGAATGCTTGGCCCCCGCCCACGCACCCGCTAATAAGATCTTCCATTAATTTGCGTTGAATAATTCCGCTACTTAATTAATTACACAATAATATGTAATGGAGATATAATCTGCAGAATTAAACGGTCGTACATGAATAATGTATGCCAGAAAAACTTTGGCTTTGTACCGAATATGTTTATTCATGTAAAGTTTGAGGCGACTCGGCCAGAGCAGATTGAATCGAGACTCAAGCCGAGTACTGAGCCGAATTTACATTTCTGGAATCGTAATCTTGACATCTTGAGTACTAAAGGTTGTTTTATGGTTGGGTGAAACTAAGGCTGTAGGTGGTACACCTCATATTCGTTATCTAAAAGATTATTGTACGATGTGTGTATAATGAGTATGTGCATTTATTAAAATCTAAGAGGAATTTGAAGTCCGTTAGTTTAAAGTCTGCTAGAGCTACTTGTTTTATACTCTTAAGAAAAAGCTTTAGATAGAAATCAACAAAATAAAGTGGTTAGCGACCGGAAAACCTACACACGTTTTTTTCATATCATTCCTAGGTAAATAAAACTATTATATATTGTTACGATCCCTTATGACTAGTTTATTTTTATTGATATGAATAATTTTCTCTCAGGATTTTATCATGTTATCATGGGCGCCGTTACATAGGGGCCCCTCCCTGGATTTTTCCAAAAATAATATAATTCACCATTACGCGCCACGCGCTGACCGTCGAGTTATCAGAACTCACCGCAAAGAAATTATTTTCATATGGTGTACTAATATTATATCGTGTGCGTAATAACAGCAACGATTTATTCATTTGTCCGCCCCAAGGGCCCGCTCACTTTACAGAACTGATTCTTTGAATAAGGAGAAATAAGTCGATGACCGAAATATCGAGATGAGAGGCGTCTATGAATTTATCACTCAGCGCGATACAAAATAATACTAAATTTCCGTTTCTTGACGCCTTTATATAAGGGCTGACCGATATTGGGTTTTCTTGTGTCTAGGCACGTTCAAGTAATAAATTCAATGGCTCGCCAAATCCCGGTGCACCTGCACGGAATGTTAGCAAATATTTAAAATAAATGCATTACTTATCTCAAGTTAGTCTTATTCGCTCTCTGGTTGAGCTACTACTGTTAGATTATTGTGTATTCTGGTTTACATTGTTTTTTATTTGGAACTTCGATCCGATCTATACGGTATGTGTATTTTTTTGCATCTATTATTTTATTTGTTAATTAATTTTATGTTTGCATTATTGTGTATTTCTATTACTAACGCTTCACTATTTTGTGCGCTTCGATGCCCAAACCATAAAGTAAAGCTGTAGTAAAGAACGTAATGATTTTGTTATTTTTAATTTAGATACACAAAACGTGTTGGTAATACAGGTATTTTTTCCAAACCCTGTAGTATTTTGTTTTTATATTTTTTAGAATCTAATAGCATTTTTAGGTGCGCATCAAGTGTTTCTGTTTTTAGACCCTCTGTGGATTTAATTGTCTTATCTCAATATCGAAAAAAGATTGCCCCTCCCTGAGAAGTTTTCTAACGGCGCCCATGCATGTTATATCCTACCTTACCTTTCTTCGTCCACAGCTAGCATGTATGTGTAAACAAATCAAGTGTTCGACTCTCAATCTCGTTAGGTTACTGCAGAAATTTAATTAGGGCATACACAAATAAAGCACATAACGCTATAAATATGAGGCAATTAACATTTATTGGTTAAATATCTGTATTTTTGAAATATTTACAGGATTAATGAAATTATCGTTATTAAATTTTGTATTAAATTCAATTTTATTTATTTACTGCTGTATGTTTACATGCAATTTAATTTTTTTAACGTTTAACAAACCTTTCGCTTTAAACACTATTAACTTTGCTCGTCTTTAGTTTTTATAATTAACTTTTTTTAAATTTAAAGATTGTTCAATTCCGCAGGTTTTTCATTTAAATGTCTATAATGTCACTCAGATCTGGTATTTTTAATATTTTTGTATTTCACTTACATTCTGGTTTTCTATATTCGAGCTCAATTTATCTTCGTTGATATCATGGACTTGCATCTACCGCATGGACTGGTTGCACCGTCGCGTCGTCAGCAACGCCCGCCAGTTATGCTACACGCATACCACCAGCATCTTCATATTTCTTGGTCGAAACTTCTTATGATGACCACATTTATTTTATAAAGAATTTTTTATATTCTTAGCTTGATTTTAAAGCTTGTATCTTTTCAATTCAAAACTTTTATACACCATTTGTTATTGTTATTTTCTTATATCTCCGAAGCCTTGGAAATCAAATATTAAATAATTACAGATTTCTACTTTTCAACCATTTAGCTAAACATGTCATATTTAGGTTAACTTGTTCTCAATTTGTGCCAGTCTCTAATTATTATGCAATAATGTGCAACAATAACCCTTTAATATGACAAATATGTAAGAAACAAACTTATGTTATATCCATTCTTATTATATTTACTTTTGCAGTTAAAAACTGGCTAACATAACAACTTACTTCAAAATTACTATCATCAACTAAATTTCCATTACATTTGCAGTCAACGAATGGACAATTAGCTGGTATCGTTTGCAATTCCAGATGTAATTAAATTAATAACTATAATTCTTTTTGGCTGATCTTTGTTTCAGTAATGGACAGTCAGATTTTTTTGAAGAAAGTGTCGATTCCATTGCATAAAATAGAATTTTTAATAATAAAACCGTACTGCTGGACGTAGTATCATTTTTATTTGTATTATAATTAAGCTGCATGTTAATTATATTGTGTTTAAAATGCTTTGCCATTTTAAGACCATATCAATATATACTGAAAGTTCTGCCTTATTTAGTATATTATTTCATAAAAATCACAGTAAAAGTTTCTTCTAAGCTGGACATTTTCCAGTCTCCCTTCTGCATCATCCTTCATAGACAAATTCTTCCGTTTGTCTCTACTGATTATATGAATTAGTTCCTGCATTAAAATGAATAAATAGTCGTTGAGAGCGTGTGTGGCCAGCTGGTAAAGTGTTTGCACTTGTAATAGACAGGTTGTGAGTTCGAACCTCAAATCCGGACAATGATTACATCTTACGCTCTCCGTCATACAAACATCTTTGGTGGTCGTAACCCCTGTGAAAGGGATTTTTTCCTTAATTCAAGGGGTTAGGCGAGAGCTGCCTCGGCCGCGGCTTAAGAAGGCTTATAATGCCGTACTCGGTGTGTGGTATTAACAGGCTCTGTCTTTACTATGATGAAGAAAAAATAGTCGTTATACAATACTGTACGATTTGATGACATTAGATCACTTATTTACACACAGGAAGACCGAAACAAGTTATAGCGAGCATCACGTAGCAGTAATGTTTATGAATTGCGGTTAGGTGGCGCTGAAGGCAGTAAGCCCGATCCGGTACGAAGTAGGTCCGATCGGTGACTATGTATATAATGTGGAACAACACAGTTGCTAGATTTTGTAGAGGATCTGTCTCAGATAAATATTGTAAAAATGTTCACCCACACCTGAACTTTCAGAACCTTCTTTGTCAAATGCAACTAAAAAACGTTTTCTGAATCTGTATTAAGTAATATAATTTAGAGCGTAAAACAATATAGCAAGATGTATGGCAGGGGCCTTGAACTTTTTGTCACTCAGACTTTTTGCGTAATTATAATGCAAATTTTTTCTTTATACATCGCTTTTAGGTTTGATCTGTTTTTCATCTATTTGTTATTTTTAAAGTTTTCATTCGGTGTCATTTTGTCAATATGCAACAGAAAGTTAGTATAAAAAAAACTAAAAGTAAGAGCAAAATAATGACGTTTAACTCATCTTTAAACAGATTTTGTTCTCTTCCACAGTACGTCACTGTATTATTTAAACTGTCTTTTTTTGTAATTTTTCCGTTGGCTTCCTACTGGTTGTGGTGGTAAAATTCTTAACAAGAATTTTGTATACAATTGCATATTTCTCCAATAAAAAAAAAGTGGATTGGAAATTCGAAGAAGGAACTATTCCCACTCTTGCATTGCTTTTTACAATAAAAACCTTTTTACAGCGCTATTCTTCCGACGTCTCTTTGTTGACTTCTTAATATCTGTTGAAAAGTATATCTGGATTGCCTTCAGTATGGTTTATTAGTTTGTCATCTGTTATTATTTTCGATTGATTTAGTATTTAAACTCCCAAAAGATTGGTTTTACTATGCCTGTTACTTTGTAACTCTTAATCATTTAACTGTTTTCCGTGAATGTCTTGTCCTGCAAGCCATAATAAATAATTTTAAGACTTGTTCACTAATCACCATCGGTTTCTTAATATAAACTGGAAGTGAAGTAGGCGTAGCAGAGAAGATAGTCGATTAGAATTCTTGTATTTAGTGTCGAAGTTGTTTCAATTACATTTGATTAAACCGGATTAATTAACACTGGATTGGATTTTTTTTTAAAGTAAAGTCGATGGTTGACGTTGCTGTATTTATGTTACATAAATGTAAGATTGGGATATTTGCAAGATATTATAGCGGTTTTAATCCGTACCGTTAATTTTTGAAGCTGAAATTGTAATGGTAAGATCATTCAACAAAATTTTACTAATTGGATATGTTTTGAATTCTCTATCCCTTCTTTAGTCTAATAATATACTACACTGTTGGGTATTATCCTCTGCCAATAATTTACAATTTCCTCTATTCTGAATTTCGCCTATCTAATTTTTCCTAATGCAATTCAGTTAGAACAAAAAAAAAACAGTGTGCGTTATCACAATAGTCTTCTTAGTTCATAACCTGAAGAAGACAAACGGATGAATATTAATTTTTCAACATTACTTTTATACCTCCTATTTAGGAGGCTACAGAGAAGGGTCTCTGTAGTAAATATCGGCCTTAGGACCTATCTAAGAGGCTAAATAACCACGTACTATGGGAGAACAACCCAACATATTACACATAGTAACGGGAACTTGACCTTGTTTGCCTGATTATGTTTGGAGTAAGATTTTAATATACAGCCCATTTGTACATTGTGCATGTTCTTTGTTGTGTGTCAGTCTATTTTAACAATTAAATGTAGTAAAGTGAGTACAAGTTTAAGGGTGAGCCAAAGTATGTGCGCATACGGTAGAATGCATAGAGCGCCGATTTGTTTGCGTGTATCACTCATAGACACATTTTCTGGGTGATTTCTATAGCAACATTGGCCTGTTAACTATACAAAGAGTCCCAAAGTCCAGACGACGCTGCTATTTGGAGACTCAAAGGTTACGAAGGCAACAAAGGAAGCGTCTAGTCATCAAGTGAGGCAATAGTAAAGACATCACCGGGGACCAGATTCAGGTCAATACAAAACTGAAGGTCGCTAATCATCGCTTAATGTGGGTAATTCATGCCAGATTATGTTACTCATGAGCAGCCATCGATGCAGACGTTGTGTGAATCATTGAGGTCAATGTGCGCACGCGACATTCTATTCTGTGCTCCCCGTTTTCGCAAGTGAATAGTAGTGGGAACAGCTATTGGCGTGTAGACTAATTATTGTTAGCATAGAGGCGTAATAGAAACAGCTGTACGCATTGTTGTCTAGTATTTAACTCTAGTATTTCTTAGCATAATATGTTTTGGAGGAGATATTTATTGCGATTGTACAGTGCCAAGGCTCAATTGACAGTAATTAAACACAACTTAGGAAGTTCAGAGAATATGAATGCAATTAATTAAAGTTACTGGGTTGTTGTTCACTGAAGTCAAAGCGGGATGATCTAGTTGCTATTACTGTAAGATGAGAAAAGTTTAAATATAAATAGAAGGTGCTTGAGTTATAATTTCAAGATGCAAGATCCTTATTTTCGTAACGAAAAATGCGCAGGCCAAGACGAGAATTCTTTTACTCATAGAAATACAAGGAAGGCACTGATGAAGTCTAAAAGATGCAAAAAGCATCACAAAATAAGAATGAGGTGTTAGTCCATGGAAAGCATAAGGAATTAACCTAAGAAAAGCAGTAAGAAGTTAACTGTGAAGTAAGGTAGTGAGTTTATGTCGGTCAACTGTCAGTTCATCTTCTTCTTCTTCGGCTTTATATAGACCTTATATGTTTTTCAGTCCCATCAGCCCTCTCTTGTCGGGGTTTCCACTGAGTATGATTTCCAACTACCTGCCCAGCGTTTAGGTGGTCTCCCAGGTTGTCTTTTTTCTGCTGGCTTATATTTTGCTGCTATTTTCGGTATTCGTTCATCTGGCATTCTTTCGACGTGGGCTTTCCAATCGTTGCGTCTTATTTTGAAGATGTTGACAATTTATTAGTTCAGAAATTACATTAATTATGTTGTTCATAAAATAAAGTAGTCAAATGTATCACATAAACAAGAATCATGTTGAATCTAGTTAGCTTTGATTTTGATGCAAATAAAATAATGGCAATTGACCTAACCGTCAAGCCTGTGTTAAAAAAATCTGTTGAAAACTATACAAAATTTGAATATTAAATTGAGTTTTATTCCAAACCGGAGTATTGCGAGTTGAAGCAGGAGTCCCAAGGAGTACCTGAAAGTATTTTCAGACGTGTAGTGTCGAGATTAAAGGCGTGGTAAATAGTAGTATTATCGGCCCAAGCAAGCTTCTGGAGGCAGGCGAGTTGCATTCTGCAAGCGAAGGTTTTGGCGCGTATGTAGAGTTTGGGAGCCCCTTCTCAACATCCAGGAGAAACATTCAGGTAGATTATCGACCAACATAAGGCAGCGATTCATAAAACAAAGGTAGAGCAACAGCTAGTCAAGGGGTACTACGAAGGAATTCCAACATTGAAAATAGCAGAGAAAATCAGCAGAGCAGTAGGGTTTGAATAGATGCTTAGAATAAGACAAAGCTCAAGAAACTGGGGAAAGTCTAAAGTAAGATGAATGAATCTACTCGAGAGAAACCTAAAGGATATTGTTGTCAGAAACTGGAAAACCATTGCGAATAAGCGTTCCCAATGGAAGCGTTATCTGGCGCAGGTCGGGGCTCACCTAGGGTTGCAGTGCCACTAATTGATTGACTAACATTTTTGGAGCTTATATCTATAGTTCACAGCATGAGATCAGGGTTAATTTCGGTGTTTATTGCATCAACGGCTTTCAGTAGCTGCGAGCTAAGGTAAATAAAACAAAAGAGATCCTATTGGTATCGAGCTAGTTGGCAATTAAAGGTAAAATTAATTAATAAAAACAGTGGGCTCTGTAGGCCGTCTCATTACAATTTGGTGCCCAATCGGTGGGGATTACAATTAGACGCCGAAACAAAGGGGCTCCAAATAGTCTCATTACAACATTAACGGACGAGGATATACGGGATTAATTGCAATAAGAACCGATATTGAAAAAACTAAAAAAGGGAGCTAGAATGGTATGTAGCAAGAATGAATACTGATAGTGAAAAGAGTTATAGCACAATGCAAGAAAAAACGAGCAAGATCTAAAGTAACGTGGCTAAAAGCGATAGGAGAAAAATAAAACAAAAATGGCAAAACCCTGAGAGATATGAAAATATTAGCAATGGACATACGAACAGGGAAAAAATGAAATGCGAGGAATAAACCTATTTGCTTCTTTCCGGTATCATGTAAATTTCTCCGGCATTTGTGATCTCTTCCCTTGTAGCTTATTTTGTAAAAGATGTGTTGATATTGGTCTATTCTTCCTGTTAAGTTAAATTATCTGCTTGACATGTCTCCTCTTCTCATTTCTTTTATATTTCCGCAATTATAGCAGTCTTGTATGCAAGGCTGAAGTTACTTATTTGATTTATTCATTATTTAGACGGTCTATGCCAGGAGATTTTTAATTTAGGATAGATCTAAAGCCACTAGGAATTCATCAATGGTTATGGGATGTTAGTTTATATTCACTAATTATGCCCGTTCGTTTTCCCCTCTTACAGTTTGCTTAAATTTGCTGCTAACAATAATTGCAAAGCAAACTGTATGTTGTTGGCTATACAAAAACCTTCATTATGATTTCTTTCCTCGTCCCCATGCCTCGAACAAAAAAAATGCGACCACCACGGTCCCTGTGGAGCACCAGGCAGGCTGGAAATTCCGAAGGCCCATTATGCGCAGACCACGTAACAACGGCACCGTGTTTGCAGTTCTCACTGCATTATAAACAATGTTTGCGAACACGCATTATCCGCGTATTTATTTTAAGCAGGTCTGCATTATGCGGATGTGAGCCGGTGGCTTTGTGCCGCTGTCAGCTTTTACAATCAATCTTGGCCGGGCCGCGAGTGTCTTTCACATTCGAACCAGAGGTGCACGTGTGATCTATCATGTCGGATTTCTAATTACGGTTCCAGATGACGGGAAACGCGTATACCTGCGGCGCGCTAATTAAATACACCGGTACTGCGTTTTTAATCAGAGGGCTTAATAAAACAAGGCGCCGCCGAAGGGTCCTGCGTGTCCTTCCGTCGAAAATAATTGATTGCGATTTTAAATTGCTAATCAATTCCTGCTTAAAATATAAATCCGCGTTTCGCATTGTGTATTTTTGGGTTTTATTGACACACTGAGCTACCACATGGTTATTTCTTAAACAGTTTTTGTTATTTTGTTATTTACACATTTTTTACTGCTTGTATATTTCGTTTTCGTAACAGATTTCATTTCATTAATATAATATTTCAATGTCCTTCGTTATGGATATACAGGGTGTTCCTGAAAAGGAGGTCAATCCGTTAACCACATATTTCTTGAGCAAAAATATGACGATTTAACTTAACTTACCTATATACAAAGTTGCTATATTAGCCGCTAGAGGGCATTAAAAACGATTAACTTTTTTAATTTTTTTCAAATAAGTCGAAAACCACAGCTTTTTGAAGAATAAACCCTAATTTCGAAAATTACAGGGTGCTTAAAAACTTCGTCACAATAAAGTATCCATTTTTTTAACCCCCTGTATAATTACTACCAATTTTTTTCTGAATAGTTACTTTAATTTAGAAGCTATTTTCTCTCTTACAAAATTTTAGTTGGGTAAACGGTTTAGCCACAAAAAATATTTTCTAAATTTCTGCAAGCCTGAATCAGTAATTGTTTTTAAATCGTTTTTCAAGCTCTCTAGCGGCTAAACTAAGCAACTTTGTATATAGGTAAGTTGACTTAAATCGTCATATTTTTGCTCAAAGAATATGTGGGTAACGGATTGACCTCCTTTTCAGGGACACCCTGTCTGAACAGGACCGACCCTAGCCCTTTTGGCCCAAAAATATTTTAAAAAGCACCCCATATTTTTACATAATTAATCAAAACAAAGCGAATATAATATACATATTCCAAATATGCTCTACATTGTAATTTTTCAGATTCTATATTATTGTCAACTCGAATAATTCAGTAAGTCAGTTGACCCTTATCTTATGACTAATGTCGGTTGTTGAATCCATACTGACTAAAACAATTGGGCTCTGATTTCGGTCATTGTCATTGAGTAACAAACGACTTCCGGAATTGGACCGTGTCATTATTGAGGTCGAAGAACTCCACGTTTCGGCCACTTTCGTAAGGGGCTTCATCAGGAGAAAAAGCAAAAGAACACGGTAACTCAACCTTTAAACCATGTCGGAGGCGCAACTCTTTTGCAAGTCAAGAGATAGAAGAGCACGGTAACTCAACGTCTAAACCACGCCAGAGGCGAAATTCTTATAATGATCGGAAGAAGAAAGCGAGAATTTATAAGCAAGTGTCGTCGAGGTTGAGTGACTGTGGGAAGAGGCTTAGAAAACGTCCCGGTTGAGATTATTAGGGTGTTTGTAAATCTCAATGGCTTCGCGAATTTTTCTGCTAATGAAGAATCGGGATTTGCAGATAATGGAAGTTTCGTCAAAAAGATCTTATGGCCGGTATCGCGTTGCTGTTCGGTGATGGCTGATGATGAAACGAGACCCGACTAGAGACAGCGCTGGTGTTTAGAGATGCGAGTATTTACTGAAAAAAATGTGTCTATATTTAGAAATTAAACATTTGAATTTTTAAAATCAAGTAGCCTGATTTTGATAGTCAATTTTAATTTTGAAATAATATCGAGACAACGGCTGTCATAAACAGCCATTAATCGTTTGAGAGAATGTTGTATTTTTTAAAAGAACGATTTTCTTTCAAAATGGGTGATTTTACTCCAAGAGAAATAGCAGATATCGTTTTCGTGTATGGATTTTGCAACGGAAGCGCCTTAGCAGCCGTTAGGGAATACCGCAGATTCCCTAACAGAAGAATCCCAAATGATCAGGCTTTCAGCCTTTTGAAGACTGAGTGAGGTTGGTCTTCCGTGAGCCCCAGGGCTGGTGCAACGCAACGGGGAAAATGTAATGCGAGGAGAGGAAGCTGTAATTGGTTCGGTTTTAGACAATCCTACTACAAATACTCCCCGATTTTTTTGCAGTTAGGACTTCCACAAAGTTTTGTTTCGCCAACTCTGCATAGGGAGGAATTACACCCTTACCATTATATGGGTGTTAAAGCTATTCATCATGAGGATGCCGAGCATTTTATTTCATCTATTCGATGGATCGATGAAGCCATTTTTTTTATTGATAGTTTTCTATTTTTTAGTAATTATTTTGTGTTTATTCTAACGTATTTTCAAATTAATCGGTTAAGTTATTCACACCCTGTATATTTTAAGGGAGCATTTTGGGACTAAGGTGTATTAGGTCAATTGCTTTGTTTTGACCTACAGAAGTTTTGGTTAAATTTTTTACTTCCTTTTACGATATAGGAAGTATTGGATTCACCCCAAAAATTCGAAATTGAGTTTTCAACAGATCTTCACGTTTTAGGGTCGCCTGAACCCAAAAACATATTTTTTTCATTGGTCTGTCTGTGTGTGTGTCTGTGAACAGAATATCTCAAAAACGGAAAGAGGTATGGCGTTGAAACTTCATATATAAGTTTTGTGTACTATGTAGATGAGACAGCAAGCTTTTGAAGAAAATCGTATAACCGGAAGTAGTTGTTTACTCTTGTGATTTTCAATTTTTTCGATTTATTTCAAAAACGGTTCTGACGATTTTTTCAAATTTTTTTTAATGTGTATTGATGTGAGGTAGGTGATTTTCTAGTTGAATACTTCTAAAATGGGTTTCTTTTGTTTTTTTTCTATTTTTTTATTAACTCCTATTTGAAATAGAACACCAGGTATTACATTTTTGAATTCAGCTTAAAATTTTAGAGAAAATTTGTCTGTTCAGTAACGCTCTATTTTGTACGGTTTCTGTGGAATTTGTAATCTATGAAAATTTTTGACAAATGCTTAAAAATTAAAAATCAAATTATTGGCTAATTATAAGATCACTGTAAAAGAGTCTTGTGTGCATGTACCACACCAGATTTGTACACCTAATTATGACTCACCCAGTATAAAAGTAATGTGCCTGCCCATCACTCGAGAAAAGACACATTTTTTAAATTTAGGCGTTACAGCGATATTCAAATAAACATTTGATAGGTTGCTCCCCATATTTCTAGAGTTTTATAATAGCAAAACAATTACACATCACGTTAGCGAACATTAAATTTCTAATTTTCTGATTTTCACATCATCCTTGAATCCGATGTTACTAAAGACATAGTCATTCGCATGTCTCTTAAGTCTGACAAAATTTATTTCCGCATAAGAATTAACGTATTTATAATGAAATTATTTGAATATGCAGGGGTTAACTAAGTACGTAGACAACCTTTAAGGGGTGATTCCTTGATCAATTCTAAGATAAAAAGTCCAGATAAACATGGGACCTAAACGGCTTTGTTTTCAAAATACAGGATGTTGAAGTTTAATCAAAATTTTTTTTTTCAAAAATTTGGAAAACGTTAGAAGTATTCTAATGAATTAACGTCCAATGAACGAAATTGCTGTTGCAGATTTTTCCATTTTTCTGGAAAAAGTTTTATTCTATCAAAAAAATTAAAGATACATCTTCTGTATAGTTTCAATGCATGAAGCTAAAAAACTTGTCGTCCGTATTGGCTAAAAAACAGTGACGTACCGGTTTTTTTAAAAATAAAGTAACTGAGGTGGCCCCGTTCCTCGTCACTGGTGGAAATAAATTAAATTTATTTTGACCGAACGATCCCCCTTTATGAAATACTAACCTACACCAAGTTTCATTAGAATACCTTAAGGCGTTTTCCAGATTTTTGAAAAAAAACTTGTTTAAACTTCAACTTCCTGTATCTTGAAAACGAAGCCGTTTAGGTCCCATGTTTGTATGAACTTTTTATCTTAGAATTGATCAAGGAATCACCCCTTAAAGTTTGTCTACGTACTTAATTAACACCCTGTAGTGTTTGCAGCAAGGATCTATTGAAGTTGCGCAGCCCCTTATATTTTGCATGTGTAATGCTATATTCGACTTATTGGTATATGTCTACGAAAATTTGGGTAAAATGCGGGAAACTCCCTTCAAGTCTATTAGTACTGGCAATATATACTGCGATGGTTCTGTGCTTCGGCAACTAATATTGATTCAGCAATTGTATTAAAAGACAGGGATAGCCACCCATATTGAGATTTGCTTTCCAAATAAAAATACATTTTCATTATCGTGATATTGTTTGGCATAAACTAATAAATAAAGTAAAAATAATGAACATTCATTTAGAATGGGACGAAAACTACACAATTCCTTTTCATTGGAAGGTGACGCTGAGCCACTTTACTTCTGTTCATTCTCATAACGTGGCATGTAATTTAACGAAGCAGCAAGGCATGTAAAGCAGCCGAATGACCTGAAAAACGATCTTAATGAGGCAAAATGCAATTAATAAAAGAAGATGTTAAGGTGACATTTGGATGGAGAAGTTAGTAACGGACATGAAAAGGGGGTGCAGTTTTGACCTGTGGAATTTGCATGTACAGAAGTGTCTATTGTTAACTTTGTTAAGATGTGCCACGTTGGGAATTAGAAGTCACAGGAAGAATTATTTTGGACTGTGTAATGTGTATAGAAGTTGTGTTGTTGATTGTGAAGGAAATTTGTGTTTTAATATGTTATAACTTAATTTACTTTTACTTAATATGTTGAATTAATATAAGACATGTGAAAATTCAACAGTAACTAAGAATAATAAGATAACTAGGCTAGGTGCTAAGGAACATGACATGTATGACTAACGATAAAAAACAGTGTATTTTCCATAATTAATTAACCTACACGCATTTTTGTTATGCTTTAATAAACTCACTTGTACAAGAGTAGAAGTGATTGAATTTGTGCCCACTAATGTGACGTCCAATAATCAACGTGTTGTTATTTGGCATATACCTGATAATGGCAGTGTGAGCAACTGGGCATCCCCGACTATGGTGCAGATATCGGCGAGAGTTCCTGTAAACCTGTAGAAGTTCATCCCTTAGCTATCCTGGATAACTTCAAGGTAGCAGGGAATGTACTAAGCAATAAAAAGGTTTGACCAATATTTAATATTGTAGACAATGATGACGCTTCTGAAAGGCAATATTTATGATTAATTAATTAAACTATGTAATTCCTTATAATTAATTACTAGAAATAGGATGATAAATGATATCTACAAATACAATCAAATTCTGAGATTAAGTAAACTGTCAACGTATACTTTATATGAAGGAAATCTACATAACTTGTATTAAGGTTGAACGGAAGGGATTGTTAAAAATATATTACAATTATAAAATGCATGTCCCAAATTGAGTGAGCATTTTATGTTTCAAAATTAAAATTACTGAGCTAGTATATAAAATTACCCGAGTGTGCACAGACACGTTGAACTAACGTTGAAACATATCTTTGGCCAAGCGTTATACTAAGGTCGAAGTGTTTAAAAAATGTATCAGTTTTTCAACGTTGCGTGGTTGATTCTACGTGAGCCCATGACGGTCTTTTAACGTTTAAGTCATGACCAAGCAAGACCGTTATGTGTAGACGTTATAATCGCCACGTAAGCGTTCAACATTGTTGCCGACTATTTAACGTGTTTTCTATGTTCGGTTGCCAAGCCATCGTCTTTTGAACGTTATGTTGTTGCATAACTTTCACCGATATGTTAACGTTGTAACGTCGTTGCTTTTTCAACTACGTTACCTAACGTAGCCCTCTTTAATGGGCTGTCATTTTAGCGGAACGTTATGCAAAAACTCTCCTTTATCACGTTTTTGTAATAACGTTGTATGTACTAATAATCTAAAGGGCGTTTTACATTAACGTTATTTTAACATGTAATATGGAAAATGTAAAATTTATGTTTTTATAAACCTAAAATTTACGTTTAACATTAACTGCTGATGTAAAAAGCTCTTAATATCAACGACTTATCGGCGTCATATAAACACGCTCGAGAATCGTCATAGCTGACACGTTTAATTAGGGGAATAATTATGTAGACAGTAAAAAAAATACTAAAAATCAACGTCTAATTCACGTTGAGAAAATGAAGTTAACTATTGGACTCAAAATCAACATTTAATTTTTAATAAATAACGTCTTTTCGACGTATTTTAAACGTACTTGTGTCTGCTGGGGCATGACAAAAATATAATTGACGCCCGGGGTTACTTAATAAAATGAAAGAAATATATAACTATCAACATTTGAGGTTAATTCAATCTGTCATTTAAAAGAGTAGATGTGGAAGCTAATTTTGAATACTGACAAATATAATTAAGCTAAATTCGTATGTAATGGAAACTATCATAATTTGGTAACTAAAAACCTGTTGTTAAATCATTATTGTACCTACTCCTGAAACATTGTGGGCTTCTAGGGCCGCTTTGAATTAGGTACATTTATAAGAAATATAGATAGTGTAGCGATTAATAAGCTGTCTGTGCCTTACGCAAGAGAATTGCGCTTATTTAGGAATTGTAATTCCGGAAGTAGCTAGGTTCTTTAATTGTAACGAGGTCAGGCTCTTTATAAATGTTGCAGGCAGCACCAATCAACAATGCACGGGGGTTTTTCAATTTTGTTACAAATCGTTTGGGATAAAAAAATTAAATAGGGCAACATGTAGAACTAGCTTCGCCCGTATACAACGAAATCAGAACAATTAAAAACTCTTGGTGAAAAAGTACAAATATCATTATCCAAGTGTTTTCAGTTTAGTTCTACAGCTAAACGTATAAAAATTGTTTAGCGAAGACGTATGTCGTACATTAGAATATATCATGGTCAAAGTAGCCACATATAGTTAATTAGATCGATGTTAGACCCATAAAATAGCCCATAACTCACTAGAGAGACAGAAACCATAAGTCACTCACTAGTGTATTGTTGGTGGCACTGTCATTTTATGTCAGATTCGAAGTTAGCACGTTGGGTTCTGCGTCAGTCTGTAACAAATAACAAACACAACGTAACCTGCTAACCTCGAATTTGATATAGACTGACAGTGCCACCAAACTTATAAATGCATTTAATCTCTCTGTGCGTTAACGCTATCCCAATTCATTTGTCATTTTGACTTTTAACCGCTCTCAATACATAATTTATGTTTTTTTTTGTATTTATTAAATTATTGAATAACATTTTGTATATGCCACCTGTGTGTTATTACAAATTATTAGGATTTATAAACATGACATAGTAGCCGAAAGAAAACATCTCCCCACCAATTTGATTTTGGGATCTATTGATAATTCAACTGTATTACGAGAGAGCATTTATCAGTTCAATAAAACGTAGAAAATATTAACTTCATCCTTACGCTATATAAAAAATAATCTAAAGTCAATTAGTATTTTACTTTTAAAAGTAGATAATGGGCTCAAATATGCAACAGATAAACGAAAGATATGTGCAGAGATATGCAAATGTTTTTTTAAATATGCAATGATTTTATAAAATAGACAAAATTGGGTAGTTATAAAATAACACAAAATGTATATAAAATCAATGCGTTATATTGGAAGTAGTAATGTAAAGTAGTGAGTCAGTTTATTAATTAGTTATGAAAACAGTAAATAGCTAAATGCTTTTCAAAATTTTTAATTAAGGGCTTACGTCTGTGGGCACTAGCGAGCAGCTATAGTTAATTTTCGCAGTTCTGCCTATACACTTCTACAAGTTGATACATTTTCTACGCCTTGTGCTAAAGATAATTTTATGACAATAACTGAGTAATAGTGTTTGTAGAGTATGTACCAATAAGGGCGAGAATGCTAGTTTTAGGTAAACGGGCAAAGGACCCGTGTTGGGTGTAAGACGGAAGCCGGAGTCGAGCGGTCAGTGTTAAGCCGACGGCTAAGTTGAGGGTTGTAAATAAAACTGTAGTTAAGTTACAATTGTGTTTTATTTGAACCTCATAAACACCACAGTGGCGACGAGGATAAAAGTAAATTAAACAAGTGATCCTCTAAGTGCAAAGGGTGCGCGCGTTCAATAGACTTAACACGGTGACGTGATTAAAAAGTGCAGAAACAATGGCTGGATTAATCGGGTCCTTGGTAGAGTTCCACATGTCGGACGATTGGGTAATTTACCAGGAACGATTAGAGCAATTTTTCAATGCAAATTTAATCGGTCAGGAAGACGAAAAAAGACGCGCGGCTATTTTAATAAGCTTAGTGGGGCAAGAAACGTATAAATTATTACGCGATTTGTGTTTTCCGGAACTACCAAATGCGAAAACGTATAAACAATTGTGTGAACTTTTAAAGGGTCATTTTAGCCCTAAGATATCAGTTTATAGGGAGCGAATTGAATTTTATACGGCAACGCAAAATAGAGACGAAGGTGTTAGTGATTGGCACGCGCGAATAAAGAAGCTCGCTGTGAATTGCAAATTTGGTAATAGACTGGACAGTGTATTACGTGACAAATTCGTCACTGGCTTATAAGGGAATATTTAAAATGAATAGATTGCCATTTGGAATTTCCCCAGCAGCAGCTATATTCCAGAGACGCGTTGAGCAGTTATTGCAAGGCATTCCAGGTGTATGTAATTTCCTGGACGATTTTATAGTTACCGGCAGAGACCGACAGGAGCACCTAAGTAATATTCGACAAGTGTTTCGACGCCTAACAAATGCTAATCTGACAGTGAAATGGGAAAAATGCGCCTTTTTCCAGGAAGAAGTAAGCTACCTGGGCCATGTTATCAGTAAAGAAGGTATCAGGAAAAGTGGCGATAAGGTGCAAGCAATTTTAAATGCTCCGATTCCAAAAACAGTCACGCAGGTAAAATCTTTTGCAGGATTGGTGAATTATTATTCTAATTTTGTACCGAAGTTATCAGTTTTAATGAGCCCAATTTACGCGTTATTGAAACAAGACAAAGAATTTAAATGGGATGAAAGATGCAACGCAGCCTTCAAACACATAAAAAATGAAGTGGCTTCAGATAAAGTGCTGGTACATTTTGACCCAGACAAGCCAATAGTATTGTCTTGTGACGCTTCGCAGCAGGGAGTAGCAGCGGCATTAGAGCACAAGATGCCAGATGGTTTTCTGCGACCCGTAGGGTTCGTCTCCAGGACTAACCGATACCGAAAAGCGGTACTCGATGGTTGACAAAGAAGCCTTGGCGATTTATTATGGGGTCAAAAAATTCCAACAATATTTACTAGGTCAACACTTCACATTACGGACGGACCATAAACCGTTAATAGCGATTTTTGGTGAACACAAGGGAATACCGGTAATGGCAGCAAGTAGATTGCAAAGATGGGCAATTTATCTTTCAGGATTTAATTACACAATTCAATACATTAAAGGTGTCAATAATCAGCCCGCGGATTACTTATCAAGATCCCCGCTCGAGGAAGTAGGCGAAGTTAGCCAGAAGAAAGAGCCGGCTACATATCTAAATTTCATTGAGGGATTCTACACGCCGATCAAAAGCGAGGAAATCTGCAAGGCAACCGATAAGGACCCAATAATGCAGAAAATTCGAAAGTATGTCACAGGCGAATGGCCTACGACCACAACCGAAGAAGAAATAAAACCTTTTTACTTGAGGCGTAACGAAATAGGATTAGAGAACGGATGTTTGATGTGGGGTTATAGAGTGATCATTCCCAAGCAGTTAAGGAGCCAAATGCTACAGGAATTACATGTAAGCCATATGGGCATTGTAAAAATGAAAGCTTTAGCACGGTCGTATTTTTGGTGGCCAGGCTTGGATGCCGAAATAGAGCGAACGGTCAAAGGGTGCTTGTCATGCCTAAAAACCAGGGATAGCCCACCAAAAGTAGAAGTGACTCCTTGGCCCGAACCAGAAAAACCATGGGAAAGAGTACACATAGACTTCTTAGGCCCTATCCGATCAAGTTATTTTTTAATTATTTTGGACGCGCACTCAAAGTGGGTTGAAGTATTTCCAATGACGGACATAACTTCCTACCGAACTATTGGCAAATTGAGGGAAACTTTTTCAAGATTTGGACTGCCAAGACTGTTAGTTAGCGACAACGGAAAGCAGTTGACATCAAAGGAGTTCAAACAATTCTTGGATAAGAACGGCATAGAATATAGAACATCGCCAACGTTCTACCCAGCGACCAATGGTGCAGCAGAGAATGCAGTAAAGACATTTAAAAGAGCAATAGGAGCAGCTTTACACAACGTTCGTAATAACGGCGTTCCTTTAGAAACTTTAATATGTCGATTTTTATTTATCTATCGGAATACACCGCATTGCAGTACCAAAGCAAGTCCAGCAGAGCGAATGTTCGGAAGAAAACTAACGACAAGGTTAAGTTACACCAGCCCTAACGCGAATAGGGTTAGCAAACCAAACGATAACCTGCAGCAAACAGTTAAGTACAATAAACAACGGCAACAGTTTGCAGAGGGAGAGAATGTTATGGTGCGGGATTACCGCGATGTAAATAAAACGGTAGTTAAGTTACAATTGTGTTTTATTTGAACCTCATAAACACCACACTTATGTAGG
>OW679199.1:81341318-81506531 GCA_940337035.1 Agriotes lineatus | reverse complement strand
ACGCCCCAATTTTGATAATTAGCATAGCTGTGAATTTGCAAGAATTTCCAAGCCACCAGAAACAAGTGATTGTTGGCGTCTATCTACGTCACACCTATAAACAAATTCGTGGAGGTTTGTTGCCAAGCGCTATAATTAAATCAATTTACCTGAGGTTTCTTTGCTTCATTTCACGATTTTAAACATTCAAATTGACGCTAATTGCACTGGCGAAAGTTTTGTGTTTATCTGTCAGATTGAGGTTACGAACAATACGTAGTTAGAGTCGCGCATATGAGATGCTTTGGGACGATTAGTCTAAACTTTAAAATAATCTACGAATATAGCCAAATTCTGAACCCACCTACGAGCAGTTTTCGTGTTTTGCCGTGAGTTAGCCTAAAAAGGATTTGAGTTCTATAAAATATTAAGAAAGGGGCATTTAACCATTTCATTTTGAAAAGTAATTAATACAGTTCATTTTTAATTAGCCTGAATTACTGACAGGCAAAGTTAGCACAATATATACTAACCTGGGAATTGTGGTGTTTTGCTCGAATTTAAATTATTTAATTTTGTACCATAATAACACAGGCAGTGACACATAGCTCATTGAAGAAAACAAAACATGAGGTTTGAAACTTAACGTACAAAAAACTAAATATCTAATTGGGACATGCACTTAATTTTAGAACACCGAAAAATAAAGAAATGTGAATGATATACTTATCTGGCGTATTAATTAAAGACGATGAAAGATGTGCCTCAGAAGAAATGCTCTAGGAAGAAAAGCGATATCTACATACATTGAATCCTATAATTTGGGATGCGAATATCACTCGTAGACATAAATTGCATTTATACAACACCTTAATGAAAAGTATAATTACACAAGGTTCTGTAGATCAACAAGGACATCAACTTGATATCATATGATAAGCGATAGAAGAATATACGAAAAGTAATGGATGTTCCTCATACTGTTGATGACGTGAGAATAATCAACTGGAGACCGGCAGAGAAATAGGAGAACAACATAGACGCAGCTGGAGAGAAAACATAGAAGAGGCAATCGAAGAAAAACAACGGAAAAAAGGATCATAAGAACGACAAGATCACGGTAGGTAAAAAGAGGATTCGGAAGACATCTGCAGACGTTATAAGCCCAAAAAAGTATATGGAAATACTAAATATAAATTTAAGGATTTATCCACTGAAGACTGAAGATCTAGTTCTAGAGGATGAACACTTTTTCGCGTAACACTGCACGACTTATCTGTGCTGCCACTTAAGCTAACTCCAATGGATTTGACCCTTTACAGCCTTCACACTATCCCTGTGCGGTCCATGTGTTGCATTGCCTCGACGTTTCCATGTCGATGGGGCCTCCCTTCATGGCTCTTTGCAAATCTCTTCCTCAACCAGAGTATCCGTTTGCAGGTTCTGATGGGGGCCACTGTTTCTAACATACCATTGTGCATCAACCATCTGTCTTAATATATTGTTCTGAAATCTTTGGTTCATATTAATATTACATACCCACTTGATATGTCCAAGCGAATTTTAATATCTGCTTCTATATATAAGAGCATGAAATGGCACAGTGGAGTTGCTCCCAAGCAGCCAGTGCATTTTCCGGTAACTAATACCAAGTTTTTGATGTGTGGTTTCCAGTATAGCTTAGTGTCTAACGTATTGGTCCATTTCCTAATATTTCACCATTTTCTTCATGCGGTTCAAAGATGCTTTCTAAGTGGTTTGCGCTTCGTTTCTCCGCATTTTCCATCTTCGTGTCTTATTGAAGGAATTTGCATTATCTGTTTTTCCAGTCCAGGAACTTACCAAAGAGAATATCGTCCGTTAATTCTTTGAAGTAATCATGCATTTCTCATTGGCTGAATATTTCGTCTTCTTAACCGTTGGCTAATGGTCTTTGAACTCGCTTTATTTTTCCTTGTCACTATTTCTGTGTCAATTTCCTTCTTTTCGAGAGTAGGGTATTGCGGGCAGTTGGATAATTATTATGCCGTTTAATTTCAGTATTGTCTCAAGCGGTTTATTGGATGCTATTCATAAATATCTAAGCTCCTTTGTATTTTACATAGGTAACAATAAAAGCCCTTCTAGCGTAGAGAATATAACGAACTGAGAAATACTAAAAGGAATGGTAAAAAACCAGGAATATTATCAAAATTAGGCTGTAATATATACAGAGTGGCCAAGATGAAAGAGTCCCGTGTGAATACAGAAAGGTAAATTAATATTATATTTTCATTTTAAATCTGCAGAACTGTATTCCCAACCGTTATTAACAAGTGACAACGCAACACTGAGCAATATACATTTAATACAAAATGGCCGCTGGACATCACGTGACCCCGCACATGCGCTCAATATCACTTTCAGTATGGTACAGGACACGGGACCTCGTTTATCTTGGCCACCCTGTACGTATGCTATGTAATGCGAAGGATGCTAAGATACCACTTGTTAAAATGCATTATGCAGTTTTTTAAATTTAGCAAATCTAAGGTAAGATTAATGCCTCCACAACCTTTAGTTGTATCGAAGCTGTATAATTTATTCTCAGAAACTTTGAAGATTAAATTATGAAAATTAAGCCGAATAACAGCAAGCGTCAAATGGAGAAACAAGTTGATGTAAATTTCCTGAAATTTGAAAAAGATGCAGTACAAATTTTTTAATAAAAAATACAGAGACACAAATCTACTATTCCTTTGATGTCTGAATTTAAGCTACCTTAAATGACATCTCTGTGTGATTGTGCATGTTTAAAATGAAATGAAAAATATTGCGATGGAAACAATTTAAGCCATTACAGTAATAATAGCAATTAATAATCATTCAAGAATTTCAAATATTATTTTAAAATATGTTCCATACATGTACTAATTTGAATATGCAATTGTATAAAATAGCATTGGCCTTGAAATAATTTGCAGTAAAACTGTATTAAAATATAGTGTTAGCTTTGACATGAATAAGAAAATGAAAATGTAGTGAGAGCAGGCTTTGACTTTATAAGATCGTAAGATGGTGACATCCATGTAAACAAGCACAATTTGGGGAGCGAAGCCTAGCTTTGAGGTATTATTTTGGTTTCCCTACAAAAAATTAATTTAAACGTTAATCCATACCCATTTTTCCAATAATTAAGTGTGTTTCAACTTAGTACAATGTCTTTGATAGTCTGCAGAAGATTTTGCAATATTTCCTGGTATTTCTGCAAAAAGGTAAAGGTGTTTCAACTGTGTGTCGAGTAGCTGGGTTTCGGTGGCTGAGTTGTGCGAAGTTCAAGTAAGCAGCGGGGCTTGGAAGCTTGAGGTAGGAGTATCCTTCGTGGAAAGCAGCAGAGCTCTAAGTGTGGGCAAAGGGACCTGAGTTGGAAGCAGTTTGAAGCGATCGAGCAGCAGGCGCTTGGTAGGCTGGTACTGCAGGCCAACGGAGGAAGAAGACCCTATTTGTCGCTTAACTTACTGCGGACCCGATTTAAGCCCTATTTTCATCGCATAAGCCAAAACAAGGCTAGAAAGCGTTTATCCCAAAATTTAAATCAGTGAATTTTCTTGGTGGCGTCGTTTCGTGTTTTACTTCCGGCAGCGTCTCTTCAGTGTTTTGTTAAAGTGGCGTCTGTTTACTCAGGTTTTTGTTATCACCTAGGCAACGGAGCTTACGTAATAGCCGATGTAGTTGTTAAAATTTTAGTCAATTTGATACTTCCCATTAGTTTAAAAATCCCGCATTATAGTGATCCCAGTAGTTAAATAAGCAGAATTGAAACGATTGCATTTGATAAAAACCGCAACAATTTATGTAAAAAGCCAAAATATTAGAAAATAATTATACAAATCTAAATAATAATATTGTTAGGACGTAGAGACCCAACCCATTTGAGATTACAGTCAGTCACTTACTAATAATTTAATTAATAAATAGAGCCCAGTCAACACCTTCCTAATAATATATTCCCTACAAAGCTGTTATGCAAAACAAATTGAGATATTCAACGCATACCCCCCACGAAATGAGGTTAAACAAATTAAGGGCATAGTTCGGGTATGAACTGCAGCTTTCGTGTAATACATTATTGAGATAACATAATATAACAATTACTGAGCATACCCTCTACTATAGTTTTGAACAAAATTCTTCACTTTGTGATCGATTTCAAATCCCACTTCTGCTAATGGTTCTTTCAATGATCTAAATCTGGACTGCAGGGAGATTTTTGATGTAAGTTTCCATTTCAATTCGATTAATGTATTTACGCCAAATGAAGATATTAGGTCTTGCATTGTCTCTTTTGTACAATGGACGAATAAGGAGGATCATTAATTGTTTTTAGTTGTGAACGAAAATCAGTGGATATAACATCCGAAATATCCCTAAAAATGCTCTAAATCAAATTTTCAGTACACGGCATCGTTTTAGTATTGAAATGATACACTTAGGATTCATAGCATATAAATATTGATTCAAGAAAACTTAGTCAAGTTTCCTTGAAACTTCAATGCAACGTTTTTTCTGTTCAGGAATAAGAGGACGAGGACATCGACGTATACTTTTCTGAGTCCAAGTTCATATTGAATATTTTTTATTCGCAACCATATATGTAATGTTAACATTCCTGACCTCATTTGAGTGGGGGAAGTCGTACATTTCAGCCCGCTACTTCCCGCACTCACTTCCCGCTCAAGCGGGAAGTGAGTGCGGGAAGTACATTCCCGACCGCTGAGTAGGTAGGGACACTGGGAATCTCGTTGATCCATTCATGCGCGTCACAACCTGACGTATCATAATATAATAATTTTTCCAATTATTGTTTAGAATAAAGTGGTTGTGAATAAAATAGTATAAAAACCTCGACAGGAAGTTTCCTTAGTCTCGAGATAATAGCTGATTTCGACGCTTTGCGTCTCAATCAGCTAACTAATCTCTCGACAGTAATGAAACACTTTCCATCTCGGGCTGTAATATACTATTGCGCGCAATTGAGACTTATTCTAGAAGATTCGGGTATCATTTCAACCGTGATACGACGATTTGATTGGATATCGTCATGGAGTTCGACATCCACGTTTTACACCTCTGGTACTTCTTTGTAGTGATGGGCATAACCGGACAATTTTCATAACCGAATTATTTTCATTCGAATGATATTAATAACCGAATGATTATTTGAATAATCATTCGAATACATTTGGCTCTCGATTCGTTTCGATTTCGCCGGTTTGCCGGTTACGCGGTTTAGCGTCATCTGCATCGGCATCGTAACTTGCAGATAGCAGAGGAACTCAGTTAATCGTTAATTATAATAATTGTATAAATGATTTTTATTTGATTTCTAAGGAGTTTGTGCAATAAGTAATTGTGGATATGAATAAAATATATCTGGATACACCTTTATTGTTTTCGATTGCTGGCGATTTATGATAATATAATAATAATTATTAATATATTGTTGTATTTTGTATGAGTTTTACGACTCGCTATTCTGCATTAGGTCGATTACTCCTACATTCTTCCGATCTATAACCAAAACAGAAAACTGTAGAGCGAGACGCCCAAATGGTGTTTTAATTACAATCTGCCTTGCTTATGGTTATGGTTATGAGTTATGAATGACGCATTATTTACAGAATTTCGATCACTCGCAGGTCGCTGAGATACGGCACGTAGTACGTATCAGGGTGAATACTTGGAACGAAAACCGAGTTACAGAGGTTATTTCAATAACCGGATAACCGGTTATTTTTCATTCGAATAAGCCCATCACTACTTCTTTGCCTTTGACAAGGGATCATTTTCAACCTGTGCTTTCGTTTGATCAAAATTTGAGCTGGCTCTCTTACATTATTCCCTTGGTTTCTATTAGTACAAAAGCAAATCATAGAGGCGCATGATTAACTATATCAAGGTATGGTCAGTGCCATATTTAATTTAAATGCCCCGACGATGGTAAATGATCGCTATTTGAATATTTAGAAAGCAACACGCACCTAATTGATTTGTAGAGCTGTGAAAACAGGCTGTTGTGGGCTCGACCGCATGCTAAGATGGCAACAATATATTTTCGCACATAAAAATCCACTTTCCACTAGTACACCTACAGCATGACGTCGACTTCGTTAAGCTGTTTTTAAAGCGATAACTGAATTAACCGAGATATAAAACTGAGCCATTAAAAATAAACTAATCATTAACAGCGAATGGTACACGTGTACAGATCTAAATTCCTGACACGACCGCTAGGTTTCTAAAACCACTTAATCACTAATAACAATATAAAACAACCTATATCTGCATAACATATTGCTCGGCTGGTTTACACGTAATAAAACTCCGCCGCGCTAAAACAGAAATCATGTCTAATAATTATTGTGACATGTAAATTAAGCCCAGTCTAATTTCATGGCAGATAAGAGGGAAATTTTAATCTAGTCAAATTCTGTTTTCGTAGTGGCGGAGACGAAAGCCATGTAGTCATTCTTCTAACTGCTACATCGCTGAGTAAATTTAGAACTTTAACACTACAAAACCATGGAACGCATTCATCAATTGCTTGACTTCTTTTTGCTGTTTTTAGGTGCAGAGCTGTTGTACAATAAAATATAATTAATTATAATTTGTCAATGAAATTTATATGTTTGTGGTTCTAATTATTGATATTTTTTAAATTTTTAATAGGAGAAAGTAGGCTAAATGGCAGGCATTTGTGTGTTTTTATTACCAATGCTAACCTTAAAGTAACCCTTAGTAGCTTTTTTGGCTTAGTCGGAAATTTAGCTCAGTGTTCTATTCAGTATTTATAAAGAAATGAGCTTAACGTTAAATATTAAATCGATAATAAACCAAATATTCCATTAATATGGTTGCAATTGCCATTTCACAATATCTCAAATACCAGTGGTAAAAAATGAAATTACTAGTGCAGTTAATGAGGAGTGCAGGAAACGACCTACAGATGGCGCTCCCAACTGATACGGTATATTTTTCGAAGACGTTCAACTGTCACAAGAACACAAACACCGATTAATGGCCAAATGTCAAGTAGTTTAGTATTAACAGCGGGTCAAATAAGTCTTCGTATTCCCGATTCAAAAAATGGATCAAACTGAAATTCGTGCTATGACTACAAACCTCATAACGAAGGGCTAAACTGTAACCACCATAGTAGCTACTATGGGCGGTGTCTTGGGGCACTACAAACAGTGTACAAGTGCGTCCTGATGTGGATGTCAAAGCTGTGAAGATGACCCCTGCAGTGGATGCCGGACAACCGAAATGTATTCTCTTTAATTAATTCCTAGCTTATTTTTTGTTCTCTATCGCAACATTCTTTCTTACCTTTCGTCGTATTTTCCTTGTTCATTTCTCTTAAGACTTCCTTGGCTAGACTGTTTCTTTGCTTGTTTCGTTTCACTATCAGGTCTTTGATCTCATGTTTGTTACTGCTTTCGTAGCTTCTTATGTTCTTTCTCTCCATTGTGTCCTCCAATTTAGTTTTGTATTAAGCTTCCTGCTGTTTGCACTGAGCTTGGTCTTGTGATTCGTACTTACCCTTTACTAGTGTTTGTCAGTTTGTCTGTCTTTGAGGTAGCTTATTCACACTTTAGCCCTAACGGGTCGGTGGTCGCGCATTCGGATTAAATTCAGTACATTAATGTCCTTTGTGACATCTCCCTCATCTGTGATAATGAAATCGAATTCGTTCTATCAAGTCCATTTGCTCTTCTCTTTGTTGGAGAGGTAGATGTTACTGTTAGCTGGTGTTTTCCAATAGAATTGACTAGGGTTTGCTTCCTGTCGTTTCTTACATCTATTCCAAGCTTTCATATGCAGTGTTCATTATGTTATGCTTTGCCGAGCTTCGAGTTTAAGTCTCCCATCAACAGTGCGAAGAAGGTTGTCTTCTAATTTAGGTTCTCGGAGGCTTTCTCGTAGAACTGTTGTGCTTCTTCTTCTGTATATACGGAAGTTGAGGCGAATACTTGTAGCCTATTACTTTTAGTGAGTACCTTTGTGTTAGTCTGAAAGTGGCGCTACTGTTGATTTCATTCACAGACAGTGACCGAACATACAACCCCGCAATCCCATGCCACTCAGTGGTCTAGGCTACTAGGAAACGGGGACGTTTTGATATAAGTGAGCCTAGAGGGCCTACAGGTTTCTATATCGCAGTTCGTATTGCATGCGCATTTGTTGATAGTACCAGCACCCCCCCCCCCCTTAGGTCATCTATCCCAGCATCCTTGACAGGGATCTTTTGCTATTTTTGCATTAATTCAAATATTCGAGTTAGAGACACTTAAGTTGTAATTGAAAAACGTTCAAAGGTCATAAACATAATAATAATTATTAACAAAATGTCGGAGTCCGGAAGAAATGAAGACAGATGAAGATAGAGACACAACTTTATGCAACTCAAATTTAACAAATCTTGATATATACCTACTCGTCAGATATGACCTTTTTCATTCATTAAAACAGGCAACGATCAGCTTTGCTCGTCGCAGGTAACGTGCATTATGAAGGCGACGTCGAACTAACCTCACCATAAATAATTAGACGTAAATCGCCGCGAGGAAGATCAGAACAGCACGTCACAATTAAATCGATGATGCGGTCAGGACATTTTCATCAATTACAACTTCGGCAGGTGGTTTTTTGTCCTCCAGATCGTGTGGAATTGATGACATTATCGGGCAGTCGATCGGCGCCCCGGATCATCTCCTGAGCCGAGCCTTAATTTCGGCTGCGATATTAATTGCTGCTCCGTTTCAATACAAAATATTGGGCTTGTTTCTGCAGGAGGTCATGTGGTCGATATGAAGTTGCTCGTTGAAAGATGATACCTGTACTACAAGGTGGGCGATTTTGCCTAATTTATGGGTTGCGTGTACAGGGTGCGGCACGAGCGCATGATGTATTTCGAGATGCTGCCACTTTTTTTATTTCATTGCAAGGAATCTAACTTTTGCCACTGGTTTTGCTCATGAAACGTAGCTTTGATAAGTCACCGACCACCAGTGTGGGTAGCAATTACGATTATTTATTTATGTACTAGTACTTATTATAATTATTTATGTCATGAAGTTGTCAATCTGTTGGAAATTGAGCTAATAATTGTGGCATCGAGCATATTATTGCCTTCAAAGAACATTCAAAGCAATTTTCAAACTTTCTTTTTGTTTTCAGTGGAATTTTCCGCGCAACTTTCTGTTACCGTGTTGGATTTTCACACAGTGTGTCTTTTTACAATAAGTAAATCTGCTTCTGAATAAACACAATTTAAAAAATATATACTGTTGCTGTTACGTTAACATGTTGAGAATAAAATCTCGAAATCGAAGAAGACTTGATAGGTGATTTCAACAAGTCGGTGTCATAGAGCATTTTCTTTTACAAAATGAAGATATTAAAAATATTAATAGAAAAGCAAGTCGATATATTTATTTTTTATTAGCAATTTTCATAGAAATGTCGACATTTTGCCCGCATTTTGGTTGTATGGTAATTTTAGAAAAGGAAAACCAATTTTAAAGAATGAAGCACTAATCTGAAATTCTTTTTGCTACTATACACATTGTCTGCAGGTACTAGGTACACACGGTAACTAGATGTAGACACTGTTTAAAAATTTAAGACAAACAAACCGTCCCTGTATCTAGTTACTGTGTGTAACTAGTACGCGCCGAAAATCTCTATGTGTCTGTCACTTTGGTTTTTCATCTTTGTAATCACAAATTAAGAATGTGATTGCAACTAGAAAATGATTTTTCTTACAGCCTGTCAAATATAAAATAGCGTTTTGAAGAAATGTTAAAATCTACAACGTAGACTCTTACGCAGTGTTGAATCCAGGGGGGTGACCGATCATATTTATTTTTTTTATCTATAAAAGAATGAGTAAATTGCGTGGAAATAGGTAAAAATACCCCCCAAAAGTTTTAGGATCTGTATACAGTGCCCGGCAACGATGCGGGGGTGGAAGCTATTTCTAAAACTATTAAAATTACATAAAATGCGCTAATATAAAAGTTGCAGGTAGAAAAATTGTGCACATAATGATAATGTTTTTATTGTACATGGCGGCTCACAAAAGTGTTACGTTATGTTATGTATAATACAAAGTTGTATGGGTCTAAAGTTAACGGTTTTGTGGAGAATAACGATTTATTTAATTTCAGGCAGCTGCCCTTAAGTAACAGGAAAGAATTAAATAGAAAAAACGTTGCCAAACAATTTTTTGTGTGAATTACCTTAAGAGTGAGAAATAGTACCTCTGAGTATCGATGCTATACAGAGTGTTCAAAATTTGCAAATTTAATAATTTGGAATTTTTTTACGGAACACCCTGTATATCTCGGTTTTTAAAGCCTGTTATTACGAGCTTTATTCTACTATCTTATTTCATATCGCTCAATTATACCGTTTATTCCATTATATGCGATTTAAAACATAAACAAACAATCTTAGCTTCTTTTAAGATATTTTATTTAAAGGGATAAAAAATAAACACCTTAAAAATAATAAATTAAACATGTTCTCCCAACATAACAAAAAACAAGGATTAAAAATAGAACTATTATTGATTCAAGAGATAAGAATCACGGAAAAACGGGTAAATTACATGTAATTATTTAGTATCAAAAGAAATTATATTAAATTTCCAAATATTTCTCCTTGTTTTTTTATAAAAGGGCTGATATAACTGATTTACGGTTAAATTAATTTTAGACATTATTACAAAATTAGTGTAAAACGGAGAAATTATAACAGAACCCGCAGTCCGGAGACGAGATGTAGAATCCCTGAGACTCCGCGTGACGCCCTGAGAGGTGGTCACCCTACTGGTAGCGGGCATCAGACCTATAAGCATTAAAATTTTAGAGACGCGCTATGTTATCTACTCAAATATTCACTTCATATTTAGTATCATTTTGAGCATATTTCTAATTTAAAAACTCGTGCAATACATCTACAGCAATTTCGAAGTATTGATTGGTGTTTAAATTAGTTTATAGTAGAGCATTTGAAATTTCCAATATTACTGTCATTAAGATCATAATTATTATCATATCTTGATTGATCAATGCGCGATTAATGACCGTCCAACTATAACCACCATATTTTCATTGAAAAAGTCTCGAAAAGGGCCAAACCATTTCCCATAGTGATGCCGTCGAGATGAGATAATTCTCGACCACTTTTCGTCTCGTTTCAAAATTCAAGATCAAGATTGGCATTTTCCGATCTCGAATATTCGATACGATATTAATAATTGGTATTTACAATATCGTTTTTTCAGCAGTATTTTTAAAGCTTGCGTAGAAACGAATCTGAATCAAGATCTTTTTAAGGAGATTTAGGCATTAAGACCCTACGGTTACCAAAGCCGGATTGGAGAATTGCAGTGGGATCAGCTTTCGACTTGTGTTGCCGTTCGAGTCCATACGAATCGAACGCACATATTCTAGGATCAGAGACTCGACTTCTGAGTCAGCGTCACTGCTTTGTCCTTTCAAGGGCAGTGCCATAAATAAGGGGAGTCCCAGGACTGTAATACATGGAGTACAGTATATTTAGCAAATTTAGAGCTACAACGGGTTATAGCAGGTAGTGAAACGATGCTAAAGTATTCGCATCCTCTTCATGCTATCTTCGTGTAGTATGTTCCTCGTACGCAATCAACGCATCGATGATTTGTCATATTTAGAACCACATCATCATCATCATCAATCAGCTCATCTGCGTCCACTGCTGGACATAAGCCTCCCGTAGTTTAATCCATTCTTGCCGATCCTGTGCTGTTTTCATCCAGTTTGTCCGAATTCTCTTGATATCGTCGGACCATCTTGTTGGTGGTCGTCCTCTGCTGCGATATGCGTCTTGGCGCGGTCTCCACTCCAGAGCCTTTTTCGTCCAACGTCCGTCCGTAAGTCTTGCCACGTGGCCCGCCCAGTTCCATTTTAGGGTGGCTATCCGTTCCACAGCATCAGTTACTCTAGATATTTCCCTCACATTTTTGTTTGATACCTTGTCTTTCAGAGAAATGCCCAACATTGATCTTTCCATCTTTCTCTGAGCAATGCGTATCTTGTTCACAGATTGCTTTGTAAGAGAGAGAGTTTCGGCTCCGTACGTAAGCACAAGTAGCACACACCACATGCTTCCCCATAAACTTTAGAAAATGTCGAAATGAGCCCCAACCCTGTGTATGCTGTACTCAGATGTTCAGTGTGTTATATTTTAAAATTGTATGTGGCGAGCAGCAGTGGTGGAATGATGGGAAGGAAAAGCGACACTCAGTTTGGAGTTTCATCCACTGTGTAAGAATTCTAAGCGCTATGGGTGTGTATATACGTGTATATTTCGAGATTGAGATCGAGAAGGAAACATTGATATCAGAAGAAAAAAAGCAGATCCACACAAAAGGTACGGCCTGACTATTATAACAAGGTACGGAAAAATACGTCAAATTGATATCAAGGCACCCTAGGCCTAATCAATTACATTTTTTAAATAATTTCCGAGTTAATATCTCTGTTCTGGTATTTCACATTGTTTCTTATTCCGTATAGTTTCTGGTAACAATATTCTAGATAACGATCTTAAGCATCACGAAAGTTTATAGTTTTTATTTAATGATATTTTTAACTAATCATTATCTTCGAACCTTCTCACAGTATTGTACATACTATATTCCAGTCATCTGGATTTTTCCTTCCATTTTTAATTAGTAATGTGAGTATGTCTACTTGTATTATCTTGTATCGCTTCACTGAAGTATTCTACACCTCAACAACTGATGTTCCACACTGTACTTATTATTTGTTCTTCTTTATCTTTAATGATCATGTCCATCTTTCTCTTACTTCCTAAATGTATTTGGCCCCTTGTTATCGCTTCGGTTTGCAACATTTTGAGCTTCCTTTACTATACTATCTATGTACTCTCGCTTGTCACATCCATACGCTTTCTTGATTTCTTTGCTTAGTGGTAGTTTTGAACTACCTCTATATAGATGGATATTTGTTAACTCAATTAGATGGACACCATTGTAACACTTAAAGAAGTACTTTTGTTTTTAGTTTAACAGTTACCTGTGTAGTGTAGGTTGATTTAATATTATGTCTGCATGCTCATCAGCTCTAATCCCCATTTCCGTCTTAAGTGCATTTACTCATGTATAGTTTTGCATGTTAGTCTGGGAACAAGACAAGTTGTCTCTAGAATTCTCCATGCAACACCAAACACGTCCAAGACGATATAGACTGGCTGCGGTTGCAGCCACAAAAATTTTCTCCGGGATAGTTTGTTCCCTTATTCATATATGCAATTAAAATAAACACACACGTCAATTATGCCTGATGAATAATTAATGCCAGGTAAACAAATTGCGGAAGCTTGTCTTGTAAAACAATAAAAATATACATATGCTCCAGTTTTTCCTCCGCTCTGTGACTTCGCCTAGCTCAAGCTGCGTGTCAGTCAGAATAGTGTCAATTCCTCACATTCAATGCTAATAGCTCAGCGCAATAGCGTATTTACGCCGCTATATGATGTGTGTATACAAACAATTATACATAATACATATAATTACTGCGCCACGCTCGGCTGCCCGGGATACATATCTAGCAGCTGAAACGGGATTAAGTGGCATAGCTTGGATCCATCTTCCAACGAACCTCGATGAAGTTATACAAATATCAATTTGAGGATGGGTGTGGAGGCATTATCGCACAATGCCGCAATTTAACATGCTCTTTCGCGCTGGCTTGGCCATATTATTACGTAATTATTCACAGGAAGAATTTACGACAACATTGTTCGCATTTTTGCTGCTCCAAGAAATTATCCGCACTTGCTGCTTTTCATAAATTTTCCGAAACAGTAGTTGCGCACTCCTTCCTTTATGGCCCTCTTGTTATGCATTTGCCGTTTTTATGGAGTTGTTAATTACCAGTAGATGCATTTTGCGAACAATAACGACCTGCATCTGCAATGATTTATGGAGTGATTTGGAAAACGCCCTACGCCACTCCCCATGAACGAATGCTTCACTGCTATAGATTTGGAGATCTATGAAATTCAACAAGATCAACAATATCAAAAGAAATGATTGATAATACATCAGCTTTTACTGTACTTAGAGGTCTAGGGGGTGTCTAAATACATATTAAACATAGTTTATTGCAATAGAAAACAAAGAAAGGTTACCTACATCGGCCACATCCTGCAAAGGGATAATTATTAAAAACAATAATGCAGTCCACAATAGAAGACGAAATAGCAAGGCGAAAGATCAGATTCATGATTAAGGAACATTCGGAATTGGACATGTGGACATAGAATGTTCAAAAAGTCTCTTGCACATGAAAAGGACGTAGTCAAACAGGTGACAACCCAAAAATAGTGCTTGAAGATCGATAGATATTCGGCATCTACTTCAATGGATTCTCAGTGATACCACAAGCCTTACGTATATGAACTTGGGTATCCACAGCATGTATGTAAAAAAAGCTGGAGAACACGACGAAGGAGATGGAAAAGCTCAACATCTCAGCCCTAGGAATTAGTGAGATAAGGTGGCTCGGGACGAGAATGCAAATGATTGACACTTATGTCGTCTACTACTCGTTTACTACTCGTCGTCTCCATAGAGATACAGCCAGCTGTAATAGGCTTTGTTCCTGTATCTGACAAGGTCTTTCAATTGCTACTCTGATAACATCTTCAGGAAAGCAGAAAGCGACATAGAGTGTTGCTCAATAAACGGATGTACATGGGACCATTCTGTTCGTCGATAACGAGGAGGGACTGCAACGATTCTTAGATCGTTTTCTGATAGTAGACTGACCGTTAAGAAGACCAAGAGTATGAAGAAGGACCCAGTAGCAGACATATGTATAACGGCGAGATCTGATCAACTTTAGACGGTCGCCCTGATGAAGTATCTCGCATATACAGTTGGAGACCTCAAAGTGTGCGTTCTTCATTTTTATGTTTTCTCAATTCTCCACTACAGCGCAGAGTAGACCTTTACGGAGGTCAGGCTGAGGCTACCGTTTAAGACGTGGTGATACCCCCGCGTACTATAAATCAATTGGATCGAGCGTAAGGAATGCGTTATGAGGAGGATAGAGAACGGAACCACTTTAATGTAGGGGAAGGTCTGCGGTAGGCATAATAGAAGTATTCCCTGACTAAAAAACTTACGTCAGTGGTACGGTCTCTTATCTAGTGTTCTCTTGAGGGCAGTCGTAGATAACGTAGCCGATATGATAGACAACATCCAGAGACGAAGATGGCACAGAAAAAAATTTTTTTTAAAGAAGAACATAAGGAATAGGTTCACACAAAGCAGAGAATCTTGGAAAACAATTTACAGGATCATTAAATTTATATATGATCTACTTATATCATTGATGGTACACCAAAGCTTGAAAAATCTATCTCAGATTGTCTCAATTAATGAAAAACATGGACGAATGGAAAATATTCTTCAGGTCGGTCACTACTAATAAGAGTAACAAAGAAAACTGCAATGCAACTGTCACGAGTACATTAAGGAGAGTATACGGAAAATTTCTGTCAATAATTTATTTTGGCTATCTCAATAAATGACAAAAACAGCCTTCATTCAAGTGAAAGACCTCCTCTGTCGATCCGAAGAAATCATGCGGCGGTGTTTCACTAAAACGATTTGAGAAGTTGGGGGCATTGTGTTTCGCCAATTAAAAATACAGCTGGAACAAACCTTAGAAACATGGAATGAATATGCCAGAATATAAATATACCTACCCTTAAACGATATCATACTATATACTACCATAAATGTAATCGGAATCTAGCTTTGTTTTTTTAAAATTAAATTAATCTCTAATCTCTAATCTCTAATCTGAAATGGGGTGGGTATCTACATCCTACCAATTTATTATTTTGATTTGTCTAATCATTTTCTAATATACTGGCTTTTAATATAAATTGTTCTTGTTTTCTATTAAATGAAATCCTTTAAACACTGCTTATTTAACCACTGAGATCACTATAATATGGCATTTTTAAAGTATGTGTATGTATGTATGTATTATCTGTAACCTCATTTACCTTGCGGTGTCGAGGCTGGTGCTATATGCGCTGGCATCTGGCGGTACAATGATCAAAGTAATGGGAACTAAACTCAAACGTCAAATATGGGATCTAACCGCACATTTAACTAAACAAGTTGGATTAAAATGTTAATATGCGTTGCCTAGGTGATAAAAAACGCAAGTAAAGAGACGCCACTTTAATAAAATACTCAAGGGACGCCACGAGCGGAAAAACACAAAAAGTACGCCACAGAAAATTCCTTGTTTTGCTTTCAAGATAAATAATTTTCTGACCTTGTTTTGGCTTCTGCGATGGATATTTGAGTCTAAATCGGGCCTGCAGCAAGTTCCGCGAGGAAATGGACCCCTTATTCTCCGTCGTCATCTGCTTGCAGCTATTTCGCTTCTGTTTGTCCCCAACTCAGGTCCTTTGCCCCACACCTAGGGCTTCGCTGTTTTCCACGAAAGTCGCTGCCTACCTCAAGCTTCCAGGGATCCAATTAATCTCACTAAGACCTCCAAATCTTCCCGAAAAACACCAGCTACACTTGAAGCACTGTACACTGTACTAAATTGAAACACTCTTTATAATTGCAAAATGGGTATTTATTAAATTTTAAATTAAGTTTTGTGGGGAAGCTAAAATACACACCCAAAGCTGGATTTTGTTTCCCCTAATTGTCATTGTTTACATCGATCTTACATTGTTAGTATAAAATAAACGCTTGCTCTGCTTACAATTCCATATTCAAGTCAAGGCTGGCGCTATTTTTACTACATTTCACAAATTCAAATTATTTCAAGGCCAGTGCTATTTTATACAATTGAAAATTCAAATTAGCACATTTATGGAACATTTTAAAAATTATTCTTGGAATGTTTGAATTATTAGGAGAGCTGTGATAATGATAAACGGCATATTATGAGATCGAAATACAATATCTAAATTAAATAACCAGAACATTTTAAATATAAAACTAAGAGGTACCGATGGGGCCATAATTATATATAACAGCGATAAGATAACATGAAAAGAAAATAGAATGATGAAGCAAGAAAGAGATAACCATACAAAGAATATTTTAGGAGGCATGTTTAGTTAATATACGTATATCATAACTAGCAAGATGCCCGTTCTTCGTACGGACTACAAATGTTTGTTTTTTCTTCTAAATCTCAAATGCATTCTAGAGTGTCCCCCTCCTCCATCACTCAATACGCTAAACAGTTTACCACTTTTCGCCTCTTAGGGGTGCAATTTATTAAAAAAATCAGCCCGTTTTATACTGAAATGAACCCACAGCGAAAAATAATTTTAACTTCCTACTTCTATTCAGTTTTCCCTTTTTACCGGTTTAAGGGTGAAATTTAAAAAACCCTTAAAAACTTTTTCTAAAGATTTAAAAATACATCTATATGCCAAAAAAGAATGATCTAACTCAACAAACACAGGAGATACAATGGGTTCTATACTTCACCCCGAATTCAAATTCGCACCTTTTGAGGGTTGATTAGGGCAATGAAATGTGGTTTTAGACATTTGCATTGGATAGCTACTCATGCAAACACCAAGTCGATATCTTACCGGGCCTAAGAGATATTGTGGAATTCGTGAAAACATAGTTTACCCCTTTTTACCCCTTTAGGGGTACATTTTTCAAAATCACTTAAACCATTTTTTAAATATTTTAAAAATATATCTATATACCAAAACAGACTGATCTAACTCAATAAACATAGGAGTAACGAAGGGTCTTTAATTCACCCCCTACCCTTTTTCAGTTTTTCCTCCTTTTACCTCTTTAGGGTTAAAATTTTCAAAATCCCGTACACCTCTTTCTAAATATTTTAAAAATACATCTACATGCCAAAAAAGAGTGTTTTAACTCAATAAACATAGGAGATATTTAGGGTACTTTAATTCAGCCCCAATCCAGACTTGAACCTTTAGGGGTGGATTAGGACAAAATCGTAAAATACGTTTTTAGGTATTTGCATTGATAATCTTTGCAAGTAGACACCAAGTCGCTATCTCATCGGGTCTAAGAGATATTGAGGAACTCGTAAAAACACATTTCACCCCTTTTCACCCCCGTAGGGGAGAAATTTCAAAATATCCCTTTTAACCCATTTTATTGTGAAATGGAACTCAAGGCGAAAAAAATTAATAAATTTAACCCCCCCCCACACCTTTTCAGTTTTTCCTCCTTTTACCCCTTTAGGGTTAACATTTTCAAATTCCCTTAGACCCCTTTCTAAATATTTTAAAAATCATCTGTGTGCCAAAAAAGACTGTTCTAACTCAATAAACATAGGAAATACTTAGGGTTCTTTAATTCACCCCCAATCCACATTTGCACCTTTAGGGGTTGATTAGGGCAAAATCCTAAAATACGTTTCTAGGTATTTACATTGATAATCATTGCAAGTAAACACCAAGTCTATATCTTATCGGGTGTAGGAAATATTGAGGAATTCGTGAAAACACATTTTACCCCTTTTCACCCCCTTAGGGGTCGAATTTCAAAACATCCCTTCTTAGCACTAGAGTGGCTTCAAAGCAAGAAGTACATAGGCGTGGCTACAGTTATGCGCCAATAGACGGTATCAGTGGCGTAGCAATAGGAATTTTTAGGGAGGCACATTAAAATTCCCATTTTAAAGGAAAACTTTTCATGCTGATTTATTTTTGGTTTCAAATGCTAAATAAATTAGCATGTCATAAGAAGTACAAGCTCTACTAGAAGCTCGCGAGGCCGCCTTCCTCTAAACGCTTTCCGCGGCGGGAGGACTCGCCGTGCGTCATCCGCTCCATTCCGCGCGAGGAATTATTACTAAATTTTCCCGTTTTGCTGTGAATTTTTGTCAAAGATGTGCATGGAACTTCGCCATTTGGTCGTGGCAGCATTTCAGACAACAGCTGGGAATCTGGCAGAGGGCGCAGGCCAAAGGCTCTTGAATACGCGTGTGACCTAAGAAAGTTCGAATATGGCGCTACGGACAATAAATGACTAACCCCAATGCGTCATGTAGCTACCAGACTGTAAGGTGCTCGCCCAAACCCCTTTTTGATATTATTAACGGGTTAATAGTCACGGAAACATGTAAACAAAATGACGCGACGAACGGCAATGAACTGAATACAACAGCGGAAATCACCTTGTTGAACGTAATGGACTCGTCCGGACGTTTCTAGCGTTCTGCGCATCTATGACGCGGTGTACTTTACAAACTGAAAGACTTCTACCTTACGTAACAAACCGAACCTTCCACCCAAATTTCAAGTTTTTAGTGCCAGTGGTTTCGGCTCTGCGTTGATTAGTCAGGGTTGTGACTTTCCTTTATATACAGGGTGTTAATTAAGTACGTAGACAAACTTTAACGGGTGATTCCTTGATCAATTCTAAGATAAAAAGTTCATACAAACATGGGACCTAAACGGCTTCGTTTTCGAGATACAGGGTGTTGAAGTTTAAACAAAAACAGTTTTTTTCAAAAAATTGAAAAACGGATAGAGGTATTCTAATGAAACTTGGTGTAGGTTAGTATTTCATAAAGTAGCATTGTTCAGTCAAAATAAATTTAATTTATTTCCACCAGCGGCGTGCATCGGGGCGATCTCAGTTACATTATTTTAGAAAAGTCTGATACGCCACTGTTTTGTAGAAAAAAGTTTTGTAGCTATTGTAAGATTGTGTTTTATTAAATAACATTTTTTAAAAGCTTCCTTAAACTGTATTTTGAAAACGAAGCCGTTTAGGTCCCATTAACGTCCAATGTACGAAATTGCTGTTACAGATTTTTCCATTTTTCTCGCAAAATGTTTATTCTATCAAAAAAATAAAAGATACATCTTTTGTATAGTTTCAATGGGTGAAGCAAAAAAACTTGTCGTATTGACTAAAAAACAGTGGCGTACCAGATTTTTTTGAAATAAGGTAGCTGCGGTGGCCCCGATGCACGCCACTGGTGGAAATAAATTACATTTATTTTGACCAAACAATGCCACTTTATGAAATACTAATATACACCAAGTTTCATTACAATACCTCTAGGCGTTTTCCAGATTTTTGAAAAAAAAGTAATTTTTGTTTAAATTTCAACACCCTGTATCTTGAAAAGGAAGCCGTTTAGGCCCCATGTTTGTATGAACTTTTTATCTTAGAATTGATCAAGGAATCGCCTCTTAAAGTTTGTCTACGTACTTAATTAACACCCTGTATATAGATTAAAATAAGCGTTAAGCTTCCTCAAATATTTGGTTGTATGTTTATCTCTTTCTTACTCAAGCAATGCATTCTATTTTCTTGTTCATGTTATCTCATTTTGTCCCCATAGGTATACTCGTAATTCCGTGGAGTAGCAAGGCATGGCAAATTAAAGATAAAGCAGAGCGAATATTAAAAGCCACGGAGACGAGCAGCTGTCAAATCAATTATAGAAAAAACTAGTCGCCAAGGTAACCCAACTGACATAGTGCGGTCACTCACAACGAAGGCGCGAGGATCACCTTATAAGGAAGAACACGCAGAAGAAGAACACTGATGAACGGTGAACAGGAGAGAGGAAATAAAGAAAATGATGAGAGGACGGGAAATGAAAGAGGACTGCTGAATTTATAAAGAGTGGTGGAGAATTGGATCCAGAAGACACCAGGAGACATCAGGAGATGTTATGCACCTACTCATACTTACATCTGCTTAGATCTGTTCAAGCTTCTTCATGTCTCCTTAATCTGCTCTACAAAATAAAGACACTGCTACCATATCAGTGCCACCTTACTATTGAATTCCTGCCTAGCAGAGCGCTTAGTTCAAAGTAAATTCGCTAACAAAGCCTTCCACTTCCAAATAAAGGTAGGCGTTCCTCAAGAAATCGTTCTAGGACCTCTTCTACATGTACTATATATTTATGACCTTGCAACCACTGCACAAACACGCCTGGAGATGTTCGCCGATGATACAGCAAGCTTTCCTTGGAGTGACAATACACATGTTTGATAAAGTGGAAAATAAAGGTCAGTTAGCATAAATCGGGCAAATCAAATATCGATGTAATTCAATGGTTCCAAACAAAATACTTCATAACGACTGCAATTAAAGAAAGAGCAGTCAGACAATTATGGTACCCTGAAAGTACCTATATCAAAATCTAATAGTTAACCCCCTAATGAAAATACCTGAACACTTAACAAACTAAATTACAAGCGCCACCGGTGGGTGTCTACTCCACATGTCTGTATCGTAAAGAACATAAAATTAGGTCATAGAATTAGTGTAACTATTGTGATTGCTGATAAAGGTGCTATCTAAAATAAATATCTCCTGTGGACTTTCCTCAACTTCTTCGAACATTTCTTAACGTGTTTCTTCACAGTGTGGTAGATTTTTAGAGATCTTCCCTTTCTAGTACTTTTTTTTACTATACATTTTCTATTCTTTAGATTTGTTGTAGTATTTAAATATATATATTTTTAAATTCTGTTTTCATTCCTGCTTCGGATGAAGGTCTACATCATGCTGATAAATTATGACATCCACGATATTATGCAATTTAATGTTGAGAGAATAGGTCACTTCTTTTTATAAAATACTTCCTCATGGCGTTGATTCTATCGTTTAATTCTTTAATATTTAGTAATTAGCTATAACTTTTGTAAAAAAAAAATCAATAAGTATAGGTTTCCAGTCACAAAATGAAGTTTTTACAGGCAGTAAAAGAAAGTCGTGTGATGGCTACTCTAATTTCGTTGAATGACAATGGGAACCCCTTATTGCAAAACATAATTTGATAAACCTACTTTAAGTATACATATAACTTCATTTACATGGTTTACGTGTTTAAAGAATGTTTACTTCTATATTTATAGGTAAATTACCTTTTACTTAACAATAAAAATTAATGTTCAGTCAGATTTTCACATAATATAGCTAAATTCAATAAACAGTGAATTTATCTAAAACCCAAAAAATCCGAAAAAACCCACTGGGCAGATAATTTCTGAAAAAACTCGGGTTTTTGCCAACCATGGTAATGTTTCGTTAAGTTATACTACTTATGTTTCAAGATTCGTTTATAAATGTTGGCCTATATACTTGCAGAAAATTTTTCTTTAATAGCTTGTATCTTACAGGGGCCAGTTCTGCAAATTTGTGTAATCTTTTGGCACTTTTTTTCATTGATAACGTCACAATTATGATTATGACCACGTGCATTCCCTGTCATTATCTTTGATCAGTTTCCCCTACAGGGTTCTTCGAAACTTTTGTTGTCTCGGGATCATTGGTTTATCAATATTAGAGAAGAACTCAGAAGAACCAATTTTTATTGTGCCGGCGAAACTTTAGCACTCTAATCTTTGCTCTGATTCTTTCTATTACATACATTTGGTAGTTTTTTTGCCTTTTTATATTTAAATATCGTCTGCATTGTTCTTCATTTTATGAATCTCTGTTTTTACTTCTGCTTTGCGTTTCTTTAATTTTATTTCAGCTATAGACCTTGGCATTTATTCAATTTTTAAATTTCATTCAGATTCGTTTCCAAGTTCTCGATGCTTCTCTGTACATTTTGGAATTTCCTTTATGTCTTTGTCTTTTTTACCTTATACGCTTTTATTTTTACCCTCTCTCTTCTATTGTGCTTCTCTCTCTCTCTCTCTCTCTTATTGTAGTTTTTTTTGTACCAAGTGGTGCTCTTTCTAATTATATTGTATGCATTTCTGCTGTTAAGTTGATGATTGCTTCCTATTTTGATTTCTTTGTTCGCTGTTCGTGCAGGTAGCATATAAAAAGTGCAAATACCAATGTATGGTTAGGTTATTCCTAATATAAATTTTTAAATATTTGCAACAAAACGAAAATGCAAGGAAATCGTGTCTTACGAGCTTTCTGGGGTACTTCACTCCTCAATTTGGTAGTAGAGGTCGTCGTATAAGATTATAAGATAATATAGACAATAACCGTCTAGACTCTAGATCACCTGGAATCAATTTTAGGCAACATTCGTTTCACGCAGAAAGTAAGTAGCACAACCAGTGGTGTATTGGAGCCGGCTAGCACCGGCTCGACGAGCCGGTACCTGTTTTTCCCAGACAGCTCGCGAGCCGGCTTTAGAGTGATTTCTGAATTCGTAAATTGCAGGAGATTCGTTTTTATATGCAGTTTTATCTGCAAGGACAACACTGCTCTTCATTGAATTCCAAAAAATAACAATCTGAGCAACTGTAAACAGCTCTCAGCAAGTGATTTGCACGTTATCGCCTAGCTACCTGCTTGGGGTTGATTGACCGTTTTGTAGCCGGGCCGGTTGGTCAATATAGGCATTCACGAACCAAGTATTGTAATCGCGAAAAAATCACCTTCCGAGATTCCTTTAGATCTTCACATATCAGAGTGCCTAGATGACGAAAAACAGGTTTTCTCAATTCCGTCTGTCTGTCTGTCTTTTGGCAGTATAGAGAATTAACCCTTAAGTACTAACGTTACGTCTGAGAGACGGTAATGTTCGAAGCGCGTGTAATATATCCCCCTCCAGTTAATATTTATGGTTGATCCTTCATCTAACTTCAAACTACCTAAAAATAACTCAGTTTTTAAAATTTCGCTGCGGTGTGATGTTTTGTGCGGAAGTTATTTGTATTTAAAAATAAATACCGTCTCAGAGACGTCACGTTAGTTTGCACGCTACTATTTTTGCATGATGGATCAAAAACCAACTTGCTTTAATACGGTTAGATCAACAGACAGTTGCTTGAGCAGCAAGTGCTCCAGTAGTATAATGAATTAGACAGTGAGGAAAGTAAGGGAGAACATAATATTGATGAAAATTCTGCTATACTTAGTGACCCTAATGTGTTCATCGTGCACTAATTCTGTATAGTTTTAGGATGGTGTGAATTTTTATACGTATTTTGTTTCCTACTTTTTTTTAGTTAATTTGTGTTAGAATACCATTGTCTGTTGAAATATGTTTGCTGATAATAAAAAAATATATTCAAAATTGCCTTTTTCTGTAATTAAGTTAACACCTACAAATTTAAACACGGTTTTCTATTTGACTCTGTAAATGCTAATATTTTTATGAATTTATATTTTTTATGTGATTAAAATACGCTTGATACATCATTGCATAGTACCTACTTTATGTTTAAAAAAATAGTAATAAATTCTTAAATAACTATATGCCCGTCTCTTAGACGTCATGTTAGTACTAATGCACCACAACAGAAACGTTAGTACTTGAAGGTTAAAGAATTATCTGCATTGGTTTATTGATGTAAAAAATATAATTAATTTTCTTAAGACATTCCCGGCGTGAAGGTTAAGCCAGCTGAAACCCGACGATACTAACAGTTCTCCGTAGAGTAGTAAGGAATTGGTCAGCATCATTTGTTAGCAGTCGCAAGCGCCGCGGTTCAAATCCCTACGGTAACCGATTTTTTTATTTGAAAATGTATTTAATTTATTAGAAACGTTAAGATATTTTTAGTTCTAACTTAATTTCATTTTTAAAATTATTTAGTGTCACAATGTCGACTAGGGAAGTTCTGGGTAAAGCCTTTTACAGATTCTTTTATAGGTAACTATTAAAGAAGATCCCTTTGTAATGAGTTGCGAAAGAAAGCAAACGTCGTTGAAGTCTTACTTTTTAAAACGAGTGAAGCTGGTAGATGATAACAATGAAACAGATCATAGGCCAAATGAAGTTTCTGAAAGTGCATCACCGCCAGCGGCGCCAGCTACAAAGTTTGACTCTTTTGTGGAAGTTCCGAATGATGTGAAGACATCTACGGAAATAAACGAAAATGCTGCTAAACCTTCTTGACCAATATATGGATGACTGAAATGTGAGAGAGCAAGAAACGTACTTACCCGTGGATTGTTAGCAAAGATAAAAAAAGTGGAAGCATAAATGTACGACTTGAAAATATATAAATATATTTGACTATGTAAAAACGTTTATTAAAATTTTTGTGCTCGTCGCATCGTTTTGATATTTGAATAGCACTTTCCGGTTAACCAGTTGATTCTTTTGTTGCTTGGATCCGTGTTATAACTGGCTTGTATTCCTTTTTACTCTTTTTGTAATTTTGGCCGGGTTTGCAGACTGTTGGAGCTTTAACCTGTTTATATCTATACCTTTCAGAGCATGTAATTGATACATTTTATAAAGTAACGTTTTGCTGAGTTTATATTTCTGGCTTTAACGAAGTGTTTATTTTGTGTTTTTGAGCTAACTTCATCTGTTATTTTTATTCTCTCAAGGAAATTGTCTAAATATCTAAAAATGTTTAGGGAAATGTCGGGTTGTTCGATTAGTTTTTATGCTTAAAAGTGTAATTCAATAACATATTTCATGTACAGTTACTGAAGCAGAAGGTACTTGCTAAGTTTTACGACGTGGAGATAAACATAAATAAAGTAGCTGCAGTTTTCCCATCCGGAACCAGACAGCAAGTCATGCAAATCGTGCGTTACAGTAACCACATTTGTTCTTGCTAATTAGCAGCTGGATACAAGTGCATAATGCATTTTCAACATTATACGATCCTTATACAAGCCTATATTTTGTACCGTGAATGTAGCGCGTTGTACTTCTCCAGGGTAACACAGATATGTAATTAACGCGCCGTAAAAATACCCATGGCTAATCATAGGACACTCCGCAGTTAATAAAAGCACAATGGGGCCGCTCAAACATTGTTTACCAATTGCAAGAATGCAAACGCGATTATGAATGAGGGTAATTCCGGCGAGCTGCTACAAAGTGTGCACTAAGTTGGCGTGGCCGCTGAAACGGCTTCTCCCCGATGTGGAAGTGCGTGCGCGACAGGGACGAAGAGCCTCCCGTGCGCCGGCTCTGGAGCCCACTTGGAGCTATCATATCCGCATATACGCTCATACTCATGGATAAACAAAGTGCACGTTCAATGAATCTGCAAGCGCAGCTGAGTGCATTGTTGTGCTGAATGCTGCAGCCCACTCCTCGCTATCTGCAAGACACCGGACACCTTCGAGGACCGGATGTGACACACGGCCCACGCTCCGGCACCTTGCACTGCTACCTTATCGCTGATTAGTACACTCGCTTTATTATGGGAACGGTGTACAAGGTGTGCGATCATGTCGTCCGAGATAAGCTGGTTGCAGCCTTTGTCCATCCTTGGCCGTTGCTGGCCCAAAATTTAAGACACAGAACTTCCATTAGGTACCTGACGCTGGGCGCTGTTCCAAAGTGAATTTGATGGCAGCGATGGTATCTTCGAGACGTGCGTTTTAATTTTGCTATGGTCAGTGTGGAAGGGTTAAGGTTATACGAGGTATATGTAGGAATTTCTAGTTCTGCAACCCAATCGGTACTATCTTTACTAATATAATTTGATTTGTATTCATTTTTGCTGAAAACAATTATTCTATTGCCAATAACATTCTTTTTTTAATAATAATAAATATGCGAACGTCAAAGAGACAAAAAGTGCTAGAATGCAATTGTCTCGAGGCTCTTCTTCATCTTTCTTGATAGTTCTACAACCCTCAGTAGAGGTTGACTGACCTATTTACTTCATAATGTTCCTCCACTCTACTTATGCAGACGCTTCCATTCTCCAATGTATCATTCCCATAGATCTAAGGTTGCTCTCAACTTTCCACATCTCTTTATTACTAGGATATCTACCACTTGCTCCTAGTACTATTTTCTAACTTCATCCAAAACATGAGGTGACATCATTATCTTCTTCCAATCTCAATTCATTCATTTGATGCGCATCGAAATGTTACTGTTTTATTTAACAGACCATTTTGACCCATAGCTTTGTTATTACTTCCAATGGTTTCTCTCCAGTACCATTTTTCTCCAATTCTCTACATCTTTTGCGTGCAGATTCCTCTTAATATCCCCCAACCACTTTTTTCGGTATCATTTCTTTCTCCTGGCTCTCTGTGTGGCGTCAATCACCTTTTTGGCCCTTCTCGTTTCATTCATCCTGGCTGTATAGATTATAAAATACCTTGCCTGTGAAGAACGTGGTTGGTTTTGAACTGGTTAATAAAATCGTATCCTTGGTTCTTTATTAAGAAATAGTGGAGGCATCGAAGATACAGTGCGACAAAAAATAATTGCCAACCACTAACTCTCCGTCATTACTAAAAACACAAAAGGTAGTTCAACACAACAACTAATATTCCCCATATCACAAATCGTTAAAACCCTTCACCACACAAATACTTAACAACTGCTAAATACTTATTTCGACAGCCAAGCTGTCATCATCAGTAGCTACGAAACTTACACAGCAAAATGGCAACGATATGCTATTGACCAAATCACAAATGGAATCACGTATTTAGCAGTTGTTCAATATTTGTGTGGTGAGGGGTTTTAATGATTTGTGCTATTTTCAAACCATAGTTACATACCAGTCAGAAACACGGACGCTAACAAGATCCCACGCCGTAGCTTTTGAAAAATGGGTATACTAGCCCATCATCAGCGGGGGTCTGGACACAACGCCCACTGGTCACAAACCCCAACTCAGAATTTGGTCATAACGCCCAACTTCGATTCTGGTCACAACGCCCAACTTGGTCACAACGCCCAATTTTGATTTTGGTCACAACGCCCAACTTGGTCATAACGCCCAAAATCGATATTGGTCACAACGCCCAACTTGGTCACAACGCCCACCGACGCCTGTTATAGGAGAGAGCTATCGACGCCACTTAAACCACCGTTTTGGTCATAACGCCCAACTTTGATTTTGGTCACAACGCCCAACTTGGTCACAACGCCCAATTTCGATTTTGGTCACAACACCCAACTTGGTCACAACGCCCAATTTCGATTTTGGTCACAACGCCCAACTTGGTCACAACGCCCAATTTCGATTTTGGTCACAACGCCCAACTTGGTCACAACGCCCAATTTCGATTTTGGTCACAACGCCCAACTTGGTCACAACGCCCAACTTTGATTCTGGTCACAACGCCCACTTTGGATTCTGGTCACAACCCCCACTTTTGATTCTGGTCACAACGCCCAACTTGGTCATAACGCCCAAGTTTGATTTTGGTCACAACGCCCAACTTTGATTTTGGACATATCGCCCAGGCGGCACAGAAAGTAAAATGAATAATAATAAATTAAACTTTTAAGGTGAGGTAATAGGTAGGAACATTTTTCAAGTTCCCGTAAGTAGTATTAATATTATTTATTTTTCATAATAATTGAGTGGCGTAATGCGTTGTCCAAAAAGTTTCTAAATTCGGATTATAACATATAAAGTTGTATTTTTTATATGGAACTCATAGTTAGCTGTGGCATTATGAGACATATGTCGTATGGGATCGATTTATTAATTTTCACTACTTTATAGCAACAATTCACAATTTTTAATATTTCGTCGTTTTCTAGTTGAAAACTTGTGCCATTTAGAATATACGTGACTAAACAAAGTTTTTGCGTTGTTACAATACCACCGTTTGATTGACAGAATTAATCACGTTTGATTGTTGCTTATAATATTATAGTGTCCTTCATATATCCATTTTATCAGAACATTTTATTGTCCATTAAAACCTCTGCAGTTTCTCAAATTAAAAATGCATTTGCAAAAATGTAAATATTCTACTTCTATACAAAGGAGGTTCGAAAATATGAAAATGATTGAAGAAAAAAGTACTCTTATTTTTCAAAATACACAAAAATGTTAATTGGAAGTATTTGTTATAACATATCTATTAATAGTTATTTAACAAACAAGTATGTTAATGAGAACGATTAATAATCGAGACATTTTATTGCGCGAGCGCTAGCGAGCGAGTTAATTGTAGATATTATTAATCGCCGATTAACATACGAGTTAGTTACAATATTTTTACGTTGATCGTACATTATTAATTTGAAGAGAATCTAATTTTATTCCATGAAAAGAATTTGACACTTAAAGTTTTGACATTAATGGTACCGGGTGACCATAAATGGTCGTGATTTTTTTCTTAGGTTGGCACTGTTTATGTTGGTGACATTGTAAGTCTATGTTAAATATGAGGTTAGCAGGTTAGGTTTTGAGTCAGTTTGTGTCAAAACTGACGCAAAACCTAACCTGTTAACCTCGAATTTGACATACACTTACAGTTCCACCAACATAAACAAATTTTTAAAATCGTTTATTAATAAAAAATCATTCGTTAATAAGGGTCATTAATATACGATTCTCTATAGCTTGTTTCACTCTGACTATGCAGTACAGAGAACATACGACAATGTTATTTAAAGGCAAACTTCGCTTGCTGCGTTGCTGCTTGTAGACCGCACTCAGGTATACTGTATGCTGCTCTTTTCAAATTGACGCAGAAGCGACAAAAAGGGTTTACTTCAACAAGGTATTAACAAATAAGCCGATTGCAATACAAAAGGCGGATTTATTATGATTGACGTCTTCGTGTTCAGTTTTAAGCAACTTGCTATCCCTGTATACTGCGTAGTCAGAGTGAAACGAATTACTTAAAAATTTGACACAAAAATGAAATTTGTTTGCACTGATTTCGAATCACGTAATATCCTGGTTGCTAAGTGAGGGAAAACTCAGATTTGACAATACTCGTTTATTGTATCCCTTGATAAGTTAACTTTGAAGTATTTCATTTGGTAATACACAGCGTGGTAAGAAAAAAATAGGAGAAACCAGAAAAAAAAATGTTTTCGGGGCAAGTAACTGTGACTTTATGTTTGACACTTTCTTTTAACCTCTTTAAATAACATTTTTGTCTATTTTGAAAAATAACGGTACTTTATTCTTGAACCATTTTCATATTTTTGAACCTCCCCTGTAAACGAATATATTTACATTTTGGCAAGTGCATTTTTAGTTTGAGAAGATGTAGAAACTTGTATCAGGAATAAAACACTCTGATAAATGGATGATACAAAAATCCATGTGTTACAAATTTATGAGGGACAGTATATGTTATATTATACAGATTGGTGGTGGATAGTGTGAACATAGGCAGTCCATTGAGCTAGAATACAGTTTATGGGCTTTGTATGCGTTAGACAGAAGTAGACATATATGATTTAAAATCTAGTATCCTAGAATTCAGTGTTTTCTAAAAACAAAACGTTTTGATTCTGCGAATACTAGATGTTAATCGCATATAGGTCTGTTTATGCCTAACGCATACCAAGTCCGTAAACTGTATTCACACACATTGATTACTTATGTTCACATTTTCCGCCACCAAAAAAAATCCTCTTACTCATGATACCACCTACAACTATGAATTTCATCTACTGACTACCCACTGCATTCGTATCGAAAAGGTGCCAGAAGAACGTCAAATTACTTTTATCTATTTTTTTCGTTGACCGCTTGTTAATTTCAATTTTAATTAATTATTTTTCCTAAAAAAGGATGGATTAATAGGCGTCATTAATACACTGTTTTTGATTAATACACTCTTTTGCATTAATTAACTGTTTTTTAAAAAAGGATGGATTAATAGATCTATTAATACACTGTTTTTGATTAATACACTCTTTTTCATTAATTAACTGTTTTTGTGATTTTGGCGTTTTGATGATATTTTACATGGAGGTTAGTTGTATTAATCAAATTTTTCGCCACAAAAAAAGATGTTGCGGTCAACGAAAAAATTTTGTAATCAACTCGTTTGTTAATGGGCGATTAATAATCTCAACTATTAAAGGCACTCACTCGCTATCGCTCGTTCGTGCTTTAAACAGTTTCGATTATTAATCGCCTTCATTAACACACTTGTTGGTTAAATAACTATTATAAATAAGTGAGATATTGTCAAAAAGCAAAAATAGACAAAAATATTATTTAAAGAGGTTAAAAGTAGGTGTCAAACATAAAGTCACAGTTACTTGCTCCGAAAACATTTTTTTCTGGTTTCTCTAATTTTTTTTCTTACCACGCTGTGTATTACCAAATGAAATACTTCAAAGTTAACTTATCAACGGATACGATAAACGAGTATTGTCAAACCTGAGTTTTCCCTCACTTAGCAACCAGGATATGACGTGATTCGGAATCAGTGCAAACAAATTTAATTTTTGTGTCAAATTTTTAAATAATTTATTAACAAACGGACCAAATAACAATTAGGTAAAAATCAATTATATTTTTTTCCGTTGATCGTCTATTTATGGGTTTCATTAATGTATAGAGAATCGTCTATTAATGACACTTATTAAGGAATGATTTTTTATTAATAAACGATTTTAAAAATCTGTTTATGTTGGTGGCACTGTAAGTCTATGTCAAATTCGAGGTTAGCAGGTTAGATTTTGCGTCAGTTTTGACACAAACTGACTCAAAACCTAACCTGCTAACCTCATATTTGACATAGACTTACAATGTCACCAACATAAACAGTGCCAACCTAAGAAAAAAATCACAACCATTTATGGTCACCCGGTACCATTAATGTCAAAACTTTAAGTGTCAAATTCTTTTCATGGAATAAAATTAGATTTTCTTCAAATTAATAATGTACGATCAACAGAAAAATATTGTAACTAACTCGTATGTTAATCGGCGATTAATAATATCTACAATTAACTCGCTCGCTAGCGCTCGCGCATTAAAATGTCTCGATTATTAATCGTTCTCATTAACATACTTGTTTGTTAAATAACTATTAATAGATATGTTATAACAAATACTTCCAATTAACATTTTTGTGTATTTTGAAAAATAAGAGTACTTTTTTCTTCAATCATTTTCATATTTTCGAACCTCCTTTGTATAGAAGTAGGATATTTACATTTTTGCAAATGCATTTTTAATTTGGGAAACTGCAGAGGTTTTAATGGACAATAAAATGTTCTGATGAATGGATATATGAAGGACACTATAATATTATAAGCAACAATCATACGTGATTAATTCTGTCAATCAAACGTTTTTATTAAAACAACGCAAAAACTTTGTTTAATCACGTCTATTCTAAATGGCACAAGTTTTCAACTAGAAAGCTACGAAATATTAAAAATTGTGAATTGTTGCTATAAAGTAGTGAAAATTAATAATTCGATCCCATACGACATATGTCACTGAAATGGGAGAAAATCCGTTTTCTCATAATGCCACAGCTAACTATGAGTTCTATATAAAAAATAAAACTTTATATATGTTATAATCCGAATTTATAAACTTTTTGGACAACGCATTACGCCACTGAATTATGAAAAATAAATAATATTAATACTACTTACACTTACGGGAACTTGAAAATTTTCCTACCTATTACCTCATCTTAAAAGTTTAATTTATTATTATTCATTTTAGATACACATTTTTCTTACTTTCTGTGCCGCCTGGCCGATATGTCCAAAATCAAAGTTGGGCGTTGTGACCAAAATCAAACTTGGACGTTATGACCAAGTTGGGCGTTGTGACCAGAATCAAAAGTGGGCGTTGTGACCAGAATCAAAGTTGGGTGTTGTGACCAAGTTGGGCGTTGTGACCAAAATCGAAATTGGGCGTTGTGACCAAGTTGGGCGTTGTGACCAAAATCGAAATTGGGCGTTGTGACCAAGTTGGGCGTTGTGACCAAAATCTAAATTGGGCTTTGTGACCAAGTTGGGCGGTGTGACCAAAATCGAAATTGGGCGTTGTGACCAAGTTGGGCGTTGTGACCAAAATCTAAATTGGGCTTTGTGACCAAGTTGGGCGTTGTGACCAAAATCGAAGTTGGGCGTTATGACCAAAACGGTGGTTTAAGTGGCGTCGATAGCTCTCTCCTATAACAGGCGTCGGTGGGCGTTGTGACCAAGTTGGGCGTTGTGACCAATATCGCTTTTGGGCGTTATGACCAAGTTGGGCGTTGTGACCAAAATCAAAATTGGGCGTTGTGACCAAGTTGGGCGTTGTGACCAGAATAGAAGTTGGGCGTTATGACCAAATTCTGAGTTGGGGTTTGTGACCAGTGGGCGTTGTGTCATAGCCCCCATCAGCGTATTATGAATGGAACACAGGACACAGCCTAGCTTCAATATCGTGGACACGTTTCCAGAAGAAGGGGGCAACCGAAAAATAGGAACCAAAGGACCAAGAGGCAGCTCACCAATACGCTGGACTGATCGACCTGAAGATCTCTACATACAGGATTGCACGATGCCATCCAAGCAGCTCAAGACAGAGAAAAATGGAGAATCAACACTGATTCTTCGGGCAAATGGACTGAAGAGGATGTTTAGCGCTACCATCTGTCTCAATAATTTCTTATCTCATTGCATCGGTCCATCCTAGTGGGGTTCTTTGAATAAAACACAACTTTTTTGTGGTTGGTACCCCCAGCACTTATTAAATACATATGTTTCGGCCTGGTTATTAAAATGTCATCTTCAGGCTATTAATTTAAAATGTTTGCAACTATATTTCTTGTTATAACTCGAGCAAATAGTACTACTTGTTCAGTATTCGGCTATATCGACTTCAAAATAACTAAATTACGAAATTTGATGTGTGACATGCCTATATTTCTAAGTGCCTCAAGCTGTTGCTTTGCTTATAAGTTATAACCATGCATTTGCTTTGTAGATTTTCATTATCTTGCAGTTAATAACTCGACCTTTCCTCTCTGAGAAAGATTAGAATCCCACAGTTGACAATGGCGGATTTGAGAATTTATTTATTTATTCAAGTACTCATCCAACAGCCGTTAGGCCAAATATAGGCGTCGCTGTACATTTTATGGGGACTTCCAACCCCACTAACGAATGTCATGATGATATTATGACATCCGGACCAACTATTTCCGTGGCAGCCGTACCACGAGGCGCCGAGAGATGCAGCCGTGGAACTCCCATCTAAGTTCTGACCAGAGCGTTGCTTAACTCTACTGATCGAACGTGTACGCTTGTTTAAGCTACACCACCCGGGACCATGATTCACCTCAGTAAAGAGGGATTTTTGTGGCAGTGTGATACACCCAGCAATTAACTCTTCAATACACCCCGGTAAAGAAGGGATTTTTATGGTCGTGTGACATGTTTATGAACCAAAAAATAACTTATTGATAAGCTACTTAGACATAATATTATAACAGTATAAAAAACAAGCAAAACTTTATGGGACCAGGTAATGGATGCAAACTGACGTCTTCATGGATATACATAGGTATTGGCGACGGTTGTTGTGGGGGACTTGGCCCTCCCCAGCTAAAAATTCTAGTTAAGCCAATGATTGCTGAACTATAGAAGTTTGTAAAGATCCCTTCCGTATTTCACACTGATATTGGTCCTAAGTATACAGCAATAGATTTGGGTTCGTATATTCGTATATTTTGTGGCTGTTAGACTAACTTTGCAACAAATATTACTTTTCTTCTAGGGACCGCACCATGTCGAATAATAAAATATTATAAACCACTGTAAGTATTTTTATCTGTTGGATTGTCAGTGGTTTGAATTTTAATAATTCATATTAATTGTGTGTTTATGATATGGCTGACTCCAAATGTAATGATTGTTGTTTAATGCTGTCGAGCGTCAGGTTTTACCTGAGTTGTGTTTTCACATTACAAAATAATTACGATGATTAATTGTGATAATTTTCTTTGGTTATCTGTTCTACGGCGCTTCATGAACCTGTTCGTTTCTTTTTGAGGTTTAGGTTGAAGTAAGAGGCATACAGGGTAGGTGGTGATTTGTTCTGGTAGCTAGATTTGTGATTATGCTGTGTATAACGACTGGCTCCCATTTTGTATTATTTTTATGATTTTTTTGTAACCCTAAGAATCACTGCCTGGTCCTTATTCATGCAATATTCTACCGAGAGTTAGAGCTAGCTAAGGTTGTACTGACCCCTCGTTTAAGGGTGGTACAATACTTTCGTAATTTTACAAGCCTATCTTATCCATCCTTTTAAATATACGAATTATTATTCCCGATTTCTGCTTATTCTTCAATTACACTATGTTTAATTAATATTAATGTTAGATGTAATTTCAATTCATAGGACTGTAAATAAGTACACTTCACCCTTCACCCTTACTGTAAAATTCCTTTTGTCCATCCATGTCGCTATCCTCGTTTACCATACCTAAATTTGTTGTTTCTGCGGACATGCTTGTGATAGTTTCGTAAAGTGGGACATTCTGCTGATCGCTTCGGTCCGAAGAAGACGTAACAACGACTGTTAAGTATCTGGGTGCAAGTGCAATCGATTATATTTGGTTTTAATTAACGCACAACAATATTTAACTATGAAATTGGTTCCTTCTATGGAATATCTCTAGCACTTTTCCAAAAGTCTGCTTTTTAGAATTAATGCAGCTACTGCTGCTTGTGCTTTCCATAGCTCAAGGACTTGGCATTGAATTATTCTTCCAATAGTAAATCATATTAGCGGCAGCAAGAAGGTGCATGAAAACTCAGATAAGAGTTAGTTATATTTTTTGCTATATAGTTTTCAAATGCTGATCAAAAATATATATACTCTGATCTGGCTTAATTGCATACAGGCACGATTTTGAGGCATAAAAACTACAAAGTAAACAAGAAAAAAAGTATTACGAAGAATGAGCTCTAGGATGTAAAGAACGCTATCAGTAAATAATTCAAGCATGCTCCTTGTTAAGTAGTAACAACGTAACATTTTTGTAAATACAATTTATAAGTCAACATAAGGAACGGCGCCATATGCTCTAATGGTAAATCGGTATCCGAAATACAGAATTTGTCGCCGGCAGCCGAAAAGGACACATACCGAAATTCTGCAGCGCGATACTGTATGCGTCCCTGAATGCCGTGTGAACAGCTCCATTTGAACGCGTGTATTTTCTGTATCTGGGATACCGGTATCTCGCATACAGAATCCACGTGTGCCCAGAACCTAAGGAACAACACTTGTAAACTTGATCAGTTTCTGCTTCCTAGATAACAAAAAAAAATGGCGAATTGACACAAAACGTCAGAATACTTAATTGAACAGACGTATGCTACTTGAAAATTGGAAAGATAAACGATTGTGACGATATTATTTTAAACCTTTTTTTGAACAAAACTGCACGAAGCAACCAAAACCACTCCAGAAACGCTCCAACTGCAACCGATATTATATATCCACATGCCACTCACAACGATAGAAGAATGATCTAATTCACCTTGCACTTTTGCGGTTCATTTTCAATGCAAAGGCTTGCATAATATTGACACGAAGTAATGCTCGGATTGCATTACATTTTCGAAAGCGCAATATTTATAAATATTACGATTAGCCCGTGAGTCTGCGACAGAGGCGGCTCGTGAGCCCTCGGCCCTGTTTTCGTCCATAATTTCACTTACGTTCGGGGCTCAGGTTGATAGAGCTCATAGATGCTCAGTACATAAGTTACCAGCGAGCGGTCGATCTAGCATGCTCTATTATCCTACGTACAGCTATCGAATACTAATAGAATTGTAGAATGAATTATAAAATAGTTAGTTTTACCTGAACACGTTAAGAAAGTCAAACGTTCAAAGCTATTTTGAGTCTAGAAAGTTAACCATTTCACGACTAGTAGAGCAATATTTTTACCTGAGTGCTATTACTGTGCTAGTCGTATAATGGTTAACTTTCTAGAAATGTAATGTTCTTTAACACACCTGATCACTAATTTTTTTAACGATTATCAAAATGACGTTTTTAAAATCTCAAGGTTATAAATCGGCTTTATGCTTTAGTTTGACTTTATTGGGGTTTTATTCTACTGGATACAGGAGCTTAAAAGTACTCGGCCTTACAGCCTCGTACAATATGCTCCTTCATCCAGTAAAGGATAACTTTCATGACTTGATATGTAAATAACTATTATTGGCTAGCCTCTCACCCCTCCTTTATTATTCTCATAATTTGACGTACAACTTTCGGACTATTTGAAATCGATTCTTTGTCCTTCAAAGTTGGTACATTTGAAATTATTGCAGGACTAGTTAATACTGCTGCGATCTTGTTTTCTATTATTGATGATATTCATGTGGTCAGACTTGAATAATTGTTAGCATTTAGTCCCATCCTGTGAACGTATTTCAAAAGTAGTCTATTTGATCTGGGGAAAATGTTTTCACATTCGTTTTTGTATGAGTGTACAGAAGTGAGTTCGGGGGCGCTTTTTTAAAACTTAAATGTGTTTATATTCCGGTGTATATCACTGGAAGCTATGAAAGCAACTGTAAATTATTTAGTTTATTGCAAATTTTATTTTGTGCGCGCGACTACTAATTGATGTGTTATTTAGTGTTATAACTTAGAAAAAGGCATAGTATGTAGTTTATCCAAATGCAAATGTAGTAGTAACCATTTCGTGATTCAAAGTAGTTCTACACAATCCTTACTAGTGTTATGATATGGATACAGGGGTATAAAAATCAGTTTAAATAGGATTAAAATATTACAGTAATTAAATATTATAAAGATCAATTTGAATATGAATTGGGTATCTAAATTATTAATATGCATTTAGTAAAGAAAGAAAATAGAATTTATAATTTAATAATATAAGGCTGATTGATAAACAGAAGGATTCTAACTTAATGTAATATCTAAATATGAAATTGGAAAATGATGACAAATACTTTTTCGAGATCGGCTATTGCACATAGCGGGTAGAAATCAAACTAAAGCTTTTATAGAGTGTTGGATGGAGAAAATAAGCAATATCGTTAAGGAGTTTGTTTTTATTATTGATATAACAAATTTAAAAATAAAATGACGTAACCGATTTTTGTAAATAGAAATTATTAAAGTAAACCCTTGTTGAAAAGTTAAAAATGTTTGGAGTATAAAAGGGTTGCAGTTAATACAAAATTCGCGTGGTGAAATGTTAAAAATAAGAAGATGAGCATACTAAATGGAGGAAGACAAAGAATATGGTGAGAGAATATTTAACTAAAGCAGTGCTAATCTACAGAAGAAAATAAAAGAAAGAAATACTGAATTAAGTTTATTGTGGAATTACATTTTACATTATGCGTCGATTGAGTTGGATTACAACGAGCTATTTACACGGAAGGAGAGTCGCAGGGAAGTCGTTGGCAGAGTGAGCATGTTTGTTGGGCTTGTCAATTGAGGTATGGTGTCTTGTCCTTGGTCGGGATTCTTGGTGCTGAGCTCTGTGGCGTACTTTAGGAGAGTGGTTTGGATTGAATATTGAAGAGAAACAACTACGACTGGGGTCTGGTTGGATCCATGCTGTGAGGAAGCTGTGTGGGCTGATTTCTGAGGCAAACTAGTTTTTCGTGGGTTAATACGGATTCTGATCCTGAGCAGTTTAACAGTTTGGTTGTCAGTGGAGGTCTTTGCCGTGGTTTTGAGTGGGGCGGATGTGATCAGTAGCAGAGTAGAAAGGGTTGGTTTCTGCAGAGGAGAGTGATAGGTTCAAGTAAAAGGTAAATGAGTCTAGGTATTAAATAAGAACTGAAATAAAATAAAGATTAAAAGTGAATTAATTATTAAGGAAGTACTTACTATTTGAGATTGCCATACAACAAATGTAACGATCAAGTATTTGTGATTGAATTTCGAAGTTGGTTTGACGTACCGTTTGACAGAAGTTTTTGAATTGTCATAATTAAAATCGGAACATCAAATTTCAGAATAAGCAATCTAGATAAAAGGAATCCAGTCTGATTTTCAGGAGCTAGCCGGAAAAATAATTTTGAATATCCAAATTATATAAAGAGGGCAATTTAAATTGATTAAAATATAATTATAAACATATACTCATAGATAACACAACGTGGGGCCTTAACCTTATCACTACCTTTGAAATTAAATTTAATTTAACTTTAAATTTGCTTCAATCATAAGGATGTCTAAGTGATCTTATTCGCCAATTTTTTGAACTAGAAGAACACAAATAACAATAATAATCTCATTCATGGTGACTTTTGCACAGCAGTCCATGAGAAGGATTCTATTTTACAAGTAACAGTTTCAGAAATTTTTCAGTATCATCGCTTTGTCGCATTATGAGGTGCCAACCTGGTCAAGTTGCATTATTGTGGTAATTCCAAACTGTTGATTCACCTACGTCTTTGTGTACACGGGGTGAACGCCCCGTTTCACACAACTTTAGATGCAGCACCCTATGCACTATCTATTTTTTATTTTAGTAAATTTTGTTCTAGCTGTTGATCTTTGTGATCTCAACATGTTCATATTCATATTATCTTCAATTGCGTTTGAAGTCCTCTTGAATGATGGAACTAGTTTTTGTTTGATATAACAATTAGGGCACAACTATAGAAATTCCTAGAATATTATTTAGTTTTTCTCACAATTCTGTATTACTTTTTTTGTAGTTTTATTCTTCCACTTTCTAGACAATCGTCAACATAACATCCAGGGAACGGTTGGAAAGATCCCTTTAATTCGTCTTAATAACCGACGGTAATTTTCCTGGGCTATTAAATACGGTGAGTGGCATATGATTGAAAACCCCACAACGGTAGCAAAATTATGATAATTATTTACCGTTCCAAATCTAATACGCCTTCAAATTTACCGGATGTGGCCGTAAAATAGCCCATAAAAACGTATCAGATTCTTGTGCAAACGTTTAATAGCGTATGCTTCTACGAACTGTTTCGAATCATTCTGAATATCAATTCTGTGAAATACTATAAGACACAATGTTATCTGCGGAAAAACATTTCCATCTGCGGCGGTTGTTGCTTTGCCAAAAAACGTGGAAGAATAGTAAGGGGCAATGTTTTCTCCATCGATAAGCGTTGCACAACCTTTGCCGGACTACTTCAGTTGGCAAAAAACTTGTAATACTATTTGAATAGCGTGTACAACCGTACAACTCAGTGTTGAATAAATTATTCGGCACAGTTATGTTTTATTTGTGTTATTATCTTTCGATGTAAGAGCCGGACGGCTTCGATCTGCGCTCTGCTGACAGTCGCTGTCATATTTAATCGACTCAGGCGCATCATACCTATAAATTCAGCTTTTCAAATTGATAAAGGAGCTAATTTAATTCAGACAAGGACCAGTCCGCAGGTGTCGCCAAGGCTAAATAGACACAGGTGTTTCCAGGAGTTCATTACTTCATTGCTTTGGAACAGCGAATCATCAAAGGTGCCTGGACCGGACATAAAGAGCTAAAGGCCGAACTAGGTAATTAACAGGAACTTGCAACATCACTCAATCGAGCCATCGACCTTTCACAACATTGCCAAATCCCGACGTACAAATTGTAGGTACGCTGGCAACCTGATACCATGGCATTTGTACCGAAAACAGCGTGTAAGATGCTTATCTCGCGCCGGGACGGGCCTAATTCAATTAGAATGAAGATATCAGAATAATTTAAGTGGAATATAATTTAGTAATTGATATACGGAGGAATCCTGGGATGGCGATAGCATCGGGCTGCGGTACCTGATTTCTGAATGGAGCGGATGGGACTGTGTCAATTCCTCCACCCACGCTGGCCAAGTGGGTTTATTAAATTTTTGGTCGGGTTCGTGGGTTGAGTCGGACGGCGCTGATAAAACCGATTTATTGTGCTTGTTATGCAGACTGTCTAAATAAGTGGTTTAGTAAACAATTACAGGTTTCTGTGTAGATCTTATAAAAAACAAGGGTTTTCAAACAAGGCCTTTTACATGTCCTTGTTTTCCAAATCCGTACCGATACTGTTGATCTAAATCCATAATGAGAGAATTCGTTTATGACCAAGTACATTCTCATTTGAATCATGTTACCTTGAAAGAATATAACTAATTTCATAATTTGGTGATTGTTCAACATATTTAAATTTGTTGTCATTATACACAAATTAGGTCAAGTGTTACTAACTGAACTAGTAACAGTTCCAATTAATAATAGTTTTGCCAAGCTGTATTATTATGTACTCTCTTTCTACTTCTAAACACAAACTGCATTAAATCTACATTAATTATTATGGAATTTAACAGAACTTTGCCTAGCATGGAAGAAGAGGCTACTCAACGAAGGAGTGGTTTGAAGGGACCACCACGTAAGCTTAAGTACTCCTCAATCACTAACCTACGATAGGTCAAGACAAAGCGCTTACGATCTTTGAGGAATTGTGGCGGAGATTAAATAACAAATTAAGTTGTAATAAATATAACACGAATATACGCCACGCACAGCGAAAGGTGTGTCTGATTACACATACCTTCCACATAATTCCCTTAAGTTTACAGTTTTTGCCGACATTCCGATTATCGCTTTCAAACGAAAAAGACTCTTGTTACAGTCCGAAAGAGGGTTTTTTGTGTTGTGCGAGAAGTTTGCATTTAGATGACGCGACGCGTTTTTCTTTCTTTTCCGTTCTAACGACAACCTATTAAGACTTGTCGAGTTTGTCGCTTCTCATCACCTAGTTTGGGCGTTTTGTTTCGATAATCTCGTGCTAGAAGTGAGGATCTTTTGGTAGCCCTCACCCTTCAAGTGGATTTTTGGGAGGTTTTGGGGTGGCATATAGGATTAATTTCTCCTTCGTCAAAATGACGGATTAGGCGGTCGAATTTGATGGAGTTTGTTTTTAAGTGGCCCAAATTTGGGGTAAGTTTCCTTGTAGCCTTCTTGCTTGCCTCGTGGTTTGAGCCACCTTTTACTGATTTCCGCGGTATTTTCAGCCGCTACCGTCAGCCACTAGATCGCAGCTGCTTTCCTACTTTTCTGATCTCCCCAGGTGGAATTGCTGTACAGATTTCCAGATGTGATGACCTCCTTGAATGCGCGAGTTCCTTCCGGCGAATTCAGCTGTTGAGGCGTCCTTGACCAAATCCCGGCGTCGGTCTGTTTCTGTCGGCGAGTGCTAAAGTTATACCCCGGGAGCAATCTCACCGAAGGAGCAACAGTTTAAGTTTTGACCTTTAATCACTGTTTCATGGACTTGTAAACTGTGGGGTGAAGTGATACCACGGCTCGGGCCGAATCCTTCAGATTTCCAGTGTAGTTTAAATTGCGTCATTATATCCTGTGTGATAATCTTGGATTTAGTTCTCATTACGTTGCATAGTGCGTTGCGTCTTGCGACCTCACCTCTGATAAGTTGCTCCTAAGGCCTTATCAAAGCTTAAGTTACTTTAAAGAATGCTATCTAATCCTTAACTTTTAGCCATCGAGTTTGTGTATGCAACGTCAGTTCTATTTATTATGTATACACTTAACCCTACAACTGCTAGGGTGGGACATGGGGACCCCACATTTTAGAATTTTCATTAGGAAAATCCATGTATGGAGCAAACATTTGAAAAATATATTTGTCTATTCCGGTCAAAGTTACTTTTGGGTTTAGTTAGAAAAAAATATACGAAACCACTTTCATTAAAAGCCCAACTTTTGTTATATACACGGTTTCGTGAAAGTAAACTTGTATTTTTAAAATTTTGCATAGAACCATAATTTTATATTTTCAACAACTTTTTTAATGATATTTTGACGTATTTAGAACAGAAAACGTACTTTACCTGAATGAAAAATGTTTTTTATCTACCGCCTCGTGAGGGCCTATGAAGACCAATTCAACAATTTTGCATTAATATTTTTGTCTGAAACCTTTTCAGAGAATAACGCTGCGTGAAGCTTTAACACCAATCTATACACATCTTGTATATAAACAAGATATACACAATTTGAGCAAAAATGTGTGTGGACTCCCGATGTCCCTACAAGGCAATACTTGGAAGCATAAATGTCATAGCAGTTCTAGGGTTAATTGTTTATTGTATTTATGTTCCCGTTGGCCAGTTTATGCTGGAGGATTTGTGATATTTAGATTAGTGATGCTATTTTAAGTACTTAAATATTTATATATAAGTACCACATTACTGGCTATTTTATACATTTACTCCTTGGTTATTAGGTTATTACATACATTTGTTAATATTACTTGTGTTATTTTGTTACTGCAACCTTCTGACTTTGACTCTATATGACTCATTCTTCGGATTATCTTACGATCGACTGCTTCTTGTGAGTTCATGTGTTTACGCTTCCATCTGGGCACATTTGTCGTATTTTTTTTTAAGACTCGTTGGTGCACTCAGCAAATTATAATTGGCATAATGTTTCGTATCTGAATTCAGCCGTCTTCAGTGCAGTTAGTCGGCCGTCGAATGTGCCAATCTGGTGATAATTAGAAAATTTATGTAGTCAAAAATTTGGTATTACCCTTCATATTATTTTGCCGAAAGTGCAGTCGATTAGTCCTGTTTTGTAATTTCTAAATCTGCGTCTAGCAGTGTCCTTTGAATATAATCAACATAATCGTTTATTTGAGATTTATTTGTCGTTTAATTAACACCTATATATCAATTGGTTTATTCTATCAGATTAAACATATTTGGCGATTGTGATAGTGCTAGTGATCTTAGCTTTCTGTTCTCAAAATGAGAAAGATATAATAATGTTACACTTTTATCAAATTTATCATTATCCAGTCTCTGTGTTCTAAAGGTGACATTTGTTCGTGTAGTAAAAAGAAAGAAAATATTAAACAAATCGAAACTAATACCGAGTATAACGTATCGAGAAAAAAACTTATTTCAGCATGCTTCTTCGAAGTGGGTTACAAAAGAGACCTGCTAGAAGAGCTGATAAGTGTATCCAAGGTGTCTCAATCTATAATAGCAATAAGAAACGTTAGAAGGTAGTGATACTGGCTTTTAAAGAAAACATATGTTCAAAACTCAGAAATACATTGAACATAAAATTACAAACAAATATCACGAATGTTTGCATCACATAAAAACAAAACAATACTTAATGATATTCCCTGCTCGAAACGTCACATTGCGCGATAAGAAAAATCTTAAAAGATGTTTTCCCCGGGTAGAATTCCACAGGGAAAAACAATATTGATAGTTGTTTAAAAATTTAAAAAACATACATCTATATTGAGATGGTTTTAAGCCTACAACTTGGCTCTGTTTGCAGTGCAAGACATTTAACCAAGTCAATAAAGCACAGAGTTAAGATATTTTATGAAATTGCAATTTAAAACAATAATAAAAGTATTAAATGCATTGGTAATGAGATGCGAAGAGTAGTAATTAAACGGATAAAGGCACGCATAAGCAAAGCATATTTCAGAGAGTTTGAATAAAGTAATATAATTAAATAACATAGGTTTGTGCATATTTAACGCCAGACCAAACAAAATTAATTGACACAAAAGGTTTTTTATGTGCAGACCAAATGAGAGTAATTATTAATAAAAGTACAGGTCAGTGAATGGCAAGCAATCTGAAAGGTAAATAAGAAAGAAAGCGAGCAACGTATGTAAATTTGAACTCAGTTTCCAGTGCATTAATAAGACAGTGAAAAAGCAGAGCAGTGATTTTAAAACATTTGTGTGCGTAAGGACAATTTTTTTAGATTTAAGAAAATGTTAATTTAAGATTTATGTAATCAAATTTTACTCCAGTTGTGTATTTTGCTATCAAAACTAATTTCTAATTAACAAAAATTATCGCGGTAACATAGCAACGCGATGCGTTTTTGTAAGAAAATAAAAAGGAGAACATTGAAATTATAAATTAAGACAGTTTGAGCGAAATTTTTGCAAATAAAAAGTGTTTACCAGTTATAAAATGTGTTGCATTTTATTGTATACAACACCGTGCACCAGTGGAAGTATATGCCACTATAAAATTTAAAATTTTCCAATCTCATCTGCGATTGAAGATCGGCAGCCGACAACTGAAATTTTAGAACTTTTATTCCGGCACAATTAAGCATCGGAAGCCAGAGATCTGCACTGCATCACATCAGTGGGATCTGCAGGAGCATCCTGAGTGAAAGTTGCAGCCAGGGGAGCGTTTCCAGCAGAGAAATTCCAGCAGCGTCATCTGCGACCATCTCCCAGCAAAGTTGAAATCTTTACGATGTAGGAATTAGCTATAAATCGTGTGTCAGAGTTCGGGAAACTTATTAAAATACGAGGTTGAACCTTGCTGAAGAGGCCTATCGCATATCCAAGGTTGCAGCTACGCAGTAATAATCCAAAAATTGCATAGCGTCATAAAATTTTGTGAACTTGCAGATTTCCAAGCAGCAGAAACAAGTGAGTGGATGGCGTCCTATCTACGTCAGTCCTGTAACAATGAAGTGGAGGTTTTGTTGCCAAGCGATAATCGAATCAAATTACCTGACGGTTCCTTGTTAACTTCGCGATTTTTTTTAAACATTCAAGTAATCGCTGTTGCACTGCCGAAGTTTTTGTGTCATCTAACAGATTGTAAATTTTATCTGCCAGAACCGAGTATATGAGCTACTCAAGAACGAATAATCTAGAATGAAGTACTAATTTGTGAATATAGTGAAATTCTGAACCCAACCTGAGATAAGTAGTTTTGTGTTTGCCGAGAGCTAACTTAAATAATATTGCAGTTCAATAAAATAGTAAGAAAGGGGCATTCAACCATTTTATTTTAAACATCAGGTAATACATTTCATTTTAAGTAGCCTTAAATTACTGACAGGCAAAAATTAGTACAGTATAAAATCAACCTGAGAATTGTGTGGTGATTTGATCTATTTTAACTTATAAATTTTGTACCAAAATAATAACAAACAAAACAGCCGAGGGCAGGTCATTGCAATATATCCATCAAAAGGAGAATATCTAATCGTTGCAAAATCCATATACTCTTATATCACTTCGACTTCAACAATGTTTCCGCGTCGGTGTATGAGGTGGCATTCCAACAATAACCTTTGCAGGTAATAAATGATCGCTTAAACTCCAATCTACATAGAAAATGCTTGAATAATTACCTATCAGTGCGACGATGCACCTCCATATCGAGAAAGACAATCAAGCGATTGGTAAAATAAAAATGCCCAAAGAAGTAGATCGGTGATCCAATATCTAAATAAAAAAGATTAAAGAAGAAGGAAATCATATAAGATATGGTGCAAAGATCATTCATTCAAGTCGAAGGTGACATTTGCTATGACTTTTAAAGTCATTTTTTTTGCATGATACTTGTTATCAACTATGCTGTGTTATCTTGAAAACATTGAAGTTCCTTAACTAAGCCGAATCGGACCGTTTTTGAAAAATTTTAATATTTGTTTCCCACCAATGAACCAGCATTTATCTCTCAAAGTTTGCATAGAGTTAATAAATTACCCTGTACTCTACATATCGTTATAAGCAACAATATTTATCATTCAGACCCGCAGTTTGACCATGTAACATGCGGTTTAGCCTCTCAAGTGATATTTGAAATTGAAGGCATCTCGTACTCCTTAATAGTGGAGTATGTACCCTTTGTGTTTACCTTACTAGCTCAGTGAATATGAAACTGTATGAATACTTTTAGTTCATAGATAGGAATATTTTCCGACACAGGAAGCTTGTCTTTTGTGCAGTGTTCTTGGGATGAAACTTACTTCAAACAATGCATAAGAAAATCCGATTTGTTCACACAATCTATGGACTAAACCATGCAATTCCACTCTCGCTTTCCGTTCTTTAACCTATCCCTAACCACTTTAACCTTTGTGTTCTTGATACTTCTACCATGTTCTCGTTTCGGTACATTCCGTATAATTCTGCACTGGTTTCGTATCCTAGTTCTGTTTTCTTTTCTCCTACCATCCTCCTCTGTGTATCCTGCCTCAGTAACTTTTTTGACAAGTTTGTTTTAGCAACATCCTCATTTCAAGCTCATTACTTTCTCTACACTTATATTTGTTTAAACTTCATTCTTTCTTAATAGGGTATCTTTCTGAAGCTACCTTTTTCAGTTTCTGCCTTCATTCGCATATATTCACTTTTGTTTGGGTTTGCTTGCAATCTTATCTCTGCGATGCTTCGTTGCTTTTTTTGTAATTTCTTACAACACGCTACAACGTCAGTCTAGGGTATGGAGTTTCCTTCTCTATTTCTCTCATCATTGTCTCTAGTACTAGATTGAATAACAGAATTTGTTTCCTGGGTATTATTTATTATAACGGTGAACGGCGACTAGCACGTTTTGTTTGCTGACACCCATTACAAATTGCCAAACATACGGATTTATTATAACAGAGAATATCTATGGTAGAGAGGCTTCGGTAAAACTGCGACTGGTCAAATAGGGGAGTAGCTAGGAGGTGTCAAAGAGCGCAATGGGGACAAACAAACAACAGATTAATGCTAGCATGTCATATTCGGCAAAAGAGAAAACAAAAAGTGGACGCCGACGCATTATCAGCAACAGGGATGGCCAGAAAACCGTAATATCTGTACCCTTACCAATACATGGTGAAGAGAGTAAACGCTCACATAAGAAATGGTTTGGCTTATTAGCAGTGTTCAAGACGCTGGAAACTTGTATATAGTAGAGGAAAAAATGAATCAAATACAAAATAAGCACGTGTTGCAAAACCCGCTTGACTTGTGTGAAACAGCAAAATAAGTTTTACCATCGTTGTACAATTGTTGAGATATGAACCCCATAGAAGATCTATGGGAGATCGGGATGGGAAAAGCAGCTTAGGAGCTAATCAGTACTGAATTCATCTTGTTAAAACGTTAAAAGAAGATTGGTATAGAGAAATATACAAAATATATCCAGCATGGAGAACCGTTTAACGGCGTTAATGAAAGCCAACGGTATTGTGACAAAACATTGAGGTGAAGGAAATTTTTGTGTGATATTAAAGCTAATACATGGTTAACAAACATTAACAGTGTGTTAGCCCTTATCCTATTCATAAACAACCTAAAATCGCTTATAGAAATAGATAATTCTGAAAAATACAGCGGATGATGACAATTTCTATGTGTCCTTGATAATATGGCCAGGTACTATATCAGAAGTCAAGCTAGAAACTGTACCCATCATCTATTACTCAGTTGTATAAAATTACTAAAATCCAATATATTTTCATGTTATCAAATTCTATAAGATAGTATGAGTTACAGATCTAATGAAAGCTGCTATGGTTATTCCAATTATAAATGCAATAATGAAATTTACCTTCTATGAGAAAACCGTTACAGGCAACAGTGCTTAATTTAAAAATGCAAATATACAAAACTAACACCAGTTTTTATGATAAAGGCGATGGTAAACCTAAATTATGCGCACACAAAAGACATAATTTCTGCAAAACAGCACTAAATTAAGTCCATGAAAATTCATAGAGCGAATTTTAATTTTAAGAAACTTCTAATCTTCAGGCCCATCGCCCATCAACCCATTATTCCTGCATTCTGCCCAACTGTTCAAAACTACTCGTAAACAGCTCTTGAGTGTGTTCCCGTGTGTTTCATTGTTAATTTACAAAAGAGTCCGCTTTAGCATACGGGCCGGGGTTTATGAGCCTTGCAGAACTCTTAAAAATTGCATAATTGCCTAGTTTTGCAAATTTCGGCCAATAGCTAGAGAGCGTGGAACGTAAAACTTTGATTAAGTTTCTACGAAGTAAATTGGAGAAGGTAATTTCTTGAAAAGAATCGACAGGAGGCGCGATCACTTAGTCGATTTACGTCGGCATGACAAGCGATCATATCGAGGTGGTAAGCAGAGGAATAAACAATAAAACCCCCAATCAAGGAGTGGCTCCCCTGGAACTGATCGGAGATTTTGATTAATAGTCTAATTGTCCTCGGCAAACAGCCGTGAAAATATTTTACACCCGAGTAAATAAAAATACAGGCAGAAAGTGACTCCTAACACGTTGTAAATAATGATGTGTTGATTTGCATCTCGCGTAGGAGTTTCTTTTTTGACATACTTCAAAAGCTTTATGGTATAAATTAACATCTTTATGAAGGATAACCAGCCTCTGTCACGGTGTTAATTCGCCTGATTGTTAGGAGCCGAACCGATTGCTAATTGACGGTTCCACTCCGATTCCTCCGCGTTTGCACTTGGAGCCGAAGCTTTGGTGGATGTTAATTCACAATGGCAAGTGTTTGACTCCGTTTCCTTTATAAACATTCTGCTAGGAATTAAAACATAAACGTGTAAACTGGTTCTCGAGATTGAAGTCAGATGGCATAACGCCGGTCAACGGCTTCAAATTACTGTAAAATGCTATTGACACTGATGAAAATTAAATATGAAAAACCGCTCTCCCACACGAGGATTTTAATTTGCAAAGAACCGAATGAGACCGCTTAAATTGTACACACATTGTATTCTTGCGTTGCTTACTAAATAGACATGGTGAGAACAAGTGGAACAGTTTCTGAAGGTTATAATTGGGTTCCTCGTTGTATTTGTTTCTGAAATTACAGTATAAATTTATTGCAAAAATGTGTCCGATAGCCGTAGTGGTAGTTGGCTACGTTTTCATTAGAGTTAGGCAACATATATTACATGGAAAGATAATATAGAATTGGAAAGAACAAGAAGTAAATATCTATCTGATTAGCGCTAGAAGAAGTCTGTATAAGAGGGTAGGAGACTATGTTAGAATAAATCACGGTATATCTGGGAAATTTAAAATGACACACTGAGTAAAGCAAGGCGAGTATATTTGTTTTAGTGATCACTAAAATTTGTCAACTAGACAATAAATTGAACAAAAAAAAACGTAACGAAGAGACTTGAATCGATATACCTTACCTTGACCTTACTCGTCTGAGTGTATTTAAAGTAATATTTTAATATACCTACTGCCAATTTGTACATGTACGCGTTTATTGTTTGTCAGTATATTTTAACAATTAGCATTAGTAAAGTGGGTAAAAATGAGACGCACACACTGCTAGTTTAAGAGCGCGGTGAGGTGTTTGCACATAGAGGTTGAAAACAACGCGAAGGAGTCTTCAAATAGGCAGTCTGTTTTGAATTGGTAGAAAGAGGGAGTGCTTCAAATTGTGATAAGCTCAGGTGCACGCCGGTATGAATGAAGAAGTACCGTAATGGCTTACTAACTCCAAGGAGAGTTTCTAGAGCCTGCCGACATTGTTGTTTCGCCGCCCATAGGTTCAGGAAACCGACAAAGAAAGCGGCCACGGCGTCTACTAACGTAATAGTAAAAGCATCGCCTGGAATACCAGCGAGGGATAGATCTTGGTTAGTACGCGACTGAAATTCTCCGATGAGTACTTACTGTGGGTCTGTTATTCACAAGCAGCCATTAAAATTGGAGCATTTTCTATTGTTCCTGTGCGCCAAGTTAAACAAAACTGTGTAGCAGACTGTCAGTATAAATGCATGGTAGAAACAGCTGTATATGATGTGGCTTATTAGTATTAGCGCGAATGCATTATAGTGTTAGATAACTTCAATAGGAAATATACATATATATGCCAATGGGCTCATAAGTAAATGTGTATTATGGGCCCATTGGTATATATGTATTGCGATGGTTCAATTGAAGTGGCTCAGCAACAAAAAATATGCTACCATGTTTATTTTAAAACAAAATAACATCGTATATAGCTGTCAAGTGTAGTATTTGTTAATACAAGCATCTGTTAGATATAAAATAAGATTGCTACATTATTAGGCTATAAAACTTAATATTTATTACTTTAACGGTAATCATATTTTTTAATTCTAATTTATTTACATTGTTTTAATGCGGTTTATGTTCTTACAGTATGCCCAGACGATGTCAGGAAGTATATTGAGTAAGAGGAGGTCCCACTCGATATTAATTTATAAAACTGCGTTTAAAAAATATTTTAAAAAATGGTTTTCTGTTACTTCACTGATTTATAATTAATTGTGTTAAAGGCTCAAATTACTGTTAATTACAATGAAGCTATATTAAAACATATTAACATACAGTGAAAATTCATGAACTGCGAACATGAGTAAATCAAGGCTAATTTACGATTGCCTAAGAAGACGCCACGACAGATGGACAGTCGATCTAAGGTACTCTGATATTAATGCACGGGTCGCCTGCGTTGATTGTTTAAGTAATTGTTCAACGCAGACGAGGCATCCACGCCTAGTGTAATTTTTGTTAATTGTTATATCACATATAGAATGTATGAGGTACTGTATTATTCTGTGATTAATTCAGGTGATAAATTTAGAGTTGAAAATCAGGTTAGGTTTTGCGTCAGTTTTGACACAAACTAACGCAAAACATAACCTGCTAACCTTGAATTTGACATAGACTTACAGTGCCACCAATGACATGTAAACAGTCTATGTCAAATTCGAGGTGCTGTTGCAATACGGATCCAGTTAGCTTTATATTCGTATTTTGGGTTGCATTTATACCGGGTCAAGCTCGTCAACTTACGTGAATAACCCTGTATATGTTTTGATAAAAGGATACGAATTTAACAAAATATGATTCTAATAAATATTTTTTTTCTTTGCCCTCTTTAATCAAACTGCAAATTCATGAAAAAAAGTATGACTTTCAAAACTAGTTGTACAAATTACTATTATAACTCCAATACCATATGGGTATAGATACCGGTGGGGCCATAATTATAAATAACAGCAATAATAATAAACAAAAAAGGGAGAAGCATGGAAGTAAATATTTGAGTAGGCTTGACGCTTATTTTAATTATGACATATGTCATTACTAAACTATTTATTTGTATGGTTATCTCTTCCTTACTCAAGCATTTTGTCTTTTTGTTTATGCTATCTCATTGATGGTTGTTATAGTGGATATTATCATTTAAAATAAATGACTTTAACCTCATATGAGTCGGGTCTCTACATTCTAGGAAGTATTATTTTCATTTGTATAAACTATGGGACATAAATTAGCTATCAACTTAATTATCGTGTTATCTTTTGTAATAAATTAATTGTCAACACTTTGTATAATGCTGATGTAACTACTTGGATTGCTACAATACTGGGTATTATTTAAATTCTGGGAAATTAATTCAAATATGGCGATCCAACCTCACAATTCGCAAAATAAATTCGCTATTAATATTTGACAATTGTTTGTGATTACGTAATTAGAGCGTTGCCTAGGTGATAACAATTGCAGTACGTAAATAACGTCACTAACAAAAAATACACACTGCCGAAAGTGTACATAAAACCGGCGCCACACTTTTAGGATGAACCTTCCTGACCTGTCTGCTGCTTTTCCAATGGGAACTAGGGCTTAACTCCAGCCCGAGTAAGTCACACGATGCCTGGGCCCCTCTTTCTCCGCTGGCTTGTAGATACAAGCCGCTGAACGCTATTCAGAACGACTTCTGTAGCTCGACCGTTGCGAAAAAACGCCTCCAATTCAGCTGTTGCCACAACCTAGGGCTCCAACTGCTTCCCACGCTGCCTACCTCTAGCCCACGGGGCTCCAATTGCACTGCTTTAACCTCGTGTACAATCTAGAGAAAACCAGCCAATACTTGATGCACAAATTAAACACTTTTAAACCTCGGCAGAAGTAATGTAGCGGATCCAGTCACCTTGGATATGTTGTAAAGGTGACGATCGAAATAAATTTATAAACAGTTTAATATATTGGTTCTTCAAAGCAATACTGTGTTTTCTTGACCTGTATAATTGAGCATATTTACGTAAGGCATAACACCCAAATTGTTCATATCTTACAGTTGGTGACCCCGTGACGTTGCAACAGACCCTCCAAAGCTCCTTCTATCAGCCAGTCACCTGACCCCTGCACTCCACAATCCCAGGTTCATGTCACAATTTGGTCCCACTTCGGTTCAAGCTCTTCTCGGTGGCGCAGGAACACATAGTTTGTTTGCGGGCTCTACACAGTTCGACACAACTGCTTCGCCCTCCAAGCAAATGCTTCTACGAACTCCACCGTTTCCTGCACCAGAGAAAGGATCCCTTCCGTTACGAAGCTTCTTCGCGTGGCTGGACACCTTGACGTCAAGCTTCGCCCTTTGACCGTCCCATTGTGATATTTTTTCCCTTTTCGCCTTCACCTCATATGTCAATGTCAAAATCTAACAATTTCGATTGGGGAGGCGGGGGGGGGGGGTAGTGACCTGTGCTTATGGCACTATATAGCAACTGGTTGGTATGGTTATAATAAGTTTTATTTATACATGTAGACAACCCATTAAAATTTCTACTCTAAATTATATGTTTTGTTTCTCAAATTTTAATTTAAGGACTTGGTATGAGTAGATACATACCGTAAAACCTTACAGTTAATTATTGCCTACTACATTAATTTTAAAACACACTGAATTGGAAAAAGGGTATTTATTCACGTATTAACAATTATTTATCGGGGAAGCCAAAATTAACACTACTTCACAGCTTGGCTTTCTTTCCATAATTGTTTTCGATCTTCCATTGTTTTACATTATTTCCAAGCCTACTCTGAGTATATTTTGTTTAAATCAAGGATAACAATATTTTTAATACTGTTTTACAAATTATTATCAAGGTCAATGTTATTTTATACTATTTAAAAAAATGAAACTAGTACATTTCTGGAACATTTTATAAAATGTTTGATATGATTGAAATATTATTAATTGTTTTAATAATAATCATAAAGACTTAAAATGGGTTCATAGCAATAATTATGTCCCCATTGGTGTATGGGTTGCTTTATTTTAGTACATTTTTGGAGCTATAATATTTACAGCTTAGCACGAGCCTATGCTTAACGTTTGGGTTCATTGCAACAAGGGTCTTTCCTTTGCTAAAAAGCGAGTAAACAAAATATATCATTACAAGTTGACATTCAAACGAGGGGGCACAAAAGTAACCGCATTACAACCTGCAGTGAATGCTGTACTGATCACAAGAAATAATTGAGAACTACAACGTGCAATTAATGTATGTAAAGACGAATTAGAAAAAGTATATTTAAGCAGTAATATTAGCAAAAAAAGTGTCATTAAGATTAGTAAAAGACCAAAAAATATCAATGTGAGAGATATTAATAGAAGGAAAATCAGTAGAAGAAGAAATAGTTAGAAATACTTAGATACACTCATTAGTAGTGATAGAAAATTCATAAAGAAATAATGGATAGAATAAATAAAGTAAACCAACGTTGCTTTACTATTAACAATATCATAGTGGAAAAAAGAAAAAGGGTAAGAAAACGAAATTACAATTATTAGGTATGTCATTGTTCCAGTAACTAACGTTTCAGAAAATTGGATATTAAATTATCAATTAAAATCGAGCATTATTATTGCGGCATATAGTAAGAAATCACATTAATAGCAGTATATTTCGACAGACAACGTGAACTAGTTCCAATCCTACTATAATCGAAAACGACTAGTTGCAGAGGCATCGACATATTATATATGAATACGAAATAACGGATAATTCCTTACAGGGGTTTGCAGACTTCCTGGCGGAACCAAGTGAATTCATTTTCGGAATAAATAAATGGGCCTGACCGAATCTTGACCATAAAATATTCAATATGGCTACAACCTTGACAGCTCTAACCAATTATATGATCGTTAGAACAACGGTTGAACTGCATGAAAGATCAAAAGGAGGAAACTTACCGGAGGAAATTATAAGAAAGGAATAAGAATGACATCGGATAGTAGGATCCAACAGCGTTTACATGTAGTATGGTGCTATTGCCATTGTTGAACACAATGAATGCATCCTAGAAAAGATCAACAGAATTATAAAACTATGATGGATGTGAGATCGAATCCAAATAATAGATGAGAACTGAAACAGGTTTCTCGTTCCCATGTGAATTTTACAGATAAAAGAATCAATGTTGATTAAACATTCCTCTGAAAACATATCTACAATTAATAAGTGCGAGATAAAGTCAACTCACAAACAAATAAAAAAAGCGACTGGCCCGAAAGGGTAGTGACCAGAAGTGATCAAGGAAGTGGGAGATAAAATAATATCACAACCTCTCAAAATATTATTTAACCACTTCTGAGACTAAGTAAAGGTCCAGGAAGTGAAAAGAAGGCAAGATGATATTGATATTCAAGAAAGGAAACAAAAGATATATTAGTTGAATGCAGGCTTTCACGACCGTTGTCCATAATGCTAGCTTCTTCCGGGTTATGTAGTGGTCGTCGATTTAAACTTAACGTTTCGCTGTTTATGCTGAAACGTGAAGTTTAAATTAACGATCACGGCATAACGCGGAAGAACCTACCATTAAAGAAGATCTTAAGATCATGCTTCCTGCTCTCACATTTTTGCAAGAAGGATGATCAGCAATAGACTGTTTGGATATGTTCCAACCACCAAAACAGAGGCTGCCGAAGCAAGTGTAGCATAGTTGATCATATTCGACCTATACTCTACTTAATTAGCTTTCATAAAAGATATTTGATACGGTAGCGAAACCAGAATGAAGACAGTAATTCAGGATTAGGAAGGTGCACAGTGGATGGCAAGAACAATTGACCGATAAGATTGGAGAGGAGCATGTCTAAATAAGCAATACTGTAGATGGCGATGATGAGAGAGAAGAGAGTTGATTGCCAAGTGGTCAATAAATATGGTTAATCTCAGGCTGCTGGGTTTGATTCCCGGTGACCACGCTACCACGATAACACCTGTGGTAGTCGTTAACGGCTAACAAGGAAGCTTTTCCTCAATTTCTACATGCATCTCATAGTATATTTTTGTTCTTTCTTCTTGTAGTCCAAATTTGTTCATATAATAATCCCTCCATACTTCTAGCGTTTTTGTAATTTTTGTCATTAATTTCTTGTTCTTATTTTTAATTTCTCACAATTTTTCCCTTCGTTCTTTCTCCAGAGGCTTCTATTGGTTATCTTTAGCCTTTCTGTTTCCTTCTTTAACTATCAGTTGGTAATGTTTCTTCTTCGGATGTATTCTTTCCTATGTTGTTTCATTCTTGTCGTTATATATTTATTCTTTCCGCCAGTGTAGCATAGGGGTTCCAGATAAACCAAGAACGTAGAATGAATAAACGTAGTATAAATGAATTTTTAAGAAAGATTATTCGAAAGACACAATGTACTTTCATAGCAAATTACACAAGAAATAATTACATCTGCGAGAACTAGTCATGTATTTTTGTTACTACTTACCTCATAAGATAGGTGGCTACACAATTGTTTAAACCAAGAAATTATAGGATGAGTTCGTTCAATCTAAACAGTATTGGAATTATTATCACACTTCTTAAAAATTTGTTTTGACAATGTACATTGTTTATATGCTAGGTTTATATACTAATTTAATGTATATTTGTATACTGGTTATCTGCTAAACATATATAATTTTCACAACATATTGACTAACTAATGGTAAGTTCGTTTAAATAATTTATTATTGTATCATCCCCGAAGTTGATTTTAAAAATGCTGTCGATTTCCCATCACAATAGCAAACAACAAAAAATATAATCTGCAGCGCTGCTTCTTGCACATTCCGAATCTGTCCTAAGTGCTTGAAAGTGGTCTTCAATATTCTGCAGATGCACTGCACACAGCAGCAGTTCGGTTCGACTGCAATACTGCGGCGACATGAAGTGGCAAATTAAACATTAACCTCAGGGACCAATAGATTGCTAATTTAGCTTGACAATTTGGGATTTCGAATTAAAGGTTAACCTTCACCCAGTGGACATGTCTCCACACGATAATCCGTGAAGTCGGCTGCATATCGACGACTTTCATTATCTCAGCTGCCAATCACCTCATATAATTAGAGCCATCGCTGCTTGATGGAGAGTAGGGTCCTGTTTATTAATTGTAAATTAAGTAAATACGTTTTGGAATTGAACCGGGGGCTTTGGATATTTATGATCTTTTATTTTTTAGAGGGGTTGCCTGGAATGTATTTCGTTTTTGCGCACATGGGTCCAGTTTGGTCAGAAACATACGAGAGCTTAATAAAGGTCATTGTTAGAATAAATAACCTATGGGGCTTCTCAATTGAAAAAAGTTAATATTGATAAGTTGTAATATGCAAAGTGCATCAATCAATAATAATATATTTTTTTAACTTTAGAAGGAAAAAGACAGTAAATGGGGAAGTGCCTGCAACTCCAGAATGCCTTGAGCGAAAATCGCCTACGTCCAAGTGAATAGAAGCGGCTTAAAAGGGTTTGGCAGTATTTAAATTGCTGCCCTTAATTTTTAATGAATCGAGTCAGAGTTAAGCTGCATTTACATAATGCACAATTTGCAAAATAGCTGGCAGTTTTGAGGTGCTAATTGAAGCTATGAGTTCAGCAGTTTGAGCGACTCCAAGTCGAGAGATAAGAGTAGAATAGTCTTTCCGCGAAAACACTGGGTGTGGTAGCCTTTCACGCATCACGACATTCCAAGTGTGGACGACACAATCCAGTACAACTTTGAGGATGGAAGGTAATCGATATAGGAAAGGTTTGCGTTAAGCTGTGAGAAGCATTTACAAGCACGAAATATGTGCTTTATAGACGAATGATAGGTGTTCTAAAGGCAATTATTTAAACGCTATTTTCGACATTGTCTTAATGTATTTATGTATATTTACGATATTCATACGAGCAACCCCAAGCTACATTACCGGTAGATTGGTTTTTATTAGTTTGCATGTGTATTTAGAAACGACTAACCGTTCTAGGCTTTAAACCTATTTTCTCTTACTTTTTTTTATTTGTATGTGTTTTAAAGTCAATATCTGTGGCTTTTTTGTGCATTGTTTGAAGTCAGTTTCAGTCAGAGAACTCTACATGGCTGGACCAGCTTCCTGTTTTAGCAGATAGTGATTTTTCATAGCCGCGAACTGCAGTATTATGAGTTTCATGTTCACTGAGCTAGCAAGGACAAATAAGTGTTGAAAAATTACTGCGTATGAGACATCTTATTTACATGTAAATTATTCACCTGAGGAGCTAAACCTTACCTTCTGTTACAATTTTTATTTCCCTCGTCTGAAAGACGAAGGAAGTATTGTAATCGCGAAAAATTACCTTCCGAGATGTCTTCAGATCTTCACGTTTCAAGGTCCCTATATGACGAAAAACAGGTTTTCTCAATTCTGTCCCTCTTTCTGTTGGTCTGTCTCTCTATCTGGCTGTTTGTCTGTCTGTCGGTCTGTCTATCTGATTTGTTGGATTAAGACGATATTTTGCATGCGGCTTATATGCCGTCCTGGCATAAAGCCGAGAAAATTTCGGTAAAATATATACAGGGTGAGCACTTAAACAAAATGAAATTCTGCCTATATTTGCTTTAACTCAAGAACTATTAGTTAAATATTAGTAATATTTTCTACATAGCTCAGGTTTTCACCCCTGATGAAAAAGGGCATATTTTGGACACAACTTATACAGGGCGAAGGCCTTAAAAAAATAATTTTTTTCTCTAATATCTACATAAATAAAACACTGTTGGAGCCTGTGGTTTGAAAATATTTCAAATTCGTTAAAACTCCTCACCACACAAATATTTAACAACTGCTAAATACGTATTTCGACAGCCATGCTGTCATTATTGGTAGCTACGAAAAACTTACACAGCAAAAACGCAACGATACCAATGGATCACTTCCATTTGTGATTTGGTCTACAAAAATGTTTATTTTCAGAACCTCCACTTGCGAGGGAAGTTTCGTGTAAAGCCCTTTGCAGATTTTTAATATTATGCACGCGCAGGTTCTACTGTATAAGTTATTTCGAACATAAAACATGAATTGCTTAACTATAGGCTACAGGCAGCACCATTATCACAAATACAGCGGCATATCGATACACGGATGAAGTTCTTGAATCAATTATATAGTTGTCTTTAGCAGAGCTTTCTGGTTTAAAAGATATAAATTCTGCCCAATTTTGCTTGAACTCAAGAACTATTACTTAAATGAAAGCAATATTTTGCACATAGCTCAGGTTTTTACACTTGAAGAAAAAGGGCATATTTTGGACCCAGCATATCCAGGAGTGAGAGCACCTTGAAAAAATAAAATTTTATTTAATTTTGCTTTAACTGGGAAATATAGTATGATCAAAAAATATTTTCATCTAGTATGGCCATGGAATACTTCGTAATTTATGAATGCAACTATAACTCACTTACAGAGCAAATGTCAAATTTTGACATTAAGTATAAACGTAGTTGCATTCTTAAATGAGGAACTATTCCATGGCCATTCTAGATGAAAATAATTTTTAATCATAGCACAGGCTTTACCCTTGTCAAAAATGGAACCCAACAGAGAATAAATGTTGTAACGGACAAAAAGGGACAACGAATAAGTCGGTTGTGTTTAATGTAGCTGCATCGCAGAGATCCGAAGGGTCCCTCGAGGCAGCGTGCGACAAATTGTCGAGTATTGAAATTACATTCTCAGACGCTGAAGTTCGAATCCCATCGCCGGCAATGTTTTTTATTTGAAAATTGATAAAATTCGCATTACCAAGTGATTTCTTTTATTGTTGCAGTATTATTACGTGCGTTAAGATATTTTTACCCCTAGTTTACTTCGTTTTTAGTGTCACAACGTCCACTTGCGAGCGAAATTCTGAGTAAACCCCTTTACAGGTTTTTTTATTTAACTTGGAAAATGATCTTTCACCACAGTGACAAGTAATGGTAAGTAAATGTCTAAAGCAACTGGTAAATTTGGAAATGTACTAATTAGGTTATTTCCAAACTAATATTTCAAAACATCGACTGAAGATGCGGTAGATTTTAGATAGGATGATAAAATCTCTATTTCATCCAGTAAATCGACTGCATTTATGTCGCTCACGATGCTCTTTTGAATTTGAAAAAATCAGTTATATAACCAAGGTCTAGCTGTCGCCTCTTAGGCTCTGCCTTCCGGGTGCCGCGCACCTCTTGCACCCCCGCTTAAGTTGCCTGTGTATATCTTAACCCCTTTTCAAAAGATCTACTTTAAAGAGGGATCTTTTTAGTAAAATGTGTTTTGTTTGTAGATTTCTCTTTTCTAGGTTTAAGGAAAGCTTTCAACCGACAAGTTTTGGAAGTGGAAATCGCCACATTAATTTCCTGGTAAGTGAACATTGGATAATATATCAACACCTTAACTACCTTTTTGTGATTCAACAAAACTACTCAGACGATTATTCAAAATGTCATATTATTTTCTATAAACCTAGATCAGTGAATTGTGCATAAAATTAACTGTACCTATGAGAATGTGTTTGCCATGTGTGAACTGCATATTTTCCCCCTAATTTCTTTCCAACTAACGGAGAGGTAGCAAACACATAAGTTGTAGCTAAAATCAGTTACTTATTTGTTCTCTTAACAAGAAATGGAAAGAATGGAGAAAGAATCACAGAAGAATAGCTATAGCATGTTACGTATCATTTATCATTTAGATGCAGTCAAGAATTGTTACGTATAATTTTTCGTTTCTTCGCTTTCCTCTTTCGTCTTATTCGTCCCCAATTCTGCTTGTTTCCCATGTGGCATTGATGTCGCTTGCTAAAGCTGCTGGAGGACCAACTCCCACGCAGTTCTGAGCACTCTCAACCATGTGGTACCCTTGGAAACCTTCAGAACACGTCTTTTCCCCAGTGTGTCAGCTCTCCGAAGTTTGGACCATAAGGTCTTTTCCCCAGTGCAATACAGTGCAATAGATGGAAAAACTCCTATCGCACATTCGCTGGACAGCATCCTCGAGTATAGCTGCTCTGACGACGACGCTGTGCCCTGCCATGCATCACTAAGTATCTGCTAGTGATTTAGCCATCTGATCGCTCAAACTGAAATACCGTTCGTGCTGTTGCTATGAAATGTTATGAGTTGTGCCTTGCCTTTTATGCTGGATATATTCCTAACCGTATTATGCTGTGAAATTATGTGTAACTGCAATTTTCACCTCGTGCAATTATTTATGCGGAATAGGTTATTTTCAATTTAAGTATTTAATATTTTCTCGATTGGCTATCCCGCGCGTTAGCATTTTGGTCGCGTTCAAGTGCCTCAACATCTTAAAATTTCATGCATTCAATGCGAGGATTTACCGGGAGATAATATTGAAAACAACTCCTTTTTTTGTTGAAAATACACAGTTAAGTGTAAATAAATAACACCCTAGGCGCAATGGTACCATTCGATTAGGTCGCGTTTATATAAATTAATTGATCATTGAAGCGATTTGATGAGAACTCCCGTTTATCAATCGCAGCACTTGATTTTTAAGTCACTATATCCTTATAGTTGAGATACGTGTACTCGAGCGATTTGCGTGTTAAAATCGTAGAGTTTTGATTTTTCACATCAAATTTATTAACACTAAAACCTTGTAGATTATATAAGTAAAACTAAATTAAATCTACTATTCCAATTATAAACAAATATTCTATCATAGATGAGTAATTGAATATGGGGCAGAGTTTGTAAGTGTACATACTGTAAATAAATAATTAGGTTATTTCAAGCTACGGTGTTTTCTGTCTTTTATTATTTTTATGAAACAGATAAGTGGTTTAGGAACTTACACAGAGTTCGGTGCGAATGCTCTTGCTGAACGGACGTATGCGATAAGTGGCCGCAGTGATATCACGACCTCGTGCGTTTTATCGGTCAACGGCAATTTTATATTTACATTGCAAATTTGTTCAATTCCATACCCAAGAATAAATCACAATCCAACTTCTGATCTCCTCCCCCTCGGGGGTGGTGCAATGACGACCCACAAGAGAAATAGTGATCATCTCTCTCCACCAATCAGCGATCTACAAAAAAAGTATCTATGGAACAATACAGCGATGCTGCAGCAAAATAAATATTATCTACCTGATCATCTCGATCCCTCCGGACCAAGCAATCAAGCAGGGGATAATACAACAACCCAAGAACCTAATAAAGAAGAGATCAAGGCTAAAATCCCTCCAATATTCCTGCTCCTGGCCCAGTAGATCACAAACAGGTCATTTCTGATATCAATAATATCGCCAAAAAAAAAATTTAACACCGCTCTCAGTGGAACTTCACTAAAAATTACCCTTACCTGTGATAATGACTTTAGAGCTTTAGCTAAATATTACACAACAAATGAAATAGCGTACCACACCTACCAAAACCCTAGCGAAAGGCCGCTGTCAGTTGTTATTAGAAATGTGCCTCTCTCTTTAACGGAAAAAGACCTAAAAGAAGAACTTGCTGCGTACAATCTTCCCATAATTAGTATCACTAGACTTCTTAATAAAACCAAAAACCCAATACCAGTATGCGCAATTCGCCTTACAGCAAATGAGAAGGCGAATGAAATCTTTAAAATCAGTAGTATCTGTCATACATTAGTCAAGGTTGAACCAAGAAGAACGTTTGGAAATACACCTCAGTGCCATAGATGCCAACGCTATGGCCATACCAAAAATTACTGCCCCTTGCAACCAAGGTGCGTGAAGTGCCTGGGTAATCATTTATATAGTGCCTGTGATAAAAACAAAAATACTGCTCCAATATGTGTCAACTGTGGAGAGAACCACCCAGCCAACTTCAGAGGGTGCAAATATTTCCAGGAATCTAAGTTTAACAAAAGTAAAACACATAATAGAAATATTTCCTCTGGTAGCAACAAACAAGCACCCCCTGAAAACAACACTACCAACTTTCCCCATCTTACCAAATCCACATGGGCAACTAATCGTAGTCAACCCTGGAACACGATAAATAACACATCTCCTGAAAATGAGTCGCTAGCCAACACTATCCTGACATCAATCCTCAGATTAATTCAACCGTTTCTAGGCCAAATTAAACAATTCATATTAACAAACTTTTTACCTTTGCTTCTTAATGGATCATAACTGTAATAGAGCTATTAATCACTTAAAACTCCTAAACTGGAATGCAAATGGTATTAAAGCCCAGCAAACGACATTTAAAGCCTTTCTTACACGACATAACATAGATATAGCGTGCATTACCGAGACACACTTAACAACAAACGATCGTTTTAAAGTGTCAGGCTATCACTGCTATCGTTCAGATAGAAATGCAATATTTGCCTCTGGAGGAGTAGCTATCCTTGTTAAACAAAGAATTATTCACCATGAACTGCCAAACATTAACACCATCAATCTTGAAACGGTTGCAGTTAACGTTAAAACACATGCTGGTAACTACATTAAAATAATAAGTGCTTATCGACAACCAAACAAGCAACTTCTCGAATCTGACATTGAGATAATATTTAATACCAGAGAACCCACTATGCTAATTGGTGATCTAAATTCAAAACATACAATATGGGGCTGCAGAAAAAGCAATCCATCTGGAGCAAAACTTAATACCTTGTCAGAAACTCACGCCCTCCAAATTTTAGCCCCGGAAGAACCAACGTACTTCCCATATCGGATAGATCATAAACCAGACATACTGGATATAGTGGTACAAAAGAATGTCCAAGTACAGATCTTTCAGAAAGCATACACCGAACTCGACTCCGATCATTTACCGGTGGTGATATCATTTATAGCCATTCCTGCACAAAGACACCATGAAGCTAAACTAATAAATGGATTTGTAGACTGGGACTATTTCCACGAAACAATCGACAAAAGCCTCAAATATCCAAACGACTTAAATACTACAGAAGAAATAGACGAAACGGCCACCCATATTTCATCATGCATAGTCAAAAGTATTCAAGCATCCACAATAACCCGAAAGAACCCAAAACCGAGCAATCTTAAAATACCCCCAATACAAATAATTAACCTAATAAAACAAAAAAGCCAACTACGTAGAGAATGGCAGCGAACCAGAGACCCTGCAACAAAAAATCAATTAAATAACTTAACACATCGTATCAAAAGGGAACTAGACGACCACAGAATACAGTTGTACCAAAAATGCATCAGGACCTACGAGCCGGGGGATCCAGGGCTTTGGAAAACCACAAGGAAGATTTTACGCCAATCGCAAGAAATTCCTTCCCTATCCTCACAAAATTCAATATTAAACACGGATGAAGAAAAATGTGAAGCATTCGCTGACCATCTTGAGCAAACTTTCACCTCGCACAATCATCAATATCCAGGCTTTACCAATATAGTCCTCAGACACATAGAAACACATCAACCACTAGCGGGAAGTAACATGAAGCCAACCTCTCCTAACGAACTAGCCTCCATAATAAAAACTCTCCCAGCACAGAAAACTCCAGGAGAAGATAAAATAACCAACTTAATAATTAAAAATTTAACGCGAAAAGCTCTGGCATACTTAGCCACCATGTTTAACTCATGCATGAGAATTGGTTATTTCCCCAACAAATGGAAGCATGCGATAATACTGATGTTTCCTAAGCCAGGGAAAAACAAGAAAGAACTTACTAGCTACAGACCCATTAGCCTGCTATCCAACATCTCCAAAGTTTTTGAAAAAGTGATCTATATTAGGCTCAGCGATGAAGTTACCAGACTCCAGTTACTTCCAACATTTCAGTTTGGGTTTAGAAAGGGGCATTCTACTTGTCACCAACTGCAAAGAATCGTTGAAACAATTGAGAAAGGGTATGAGAGTAAACAATATACAGCAGCATTATTTATAGATTTAGCTCAGGCCTTCGATCGGGTGTGGGTTGAAGGACTTAAATACAAAATTGCTCGTCTCTTAATCCCGGAATACTTAAAAGGTATTCTATTTTCGTACCTTGAAAACCGTTCCTTTGCAGTTAAAATACATGCAAATATTTCCTCAACTAGAAATATTAGAGCAGGAGTGCCACAGGGAAGTATTTTGGGCCCTATTTTATTTAATATTTACATTCACGATATGCCCAACACCAATGCAGACCTTGCATTATTTGCCGATGATACTGTTTTGCTAACTAAAAATGAAAATCTAGTAGAAGCGATTCTACAACTTCAAATCGCCACGAACACGATAGCGAGATGGTTCAAGCATTGGAATTTAACTATAAATCATGGCAAGTGTGCGGCAAAGATATTTACCCTTCGACGGATCAATGCTCCACCGTTAATAACAATTAATAATAATACCATAACATGGAATAGTTCTGCAGAAGCAGTGAAGTACCTAGGTATATACTTGGATACTCGCCTCACCTGGAGGTACCATATTAGCAAAAAGCTAAACGAGGGTCACATTAGATTAGTGCAACTGTATCCACTGATCAACAAAAAATCGTCACTACAGGCAAAATGTGTCACCCTACTCTATAAGTCGTTGATACGTCCATTAATCTTATACGGGTGTGCAGTTTGGGCCAACGCATCGAAAGCCAACGTAAATAGAATTCAAGCCCTACAAAATAAAATACTCAGAATAGCAGTGAACGCCCCCTGGTACGTTACCAATAATCAACTTCATTACGAACTTGGTATGTATACTATTCAAGAACACATTAAAAAATTAACAAAAAATTTCCATTTGAACTTTAACAATTGTGAAGGTGCAACATTCTACGAGTTAGGGCGAAGACAAATACATACGCGATTAAAACGTAAATTACCACAAGACCTTTATCTAACTGCAAGTGAAAGTGATAATGACTAATAGTGATAAATCGAACACGTGTAGATACCTAAATAATAATTGACAATTTAGAATAGGTGTTACTTACCTCTCTGATACTCTGTAATTGTAGTTATTTTGTTTTTTATGTCCAACACTGCCATGAATAACAATTATTTTGTTGAACTGGTATAAATCCTAAATTAAAAAAAAAAAAAAAAAGGAACTTACACGGACACCTGTAGGTTTTCTGGTTTGGACCGCTTCGAACCAGTGGCGCTTCCGAACAACCCCCCCCCCCCCCCATTCCTGCTCAGGAACTAGCTGGCGAAAATTTGTGACACTGCGAGACAATTCTTGAACCGCCGTGTTGTAAATTATATATTATTTCTTTTTCTTTTGTATACAGAAAATTCCCCGTGTAGCAAATAACAAGCAAAAACTGAAACTGTAAAGCTGCAAATAATAAGCAGAAACCGAAACCTCAACATGGCTTAACTCCTTTTAAATGTTGTGTTAGTGCCGAATGTTTAGAATACCTTGGGCTGCATGACGTATGAATAACTCAATAACACAAGAACTTAAAATAGAAACCTGCGTTCGTATTATCGTAAAACGCCACATGTTTCAATACTTTGGCCTTAGTGTAACCGAGTATTGGGGGCAATGCTATAATTTTAAAAAGGAAAAAAATGCACCAAAAACAAACTAGAAGAAATGACGTGCAGGGTTGTAAAACTAACTGGGAACATTGGAAAGAAACTCTTTATACTCGTAGTACATCCTGAACCATGTGTAGCCTTAGTTCATCATTTTTCATTCATGAGGATGGTGGATGGTAGTGCAGCGAAATAGATATGTATCACAATTTCTGCGCAATGGGTTTATTTTTAAGCGTAATTTTCCTGTTAAAAGCTAAGCTGCATATTTTTGCTTCCGGGGTCTCAGAAGAGCTTTGAACCAACATGCTTTTGGAAGGGGGCATCCCCAAATTAATACCCGGGCAATTAAATATGGCAGAATAAATCAAGAAAATAAGTGCTACTGAAGGAAAAATAGTTGGCACCTCCCTTTCGCCATTAAAATTGTATTGCTGACGGCGGTGTTTATCTCAGAAGGGTTAATTGTCCAGTGTCCATATTTCACGGGAGCCATCTACAGGCGCTGGCGCGAACCATAACTAACTTCTCAGCTCGAATGCAAGCCCTTACTTAATCCGTAAATTCATGCCGAATTTGTGGTGTGGTCACTTCGAGTTACATGCATGGTGTCACGGGCAGCCACCCATTTTTCAAGCGAATGCTTGGCCCCCGCCCACGCACCCGCTAATAAGATCTTCCATTAATTTGCGTTGAATAATTCCGCTACTTAATTAATTACACAATAATATGTAATGGAGATATAATCTGCAGAATTAAACGGTCGTACATGAATAATGTATGCCAGAAAAACTTTGGCTTTGTACCGAATATGTTTATTCATGTAAAGTTTGAGGCGACTCGGCCAGAGCAGATTGAATCGAGACTCAAGCCGAGTACTGAGCCGAATTTACATTTCTGGAATCGTAATCTTGACATCTTGAGTACTAAAGGTTGTTTTATGGTTGGGTGAAACTAAGGCTGTAGGTGGTACACCTCATATTCGTTATCTAAAAGATTATTGTACGATGTGTGTATAATGAGTATGTGCATTTATTAAAATCTAAGAGGAATTTGAAGTCCGTTAGTTTAAAGTCTGCTAGAGCTACTTGTTTTATACTCTTAAGAAAAAGCTTTAGATAGAAATCAACAAAATAAAGTGGTTAGCGACCGGAAAACCTACACACGTTTTTTTCATATCATTCCTAGGTAAATAAAACTATTATATATTGTTACGATCCCTTATGACTAGTTTATTTTTATTGATATGAATAATTTTCTCTCAGGATTTTATCATGTTATCATGGGCGCCGTTACATAGGGGCCCCTCCCTGGATTTTTCCAAAAATAATATAATTCACCATTACGCGCCACGCGCTGACCGTCGAGTTATCAGAACTCACCGCAAAGAAATTATTTTCATATGGTGTACTAATATTATATCGTGTGCGTAATAACAGCAACGATTTATTCATTTGTCCGCCCCAAGGGCCCGCTCACTTTACAGAACTGATTCTTTGAATAAGGAGAAATAAGTCGATGACCGAAATATCGAGATGAGAGGCGTCTATGAATTTATCACTCAGCGCGATACAAAATAATACTAAATTTCCGTTTCTTGACGCCTTTATATAAGGGCTGACCGATATTGGGTTTTCTTGTGTCTAGGCACGTTCAAGTAATAAATTCAATGGCTCGCCAAATCCCGGTGCACCTGCACGGAATGTTAGCAAATATTTAAAATAAATGCATTACTTATCTCAAGTTAGTCTTATTCGCTCTCTGGTTGAGCTACTACTGTTAGATTATTGTGTATTCTGGTTTACATTGTTTTTTATTTGGAACTTCGATCCGATCTATACGGTATGTGTATTTTTTTGCATCTATTATTTTATTTGTTAATTAATTTTATGTTTGCATTATTGTGTATTTCTATTACTAACGCTTCACTATTTTGTGCGCTTCGATGCCCAAACCATAAAGTAAAGCTGTAGTAAAGAACGTAATGATTTTGTTATTTTTAATTTAGATACACAAAACGTGTTGGTAATACAGGTATTTTTTCCAAACCCTGTAGTATTTTGTTTTTATATTTTTTAGAATCTAATAGCATTTTTAGGTGCGCATCAAGTGTTTCTGTTTTTAGACCCTCTGTGGATTTAATTGTCTTATCTCAATATCGAAAAAAGATTGCCCCTCCCTGAGAAGTTTTCTAACGGCGCCCATGCATGTTATATCCTACCTTACCTTTCTTCGTCCACAGCTAGCATGTATGTGTAAACAAATCAAGTGTTCGACTCTCAATCTCGTTAGGTTACTGCAGAAATTTAATTAGGGCATACACAAATAAAGCACATAACGCTATAAATATGAGGCAATTAACATTTATTGGTTAAATATCTGTATTTTTGAAATATTTACAGGATTAATGAAATTATCGTTATTAAATTTTGTATTAAATTCAATTTTATTTATTTACTGCTGTATGTTTACATGCAATTTAATTTTTTTAACGTTTAACAAACCTTTCGCTTTAAACACTATTAACTTTGCTCGTCTTTAGTTTTTATAATTAACTTTTTTTAAATTTAAAGATTGTTCAATTCCGCAGGTTTTTCATTTAAATGTCTATAATGTCACTCAGATCTGGTATTTTTAATATTTTTGTATTTCACTTACATTCTGGTTTTCTATATTCGAGCTCAATTTATCTTCGTTGATATCATGGACTTGCATCTACCGCATGGACTGGTTGCACCGTCGCGTCGTCAGCAACGCCCGCCAGTTATGCTACACGCATACCACCAGCATCTTCATATTTCTTGGTCGAAACTTCTTATGATGACCACATTTATTTTATAAAGAATTTTTTATATTCTTAGCTTGATTTTAAAGCTTGTATCTTTTCAATTCAAAACTTTTATACACCATTTGTTATTGTTATTTTCTTATATCTCCGAAGCCTTGGAAATCAAATATTAAATAATTACAGATTTCTACTTTTCAACCATTTAGCTAAACATGTCATATTTAGGTTAACTTGTTCTCAATTTGTGCCAGTCTCTAATTATTATGCAATAATGTGCAACAATAACCCTTTAATATGACAAATATGTAAGAAACAAACTTATGTTATATCCATTCTTATTATATTTACTTTTGCAGTTAAAAACTGGCTAACATAACAACTTACTTCAAAATTACTATCATCAACTAAATTTCCATTACATTTGCAGTCAACGAATAGACAATTAGCTGGTATCGTTTGCAATTCCAGATGTAATTAAATTAATAACTATAATTCTTTTTGGCTGATCTTTGTTTCAGTAATGGACAGTCAGATTTTTTTGAAGAAAGTGTCGATTCCATTGCATAAAATAGAATTTTTAATAATAAAACCGTACTGCTGGACGTAGTATCATTTTTATTTGTATTATAATTAAGCTGCATGTTAATTATATTGTGTTTAAAATGCTTTGCCATTTTAAGACCATATCAATATATACTGAAAGTTCTGCCTTATTTAGTATATTATTTCATAAAAATCACAGTAAAAGTTTCTTCTAAGCTGGACATTTTCCAGTCTCCCTTCTGCATCATCCTTCATAGACAAATTCTTCCGTTTGTCTCTACTGATTATATGAATTAGTTCCTGCATTAAAATGAATAAATAGTCGTTGAGAGCGTGTGTGGCCAGCTGGTAAAGTGTTTGCACTTGTAATAGACAGGTTGTGAGTTCGAACCTCAAATCCGGACAATGATTACATCTTACGCTCTCCGTCATACAAACATCTTTGGTGGTCGTAACCCCTGTGAAAGGGATTTTTTCCTTAATTCAAGGGGTTAGGCGAGAGCTGCCTCGGCCGCGGCTTAAGAAGGCTTATAATGCCGTACTCGGTGTGTGGTATTAACAGGCTCTGTCTTTACTATGATGAAGAAAAAATAGTCGTTATACAATACTGTACGATTTGATGACATTAGATCACTTATTTACACACAGGAAGACCGAAACAAGTTATAGCGAGCATCACGTAGCAGTAATGTTTATGAATTGCGGTTAGGTGGCGCTGAAGGCAGTAAGCCCGATCCGGTACGAAGTAGGTCCGATCGGTGACTATGTATATAATGTGGAACAACACAGTTGCTAGATTTTGTAGAGGATCTGTCTCAGATAAATATTGTAAAAATGTTCACCCACACCTGAACTTTCAGAACCTTCTTTGTCAAATGCAACTAAAAAACGTTTTCTGAATCTGTATTAAGTAATATAATTTAGAGCGTAAAAACAATATAGCAAGATGTATGGCAGGGGCCTTGAACTTTTTGTCACTCAGACTTTTTGCGTAATTATAATGCAAATTTTTTCTTTATACATCGCTTTTAGGTTTGATCTGTTTTTCATCTATTTGTTATTTTTAAAGTTTTCATTCGGTGTCATTTTGTCAATATGCAACAGAAAGTTAGTATAAAAAAAAACTAAAAGTAAGAGCAAAATAATGACGTTTAACTCATCTTTAAACAGATTTTGTTCTCTTCCACAGTACGTCACTGTATTATTTAAACTGTCTTTTTTTGTAATTTTTCCGTTGGCTTCCTACTGGTTGTGGTGGTAAAATTCTTAACAAGAATTTTGTATACAATTGCATATTTCTCCAATAAAAAAAAAGTGGATTGGAAATTCGAAGAAGGAACTATTCCCACTCTTGCATTGCTTTTTACAATAAAAACCTTTTTACAGCGCTATTCTTCCGACGTCTCTTTGTTGACTTCTTAATATCTGTTGAAAAGTATATCTGGATTGCCTTCAGTATGGTTTATTAGTTTGTCATCTGTTATTATTTTCGATTGATTTAGTATTTAAACTCCCAAAAGATTGGTTTTACTATGCCTGTTACTTTGTAACTCTTAATCATTTAACTGTTTTCCGTGAATGTCTTGTCCTGCAAGCCATAATAAATAATTTTAAGACTTGTTCACTAATCACCATCGGTTTCTTAATATAAACTGGAAGTGAAGTAGGCGTAGCAGAGAAGATAGTCGATTAGAATTCTTGTATTTAGTGTCGAAGTTGTTTCAATTACATTTGATTAAACCGGATTAATTAACACTGGATTGGATTTTTTTTTAAAGTAAAGTCGATGGTTGACGTTGCTGTATTTATGTTACATAAATGTAAGATTGGGATATTTGCAAGATATTATAGCGGTTTTAATCCGTACCGTTAATTTTTGAAGCTGAAATTGTAATGGTAAGATCATTCAACAAAATTTTACTAATTGGATATGTTTTGAATTCTCTATCCCTTCTTTAGTCTAATAATATACTACACTGTTGGGTATTATCCTCTGCCAATAATTTACAATTTCCTCTATTCTGAATTTCGCCTATCTAATTTTTCCTAATGCAATTCAGTTAGAACAAAAAAAAAACAGTGTGCGTTATCACAATAGTCTTCTTAGTTCATAACCTGAAGAAGACAAACGGATGAATATTAATTTTTCAACATTACTTTTATACCTCCTATTTAGGAGGCTACAGAGAAGGGTCTCTGTAGTAAATATCGGCCTTAGGACCTATCTAAGAGGCTAAATAACCACGTACTATGGGAGAACAACCCAACATATTACACATAGTAACGGGAACTTGACCTTGTTTGCCTGATTATGTTTGGAGTAAGATTTTAATATACAGCCCATTTGTACATTGTGCATGTTCTTTGTTGTGTGTCAGTCTATTTTAACAATTAAATGTAGTAAAGTGAGTACAAGTTTAAGGGTGAGCCAAAGTATGTGCGCATACGGTAGAATGCATAGAGCGCCGATTTGTTTGCGTGTATCACTCATAGACACATTTTCTGGGTGATTTCTATAGCAACATTGGCCTGTTAACTATACAAAGAGTCCCAAAGTCCAGACGACGCTGCTATTTGGAGACTCAAAGGTTACGAAGGCAACAAAGGAAGCGTCTAGTCATCAAGTGAGGCAATAGTAAAGACATCACCGGGGACCAGATTCAGGTCAATACAAAACTGAAGGTCGCTAATCATCGCTTAATGTGGGTAATTCATGCCAGATTATGTTACTCATGAGCAGCCATCGATGCAGACGTTGTGTGAATCATTGAGGTCAATGTGCGCACGCGACATTCTATTCTGTGCTCCCCGTTTTCGCAAGTGAATAGTAGTGGGAACAGCTATTGGCGTGTAGACTAATTATTGTTAGCATAGAGGCGTAATAGAAACAGCTGTACGCATTGTTGTCTAGTATTTAACTCTAGTATTTCTTAGCATAATATGTTTTGGAGGAGATATTTATTGCGATTGTACAGTGCCAAGGCTCAATTGACAGTAATTAAACACAACTTAGGAAGTTCAGAGAATATGAATGCAATTAATTAAAGTTACTGGGTTGTTGTTCACTGAAGTCAAAGCGGGATGATCTAGTTGCTATTACTGTAAGATGAGAAAAGTTTAAATATAAATAGAAGGTGCTTGAGTTATAATTTCAAGATGCAAGATCCTTATTTTCGCAACGAAAAATGCGCAGGCCAAGACGAGAATTCTTTTACTCATAGAAATACAAGGAAGGCACTGATGAAGTCTAAAAGATGCAAAAAGCATCACAAAATAAGAATGAGGTGTTAGTCCATGGAAAGCATAAGGAATTAACCTAAGAAAAGCAGTAAGAAGTTAACTGTGAAGTAAAGTAGTGAGTTTATGTCGGTCAACTGTCAGTTCATCTTCTTCTTCTTCGGCTTTATATAGACCTTATATGTTTTTCAGTCCCATCAGCCCTCTCTTGTCGGGGTTTCCACTGAGTATGATTTCCAACTACCTGCCCAGCGTTTAGGTGGTCTCCCAGGTTGTCTTTTTTCTGCTGGCTTATATTTTGCTGCTATTTTCGGTATTCGTTCATCTGGCATTCTTTCGACGTGGGCTTTCCAATCGTTGCGTCTTATTTTGAAGATGTTGACAATTTATTAGTTCAGAAATTACATTAATTATGTTGTTCATAAAATAAAGTAGTCAAATGTATCACATAAACAAGAATCATGTTGAATCTAGTTAGCTTTGATTTTGATGCAAATAAAATAATGGCAATTGACCTAACCGTCAAGCCTGTGTTAAAAAAATCTGTTGAAAACTATACAAAATTTGAATATTAAATTGAGTTTTATTCCAAACCGGAGTATTGCGAGTTGAAGTAGGAGTCCCAAGGAGCACCTGAAAGTATTTTCAGACGTGTAGTTTCGAGATTAAAGGCGTGGTAAATAGTAGTATTATCGGCCCAAGCAAGCTTCTGGAGGCAGGCGAGTTGCATTCTGCAAGCGAAGGTTTTGGCGCGTATGTAGAGTTTGGGAGCCCCTTCTCAACATCCAGGAGAAACATTCAGGTAGATTATCGACCAACATAAGGCAGCGATTCATAAAACAAAGGTAGAGCAACAGCTAGTCAAGGGGTACTACGAAGGAATTCCAACATTGAAAATAGCAGAGAAAATCAGCAGAGCAGTAGGGTTTGAATAGATGCTTAGAATAAGACAAAGCTCAAGAAACTGGGGAAAGTCTAAAGTAAGATGAATGAATCTACTCGAGAGAAACCTAAAGGATATTGTTGTCAGAAACTGGAAAACCATTGCGAATAAGCGTTCCCAATGGAAGCGTTATCTGGCGCAGGTCGGGGCTCACCTAGGGTTGCAGTGCCACTAATTGATTGACTAACATTTTTGGAGCTTATATCTATAGTTCACAGCATGAGATCAGGGTTAATTTCGGTGTTTATTGCATCAACGGCTTTCAGTAGCTGCGAGCTAAGGTAAATAAAACAAAAGAGATCCTATTGGTATCGAGCTAGTTGGCAATTAAAGGTAAAATTAATTAATAAAAACAGTGGGCTCTGTAGGCCGTCTCATTACAATTTGGTGCCCAATCGGTGGGGATTACAATTAGACGCCGAAACAAAGGGGCTCCAAATAGTCTCATTACAACATTAACGGACGAGGATATACGGGATTAATTGCAATAAGAACCGATATTGAAAAAACTAAAAAAGGGAGCTAGAATGGTATGTAGCAAGAATGAATACTGATAGTGAAAAGAGTTATAGCACAATGCAAGAAAAAACGAGCAAGATCTAAAGTAACGTGGCTAAAAGCGATAGGAGAAAAATAAAACAAAAATGGCAAAACCCTGAGAGATATGAAAATATTAGCAATGGACATACGAACAGGGAAAAAATGAAATGCGAGGAATAAACCTATTTGCTTCTTTCCGGTATCATGTAAATTTCTCCGGCATTTGTGATCTCTTCCCTTGTAGCTTATTTTGTAAAAGATGTGTTGATATTGGTCTATTCTTCCTGTTAAGTTAAATTATCTGCTTGACATGTCTCCTCTTCTCATTTCTTTTATATTTCCGCAATTATAGCAGTCTTGTATGCAAGGCTGAAGTTACTTATTTGATTTATTCATTATTTAGACGGTCTATGCCAGGAGATTTTTAATTTAGGATAGATCTAAAGCCACTAGGAATTCATCAATGGTTATGGGATGTTAGTTTATATTCACTAATTATGCCCGTTCGTTTTCCCCTCTTACAGTTTGCTTAAATTTGCTGCTAACAATAATTGCAAAGCAAACTGTATGTTGTTGGCTATACAAAAACCTTCATTATGATTTCTTTCCTCGTCCCCATGCCTCGAACAAAAAAAATGCGACCACCACGGTCCCTGTGGAGCACCAGGCAGGCTGGAAATTCCGAAGGCCCATTATGCGCAGACCACGTAACAACGGCACCGTGTTTGCAGTTCTCACTGCATTATAAACAATGTTTGCGAACACGCATTATCCGCGTATTTATTTTAAGCAGGTCTGCATTATGCGGATGTGAGCCGGTGGCTTTGTGCCGCTGTCAGCTTTTACAATCAATCTTGGCCGGGCCGCGAGTGTCTTTCACATTCGAACCAGAGGTGCACGTGTGATCTATCATGTCGGATTTCTAATTACGGTTCCAGATGACGGGAAACGCGTATACCTGCGGCGCGCTAATTAAATACACCGGTACTGCGTTTTTAATCAGAGGGCTTAATAAAACAAGGCGCCGCCGAAGGGTACTGCGTGTCCTTCCGTCGAAAATAATTGATTGCGATTTTAAATTGCTAATCAATTCCTGCTTAAAATATAAATCCGCGTTTCGCATTGTGTATTTTTGGGTTTTATTGACACACTGAGCTACCACATGGTTATTTCTTAAACAGTTTTTGTTATTTTGTTATTTACACATTTTTTACTGCTTGTATATTTCGTTTTCGTAACAGATTTCATTTCATTAATATAATATTTCAATGTTCTTCATTATGGATATACAGGGTGTCCCTGAAAAGGAGGTCAATCCGTTAACCACATATTCCTAGAGCAAAAATATGACAATTTAACTCAACTTACCTATATACAAAGTTGCTCAGTTTAGCCGCTAGAGGGCTTTAAAAACGATTAACTTTTTAAAAAAATTTCAAATAGGTAGAAAAATCTTTGATAGATTTTATTTATTTTTTGGCCATGTGTTTGTACCAGTAAACCACAGCTTTTTGAAGAATAAACCCTAATTTTGAAAATTGGGGGTTCTTCACAATAAATTATTCATTCATATTTTTTTAACCCCCTGTATAATCACTACCATTTTTTTAATGAATACTTACTTTAATTTAGAAGCTATTTTCTCTCTCACAAAATTTTAGTTGGGTAAACGGTTTAGCCACAAAATATATTTTCAAAATTTCTGCGAGCCTGAATCAGTAATTGCAACGTAAAACTAGGCTTGTAGGGATTTACAAAATATTTTTTTTTCTGGCTAAACCGTTCACCCAACTAAAATTTTGTAAGAGAGGAAATAGCTTCTAAATTAAAGTAGCTATTCAGAAAAAAATTGGTAGTGATTATACAGGGGGTTAAATTTTTTTTTAAAGTTAATCATTTATAACCGCCTGCATAATATAATAATATATAATATAATATATAATAATCAACACATTTATTATTCAATTCACCTACGTAAGTACTATATCAACTTTATTTTATCACTTTCTTTTATTGGCAGTTATTCAAAATGCTTTCTCAACTTATCTACACAAACCTCTATAACTGCTCTAGCTTTCACTGCAACATCCAAAAAATACTGGATCCTGACGTCGACAGACTGCAACACCTACTGCCCACTTCACAAACAGCAACACCTATGATGGTCTGTGAATACTTTCAACTGCATCCGTCCTGTCACACCTCCCAAAATCCAGTCCTGGTTCCTCCTGAATGTCACTGTCACACGAATTAACTCCTGGTAAGTTGCTATATTATGATGTACCAAATCTAACTTTGTTCCCTTTTTGCAGATAGTCCGATGTCTCTTGTTATACTCACAGAATATCCAAATCAAATAATAACTTGTAAAAACCTCTGCTAATATCTTGTACGTATGAATAAATCCAAATCTCTTCAACTAATATAACATTCTGTATTCTATATTTCCAATTAACTGTATCTGTATAATCTCTTCATCCCCTTGATGTCTCAATACATTCCATTTTATATTTCACCTGTTCGACCTCGTAGATTTGTTTAAAGCTCTTTTTTAATTTGTCATTACCAAAACCAACACAAATTAAGGCATAATTTCTATTTTTATTTCACAAAATTGGTTATTTCAAAATTACATGTATGCTTTCATGAGTTGTTTTACAGTAACTAACTAAACAAACTTCTATCCCTATTAGATACAATTCTTAGTGCACACTTCCTATATTTTAAAATAATACTATTACACGATATTCATTCTGATTATTATTAACAAATACATTTGTCTAATGTTACCTTGGTTTGTTCTTTATTAACATTTAATACAACCATTAAGTTTATTTATTTCAATTAATATCGCACTATCAAATGGCTCCTTTCATTGTATCAATTACTTTCATTATTCATATTCGAAATTTTACACCCATCAAGATCTAATTATTGTAACCTTCAAAATTTATTAGTTTTGAATATTTCTTTCTTATGATTTATTATACTACGTCATGTATCATAACAATACATATTACAAATATGCTCTATATTTTAAGTTTTCAGATTCTATATTATTGTCAACTCGAATAATTCAGTAAGTCAGTTGACCCTTATCTTCGGTCATTGTCATTGAGTAACAAACGACTTCCGGAATTGGACCGTGTCATTATTGAGGTCGAAGAACTCCACGTTTCGCCCACTGTCGTAAGGGGCTTCATCAGGAGAAAAAGCAAAAGAGCACGGTAACTCAACTTTTAAACCATGTCGGAGGCGCAACTCTTTTGCAAGTCAAGAGATAGAAGAGCACGGTAACTCAACGTCTAAACCACGCCAGAGGCGGAATTATTATAATGATCGCAAGAAGAAGGCGAGAATTTATAAGCAAGTGTCGTCGAGGTTGAGTGACTGTGGGAAGAGGCTTAGAAATTAGCATTTTCGACATAGAAGGTCCCGGTTGAGATTATTAGGGTGTTTGTAAATCTCAATGGCTTCGCAAAATTTTTGTGCTAATGAAGAATCGGGATTTGCAGATAATGTAAGTTTTGTCAAAAAAGATCTTATGGCCGGTATCGCGCTGCTGTTCGGTGATGCCTGATGATGAAATGAGACAGCGCTGGTGTTCAGAGATGCGAGTATTTACTGAAAAAAATTGTGTCTATATTTGGAAAGTAAACATTTGAATTTTTGAAATCAAGTAGCCTGATTTGATAGTCAATTTTAAATTTGAAACAATATCGAGACAACGGCTGTCATAAACAGCCATTAATTTTTTGAGAGAATGTTGTATTTTTAAAAGAACGATTTTCTTTCCAAATGGGTGATTTTACTCCAAGAGAAATAGCAGATATCGTTTTCGTGTATGGATTTTGCAACGGAAGCACCTTAGCAGCCGTTAGGGAATAGGTACCACCGCAGATTCCCTAACAGAAGAATCCCAAATCATCAGGCTTTCAGCCTTTCGAAGACTGGGTGAGGTTGGTCTTCCGTGAGCCCCAGGGCTGGTGCAACGCAACGGGGAAAATGTAATGCGAGAGGAAGCTGTAATTGGTTCGGTTTTAGACAATCCTACTACAAATACTCACCGATTTTTTTGCAGTTAGGACTTCCACAAAGTTTTGTTTCGCGAACTCTGCATAGGGAGGAATTACACCCTTACCATTATATGGGTGTTAAAGCTATTCATCCTGAGGATGCCGAGCATTTTATTTCATCTATTCGATGGACCGATGAAGCCATTTTTTTTCCTATAGTTTTCTATTTTTTAGTAATTATTTTGTGTTTATTCTAACGTATTTTCAAATTAATCGGTTAAGTTATTCAAACCCTGTATATTTTAAGGGAGCATTTTGGTACTAAGGTGTATTAGGCCAATTGCTTTGTTTGGACCTACAGAAGTTTTGGTTAAAGTTTTTACTTCCTTTTACGATATAGGAAGTATTGGATTCACCCCAAAAATTCGAAATTGAGTTTTCAACAGATCTTCACGTTTTAGGGTCCCCTGAACCCAAAAAACATATTTTTTCATTGGTCTGTCTGTGTGTGTGTCTGTGAACAGAATATCTCAAAAAACGGAAAGAGGTATGGCGTTGAAACTTCATATATAAGTTTTGTGTACTATGTAGATGCGACAGCAAGCTTTTGAAGAAAATCGTATAACCGGAAGTAGTTGTTTACTCTTGTGATTTTCAATTTTTTCGATTTATTTCAAAAACGGTTCTGACGATTTTTTCAAACTTTACATTTTTATTACATTTTTAATGTGTATTGATGTGAGATAGGTGATTTTCTAGTTGAATACTTCTAAAATGGGTTTCTTTTGTTTTTTTTCTATTTTTTTATTAACTCCTATTTTAAATAGAACACCAGGTATTACATTTTTGAATTCAGCTTAAAATTTTAGAGAAAATTTGTCTGTTCAATAACGCTCTATTTTGTACGGTTTCTGTGGAATTTCTAATTTTTGAAAATTTTTGACAAATGCTTAAAAATTAAAAATCAAATTATTGGCTAATTATAAGATCACTGTAAAAGAGTGTTGTGTGCATGTACCACACCAGATTTGTACACCTAATTATGACTCACCCAGTATAAAAGTAATGTGCCTGCCCATCACTCGAGAAAAGACTCATTTTTTAAATTTAGGCGTTACAGCGATATTCAAATAAACATTTCATAGGTTGTTCCCCATATTTCTAGAGTTTTGTAATAGCAAAACAATTACACATCACGTTTGCGAACAATAAATTTATAATTTTGTGATTTTCACATCTTACCTTGAATCGGTTATTACTAAAGACATAGTCATTCGCATGTCTTTTAAGTCTGACAAAATTTATTTCCACATAAGAATTAACGTATTTATAATTAAATTATTTGAATATACAGGGTGTTAATTAAGTACGTAGACAAACTTAAAGGGGTGATTCCTTGATCAATTCTAAGATAAAAAGTCCAGATAAACATGGGACCTAAACGGCTTTGTTTTCAAAATACAGGAAGTTGAAGTTTAATCAAAAAATTTTTTTTTCTAAAATTTGGAAAACGTCTAGAGGTATTCTAATGAATTAACGTCCAATGAACGAAATTGCTGTTGTAGATTTTCCATTTTTCTGGAAAAAGGTTTATTCTATCAAAAAAATAAAAGATACATCTTTTGTATAGTTTCAATGCATGAAGCTAAAAAACTTGTCGTATTGGCTAAAAAACAGTGGCGTACCAGTTTTTTTAAAAATAAGGTAACTGAGGTGGCCCCGTTGCACGTCACTGGTGGAAATAAATTAAATTTATTTTGACCGAACGATCCCCCTTTATGAAATACTAACCTACACCAAGTTTCATTAAAATACCCTTAGGCGTTTTCCGGATTTTTGAAAAAAAATTGTATAAACTTCAACATCCTGTATCTTGAAAACGAAGCCGTGTAGGTCCCATGTTTGTATGGACTTTTTATCTTAGAATTGATCAAGGAATCACCCCTTTAAGTTTGTCTACGTACTTAATTAACACCCTGTAGTGTTTGCAGCGAGCATCTATTGAAGTTGCGCAGCCCCTTTTATTTTGCATGTGTAATGTTATATTTGACTTATTCGTATACGTCTACGAAAATTTGGGTAAAATGCGGGAAACTCCCTTCAAGTCTATTAGTACTGGCAATATATACTGCGATGGTTCTGTGCTTCGACAACTAATATTGATTGAACAATTGTATTAAAAGACAGGGATAGCCACCCATATTGAGATTTGCTTTCCAAATAAAAATACATTTTCGTTATCGTGATATTGTTTGACATAAACTAATAAATAAAGTAAAAATAATGACCATTTATTTAGAATGGGACGAAAACTACACAATTCCTTTTCATTGGAAGGTGACGCTGAGCCACTTTACTTCTGTTCATTCTCATAACGTGGCATGTAATTTAACGAAGCAGCAAGGCATGTAAAGCAGCCGAATGGCCTGAAAAACAATCTTAATGAGGCAAAATGCAATTAATAAAAGGAGATGTTAAAGTGAAATTTGGATGGAGAAGTTAGTAACGGACATGAAAAGGGGGTGCAGTTTTGACCTGTGGAATTTGCATGTACAGAAGTGTCTACTGTTAACTTTGTTAAGATGTGCCACGTTGGGAATTAGAAGTCACAGGAAGACTTATTTTGGACTGTGTAATGTGTATAGAAGTTGTGTTGTTGATTGTGAGGAAAATTTATGTTTTAATATGTTATAACTTAATTTACTTTTACTTAATATGTTAAATTAATATAAGACATGTGAAAATTTAACAGTAACTAAGAATAATAAGAGAACTAGGCTAGGTGCTAAGGGAAATGTATGACTAACGATACAAAACAGTGTATTTTCCATAATTAATTAACCTACACGCATTTTTGTTATGCTTTAATAAACTCAATTGTACAAGAGTAGAAGTGATTGAATTTGTGCCCACTAATGTGTCCAATAATCAACGTGTTGTTATTTGGCATATACCTGATAATGGCAGTGTGAGCAACTGGGCATCCCCGACTATGGTGCAGATATCGGCGAGAGTTCCTGTAAACCTGTAGAAGTTCATCCCTTAGCTATCCTGGATAACTTCAAGGTAGCAGGGAATGTACTAAGCAATAAAAAGGTTTGACCAATATTTAATATTGTAGACAATGATGACGCTTCTGAAAGGCAATATTTATGATTAATTAATTAAACTATGTAATTCCTTATAATTAATTACTAGAAATAGGATGATAGATGATATCTACAAATACAATCAAATTCTGAGATTAAGTAAACTGTCAACGTATACTTTATATGAAGGAAATCTACATAACTTGTATTAAGGTTGAACGGAAGGGATTGTTAAAAATATATTACAATTATAAAATGCATGTCCCAACCTGAGTGAGCATTTTATGTTTCAAAATTAAAATTACTGAGCTAGTATATAAAATTACCCCAGTGTGCACAGACACGTTGAACTAACGTTGAAACATATCTTTGGCCAAGCGTTATACTAAGGTCGAAGTGTTTAAAAAATCAGTTTTTCAACGTTGCGTGGTTGATTCTACGTGAGCCCATGACGGTCTTTTAACGTTTAAGTCATGACCAAGCAAGACCGTTATGTGTAGACGTTATAATCGCCACGTAAGCGTTCAACATTGTTGCCGACTATTTAACGTGTTTTCTATGTTCGGTTGCCAAGCCCACGTCTTTTGAACATTATGTTATTGCATAACTTTCACCGATATGTTAACGTTGTAACGTCGTTGCTTTTTCAACTACGTTACCTAGCGTAGCCCGCTTTAATGAGCCGTCATTTTAGCGGAACGTTATGCAAAAACTCTCCTTTATCACGTTGTTGTAATAACGTTGTATGTACTACTAATCCAAAGGGCGTTTTACATTAACGGTATTTTAACATGTAATATGGAAAATGTAAAATTTATGTTTTTATAAACTTAAATTTACGTTTAACATTAACTGCTGATGTAAAAAGCTCTTAATATCAACGACTTATCGGCGTCATATAAACACGCTCAATAATCGTCATATCTGACACGTTTAATTAGGGGAATAATTATGTAGACAGTAAAAAAAATACTAAAAATCAACGTCTAATTCACGTTGAGAAAATGAAGTTAACTATTGGACTCAAAATCAATTTTTAATAAATAACGTCTTTTCGACGTATTTTAAACGTACTTGTGTGTGCTGGGGCATGACAAAAATATAATTGACGCCCGGGGTTACCTAATAAAATGAAAGAAATATATAACTATCAACATTTGAGGTTAATTCAATCTGCCATTTAAAAGAGTAAATGTGGAAGCTAATTTTGAATACTGACAAATATAATTAAACTAAATTCGTATGTAATGGAAACGATCATAATTCGGTAACCAAAAACCTGTTGTTAAATCATTATTGTACCTACTCCTGAAACATTGTGGGCTTCTAGGGCCGCTTTGAATTAGGTACATTTATAAGAAATATAGATAGTGTAGCGATTAATAAGCTGTCTGTGCCTTACGCAAGAGAATTGCGCTTATTTAGGAATTGTAATTCCGGGAGTAGCTAGGTTCTTTAATTGTAACGAGGTCAGGGTCTTTATAAATCTTGCAGGCAGCACCAATCAACAATGCACGATATCTTAGGTTTTTCAATTTTGTTACAAATCGTTTGGGATAAAAAAATTAAATAGGGCAACATGTAGAACTAGCTTCGCCCATATGCAGCGAAATCAGAACAATTAAAAACTCTTGGTGAAAAAGTACAAATATCATTATCCAAGTGTTTTCAGTTTAGTTCTACAGCTAAACGTATAAAAATTGTTTAGCGAAGACGTATGTCGTACATTAGAATATATCATTGTCAAAGTAGCCACATATAGTTAATTAGATCGATGTTAGACCCATAAAAGTCACTCACTAGTGTATTGTTGGTGGCACTGTCACTTTATGTCAAATTCGAAGTTAGCACGTTGGGTTCTGCGTCAGTCTATAACAAATAACAAACACAACGTAACCTGCTAACCTCGAATTTGATATAGACTGACAGTGCCACCAACAATACACTTCAGTGCTGCCAAACTTATAAATGCATTTAATCTATCTGTACGTTAGCGCTATCCGAATTCATTTGTCACTTTGACTTTTAACCGCTCTCAATACATAATTTATGTTTTTGTTTGGTATTTATTAAATTATTGAATAACATTTTGTATACGCCACCTGTGTGTTATTACAAATTATTAGGATTTATAAACATGACATAGTAGCCGAAAGAAAACATCTCCCCACCAATTTGATTTTGGGATCTATTGATAATTCAACTGTATTACGAGAGAGCATTTATCAGTTCAATAAAACGTAGAACATATTAACTTCATCCTTACGCTATATAAAAAATAATCTAAAGTCAATTCAGTATTTTACTTTTAAAAGTAGATAATGGGCTCAAATATGCAACAGATAAACGAAAGATATGTGCAGAGATATGCAAATGTTTTTTTAAATATGCAATGATTTTATAAAATAGACAAAATTGGGTAGTTATAAAATAACACAAAATGTATATAAAATCAATGCGTTATGTTGGAAGCAGTAATGTAAAGTAGTGAGTCAGTTTATTAATTAGTTATGATAACAGTAAATAGCTAAATGCTTTTAAAAATTTTTAATTAAAGGTTTACGTCTGTGGGCACTAGCGAGTAGCTATAGTTAATTTTCGCAGTTCTGCCTATACACTTCTACAAGCTGATACATTTTCTACGCCTTGTGCTAAAGATAATTTTATGACAATAACTGAGCAATAGTGTTGGTGGAATTTTATACCCACATAATTGTCTCGCATATGAAAGTGGTTTAGAATTGTCGTGGAATAATTCTTACAATCTTACATCGAATTTTTTATTTTAATCAAATGCTCCGAATAAAAAGATACACTACTAGATGAGGTGGAAGTACAACATTGGGAGAACTTTCTCTATGAAACTGTAGTATTTTTAAGGAAACCTGTTTTCATGCTTGATAGTACGTCATTGGCTAACGAAAACGTTTTCCATGTCTTTTTTCTTCCATGTATTACAAAAGTTACATGCATTAATTTTGTATATAATATTTAAAATTTCACTTGGAATAGTGACTGAAGGAACAAAGTCTGCCAATCCGTTAGTTTTTCCCAATTGTGTGGAGGCAATCAAATATGATTTTGGTTTTATTATTTCTTTTTAAATAAATCTCACTTAGTATATACACTTTGCGATATTTTTAAAGAAAGGAACTAAGAGTATTTATAGTCTTATAACTAGGAGATTTTGGATAAACGTCTATAGATTACAAAATAACTGTAAAATACCAATCAGGACAACACTGTATGAATGCCAAGATCCTATGCAACCCACTACATGTATCAAATCTTTGAAATAATGTAATGCACGATATTTAAACAATAGTAATACATTAACAGCCAGTCTTATAAAGGCCACTAATTTGACGTTAGCTTTAATTCGCTGTTAAAATAAACAAAAGCACACCAAAATTTGTTTACTAATGAGTAACATGTCATAAGCACTAACGTTTTGATGCGCTTTTGTTTATTTTAACAGCGAATTAAAGTTAACATCAATTTAGTGGTCTTTATAAGACCGGCCGTTAGTAAGGTAGTTTATATAGGGAAAGTAACAGAAATGCCGCATCCTTTAAAATGACTTCTTAAGTAATAATAATTCTGCGGAGTGAATTTAAGATAATATAAATGTTACGGTTTATGTATTTAGAAATATTACATCCATGTAAGAAATTCAAATTTAATTAACGATAGGATAAAATCTTTAAATTCTAGCATTAATTGTAACATTCGAAAAATGTTCTGATCTTTTACTTAGTTTACATCAAATCTCATAGGACTATTATAGATTGTATATTATATTTAATGTTTTCATAAATTTGGTCTCGCACTGCTTTATTAGTAATTATCAACATTTTGCTGAAGTAGTTTTGAACAGGGATTTTATTTTGTTATAAATTTATGGATTTAAAGATTTAATATTTTATTAACTAATATTGTAAGTGGTTTCTATGTAAATATTCACGTAGTCATTTTCCAATTTTTATGGTTGGCGCTCTAGTTAAGAGTTTCCATAATTAAGATAATGCTGGTTTCTTTTATATACATTTTACTCAATGTTTTACATTTAAGTTGGTATACCACTGCAGTGAGTTATCGTCTTGTATTCCAGTGTCTTGCTTTTATCGTTTATGTCAGTTTCATAATTATCTTGGAAAAACTCGTTTGGATATTCATTAGATCCAGATCGTCTACTTATCAACTAAAGCAATCACATATTTCTTAAATTTTAATTATTTCTATGGAAAGTTGAATTCTCGTAGCTAATACATATCATATTTCAGCGTAAAATTACTCTTGTTGGGCCTCTGCTTTTAATTTCTAAACTTGAATTTCTGTCTGAAATTGGTATTTTTTGAACTAGAACGTTTGTACAATTTATATATGTCATATTACACAGTAGCAATTTATAGGATTTTTTATGTTTTTATCTGCCGTGGACCATGATGTCGACTATAATGCGTAATATTGTAGAATTATAATGTTGGAAACGTGTGCTGAGCCTCAAAGTTAAATTCTATATTACCATATTGGTTTTAGCTCTGTTTTATATATCAAATTTTGTTTTTCAGGCTGAGGTGTAATCTTCTTCCTATTGACCAATGTAATTTACTGATTACGGCCAAGATGTATTCCATGCTATACGGCAGAGAATTCTTGTAGTATCAGCAAAGAGCATATAATTTTCAATATATGCTCTTTGGTATTAGCCTGTAGTTAGTAGTGCCGTTACTGGTTTCATTCTCAATGTCGGTTGCACTGATTTTAATTCATCTGCTTACCACCTAAGCCAGTTCTATGATTTATTGAGATGATTTTGGGTAGTCCTAGAAGATAATTTTTGATGAATATGAGAGGCCATTAATAGTGTATCGTCTGTAAATGTGGTAATTGCATCTCTTAACATTGGGAAGTTTGATCAATCGTGTATCCGTAAGTCTTTGCTCATAACTAATGCTTTTCGTATATGTAGGATTTCTGTAACTTTAAAGCAAATGTTTCGGACTGTTGTAAACAAAATATGCTCGTAGGATAAACATGGTACATGAGTTTAAGTTAGGCGTCAAGCTTGATATTGCTAATATCATATTCATATAAAAAATAGCTTTTTAATTTATTTTTTATTCAGGAAAATGGGTGTAAGCCTTAAATATTTTTTGAGGGTTTTAAGTATGAAAGAGTGATTTAAAAACATTCTTAGTGTTTCTTTAGGTTCACGTATATTGCAATATTTTGTCTTCCAGCATTATTGTTAATCGAATACATTGTAGAAAATTGGCTGAAATAGTTTTTGCCTCCACATATAATTTTCTTGTACATCGTGACTGCGCAGATTATTTATTAGTTCTATTAATAACACTAAACATAAATAAGGTATTTGCAAGTTTTCTATTTTCTATGAGAAGCGGATGCAATTAAATAAAATTGCCTATTTCGAGGAGCAGTTCTTTGCTGCGCCTTTGCAGTGCTCAAGTTTATAGCCGCAACATTTTTGCTAGTACAGTAAATCTGGACACCATAAAGGCAGATCTCAGGCTTCGAATCCCAGAGCTGCGAAATAATAAGCTCCATAATTCCCGTTCCGAAACCGTTGCGGAACAACAATAAAACGATACAAAATATGATATAGACAAGCTAATATGACAAAGTCCGTCTCATAAGTTTATCATGGGAACAATAGGATTCAATTCCAGCGGAATACAAATGTCCAATCCATAATATTAAATCTGTCCACTATTGTCTAATTGCAATGGACGGCGATCGCCTGGCTCGTCGATTCAGCTCCGTGAATTATTCATGCGGGGATTGTCAACTCCAGAGTCGGGCTCGATTTGTTACGGCACTAAGAAGCATACGCCATAAAATCATAGACATGTGTTTTAGGATGACGAACTGCTCTTGTGCTGATGCTCGAACTTTATGTTTCGACTCGAAAACTTGTCGAGAGCGCCGGCCTGGACTTTATTCTTCAGCTATTTTTTAGGGTGCCTCTCTCCTGGAACATTGTTTTACAGCTAGCTCATCTCTTGGAAATTCTGTTATAAAAATAGCCCAAAAAAGAGGCACCATAAAAAGGCCTTACCTTTTATATTATAGGGCGCATTGATAAATAGCTGGCCTTGGATGGAAAACGAATTGCAAATAAATAATATTTGTCGTACAAATAGCGCATCAATCTTTTATATCGGTCTAATAAGTATCCATAAATTGTGCAGCTAACATCAGACATGCATGTTCTGTTTCTCACAAAAGCCATTGAAGGAGAAACAGCTGGTATTAGGGTCAATGGAACACCAATCAACAATATAAATTACGAGGACGATACGATGATTCTAGCATAATGCGTCGAAGATCTCCAAATTTTGATGAACAAAGTAATTGACTGCGACGAAGAGTACAGTTTAACATTAAACATTAAGCAGACGAAATTAATGAGGATTTCGAAGACATGTCGTAATAACGGAGATTTTATTATCAATGGATATAATATCGGACAGATTGAAAAATACACATATCTTGGTGCAAGTGTGAACCCCAATAACGACTACACCGATGAAATCACAATCAGAATCTAAATAGCACGAATAAATTTCCTCAAAATGAAAAACGTACGAGTACTTTGCGGTAGAAATATGAGTCTGGACTTAAGAGTTCGTTTAGTTAGATGTTATGCCTTCACTCCTCTCTACGGGGACGAAGCATCGACCCTCGATTCAACAACACTCAAGAAACTAGAAGCGTTCGAAATGTGGGTGTACAGAAGGATCCGCAGAGTATGGTGGACGAACCAAATAACTAACGTAGAAGTTATGAGGAGAATAGGTAAACAGAAGAAAATTGCAGACACGATAAAGAGCTCAAAACTACAGTATTTTGGATACGTTACAAGAGGAGAAAGGTATGGTACGCTGCACCTGATAATACAAGGAAAAATCCAAAGAAGAAGAAATGTAGGAAGAAGAACAATCTCGTGGCTTCGTAATCTGAGGGAATGGTTTCAATGCACATCTGGGGAACTTTTCAGAGCAGTAGCCGCAAGGATTAGAATTGCTATGATAATTACCAAACTTCGATCTGGTGACGAAAGGGAAGCATCCATAAATGCAGTGAGGATAGTACTTCCACAGCCGTTTGCCTGAATTAAAAAACAGTGTGTAAGAAATTTCCAGAAACGGAGAAAACATATCCTACGTACATTTACATAATAATTTTGATGAGGTTACTTATAGACACTGATCAAAATATTAAATACAAGTTGCACATTTTTTGTGCGCTTCTGAGAAGGTAAAGGTGGTACTTGCTTCTTTTGATAACGAAAAATCGTTGAATTTGCCCAAATTGATTGAAAAACAGATCATCAATCTCACTTGAGCGCCGTTTCGTTGAAGTGGAACTTAACATGAAATAATTGCTGTGAAGTGGATTCTCCTCAATGCTGATCAGAAGGCAGTACCAATAGCAACATTAAAAACACTCTCTGTTTGTTTTGCAAATGACTTTCCTCACATTTTAGACCGAATTATAAAATACACTATGGAATACATGGTCCTCCTGTTTTGTCACAAATAAAATTAATTCCTGCGTCCAAAAAATGTTATTAAAGGCAAAAAGATCCCATTTTTGAGTTCTGATAATGTAAAGGTGGTACCTGTTCTGATATTGTGACGCTAGCATCTGCAGAAATTTATAAAATGAACATTAAACAATGTATTTAATTTTTGCATCGCTAATTTAGGCGTTATCAGACGTTGCATACATCCAGCGCTAGAACTAGTGATAGCGAATTCGTTCCCGCTATGCGCAGCGATACGAAGAGTCAATCCCCGCGCCATATCCCACCTAAAGGTATCCGAAGTTACTACTTTGATAACATGGCGCAAAAGATATAAAAGCAGGCTTCTCGACCATTTCAAGAGACTTGAGTCTTTGGGCTCCTCTTTCTTATATCCTTTCCTGATGTTAGCATGTGATAAGGTTTGCCTATCTCCTGACATCACTACAATAACGGGATATCGATGTTAACATGTGATATGGTTTGGCTGTCTCTTAACATCGATGACACAACCGGGCCTAGATGATAGCATGTGATAAAGTTAGCCTGTCTCCTATCACCTTCGATAGCAATCCCTCTAATACTCATTTCCTCTAGTTTAATCCGAACCCTGCTACCGGACGCCGCTAGAATGTTCAAAATGTATTCTTTTTAAAAATGCATTAACCAAGGTGTCCATAGGAAACCTACTGCATGTTCAGCATAAAGTTCCGCTTGAAACTTGTAACAGCATTCATTAAACGTACCTGGAGGATACGTAAATTAGAAGCCCAAAAATCCAGTCCGCCTTTGGGACCGAGCACCAGCGAATTCACCGTAGGATCGTTGAACTGTAAAATTTTGCCGTCCGTTGAAATTAGCGAATATAACTAGGACAATTAATCCGAGGAGCCGATACTCCGGGAGCAGCACGCTGTTTGACCCACACAACCGCAAGCCGCATCAACCACTTCAGGCGTCAGTTAGAACTGTTTAATTGGTGCACAAATTCACAGCCCGGCAAATGTAAACAACACTCGGCACGGCGAGGTCCCGCTTTCGGGGCATCCGTCCTACAGGGGCCCTAAAATCTATACTTGGTGCATCGCCTGATGTACCCGCCTTCCGTAAATACCTGCTACCCTTCGGGCAACTCCAGATGCATCCGCCTTCCATGCAGACCGGCTAGATGGGTTGTCGTTCCCCGAAAAGTAACGAAACACGACCCCCCAGAAGAAATTGTTATTTTATTAATATACAATTCATTTAATATAAAACTACGATTTAATTTGTACTAGTAGCTAACTATAATATATTTATGATAATTATGTGGTGTTTTCCTGAGTATATATATTTGAGTTGAGTGAACACATTTCTCCTAATTGAGATACCCGAGGTAGAAAATTTGATAAATGTTTGTGCCCTTCCGAAATTAATGAAGGTCGTAAATGACCAGAATTAGTTACCAGAACTACAGTTAAATTCAGGAGGGTGAAACATTACAATACTAGAAATTTATTGAATTCGCTTAATCCATTACCAGAGACAACAACAGGCTGACTTGAGTGCTTGCTGTGGTGTAGGTCGTTCCAGGCGTGTTCAAAGGCGGAACGTTGTCTAAAAGATTTTCGGATTCAGTTAGGTCGTCGATGATTTCTGTTGAGTTTTCACACCAGAATGAAGTTCTATTAAAGACATGATCTAGGGTTTTCCTAAATAATGGAATTAATTGTTTTAATTCTTGCTTTCGAAGTACAACTTATTGCTAGTCTTTTTCTCAAATTTGATAATAAAAAATTGCAAGCAGCAAATAGTAGATATAAATTTGAAGGTCATTATTAGAACGTTATTTCATAGCTATATGCATGTAAAACTTATTCATGAATAAAGATAATTTCAAAATTGCGCCGGTTCTATGGAAGTACCTATGTAAAAATAATGTCAACCTCCACTTTAATTAATTTGCAATATGTAATTTTATCTTAAGCGGGATAGCTTTCCGATTTTAACCATGTTTGTACGAGGAATTTAATGATCTTTAATGAAAAATAAAAATGTAAAGGAAGCAAATGACTGGGTTTTCAGTTTTACTAAATAAGGTAAGCTGTCGTAAATGCCACATTCCTGAAGTCAAAATAAGTGCACTGATTAGTGATTATTCTATATTTCTCAATGGAAGTTGAAGATTTTTTACTGAAATCGAAGCCTATTTATATAGAGCACATTTTGCTTGCCACTTTAAACTCTAATATTATTCTTTCATCCAGTCCAATTATACTAGTTGAATACGAAGTAGCAGAAGAGATTACTATTATATGCTCACGATAAATTGTCACAGCTTTAATTTAGTACTAAATGAGATTATTCAATAACATTTTAAGCAAGTATTTCCTTATTTTAGGAATTTTATATTTTACATATTCACCACAAAAAACATATTCAATAATACTTTTATAGGTTTAGTGAAAAGGTGCAATATATTTATTATTTGCAAGTTCGTTATTATTCTGTTAACTCAAATAGAAATTTTACACTGAATTCAGTTACTTTTCTAGGTAACCTAACTTATTTTGTAGAATAAGTAAAATGTACTCAGTTGCACTTCTATTGCCAAGAACGTGCAATGATATATGACATTATCAATCCATAAGCAATAGAATTGCCATCTTTAGAAGCTTGAACCTGTAAGAATACTATATTTTTTATTGATATGGCAGTTTCTATTAGTTATCAGATATTAACATATAGTACGATGAATGACACGACTGGGCTTCATTTATTATTAATTAATTATTGTTAATTGATTACAGATAGCTGCCTGTCTTTTGATTTGCCCGGCTCTTGCTGTATTGTATTTATATATTTATTTATTTTTTCTATAGTAAATGTTAAAGTGTGCTTTAATCGATTCAAAACAAAAGGTCAAGTGTTACCTTAACAGCAAGGGTAGATAAAGTAGCACTTTAACATTAAGGGTAGATAAAGTAATTTAATTTTTTAACTTTTATTTAAATTAAATATTACAGCTTGGTATTATCCTAACAACCTACTCTAGCTACTGAGATTATAAAATGTGATTGACTTTCCTTATTTTCTTTTGAAATTGATAAAGTTCTTGCTATAGAAAAAAAATTGTATTATACACGACGATAAAGTTATTACTATCCACTCTTGAATCATAACGTCTCGACTTCGTCTCGACGTTAAACGATTCACTCGTAGATAAAATTTAACTTTATCGTCTTGTATAATAAATTACTATTAAATTTAATTAATGACTCTAATATCAAATTATTATTTGAATTTTCACTTATAATACCATGAGTAGTCAAAGTTATGTCGACTATTTTTGCGGTGGTGTCACGAATGTCCATTGCGCTTTGGTATGATTAGGACGAGTGCGCTAGCACGAGTCCTAATCCTAAGCGCAATGGACATGAGTAGTGATACCACCGCAAAAATAATCTACTTAACTTTGACTAAGAATGGTATTCGAGGGACTATTTAATGAACCAAACTACTTTTTCAAATTAGTTTTCAGTAAATCTAGCAACAAACTGCGCAATTTCTATAGTAACAGAACACTAATGTTGACTTTTTCTAATAAAAATCGCATTTGCTAAAAATAGTCACTTGAATACCTTCTAGGAAGATATATCCACTGATATTTTTTTGATTGGTCAAGAAACGTCAGAACTCTGGATTTTCATTGGTCACTTTTTGGCAGATGACAGGTGAATTGAATAGTCACAATTATTTTCTAATATATTGGCTTTTTACATAAATTGTTGTGGTTTTTATCAACTGCAATCGTTTAAATGCTGCTTATTTAACTACTGGGGTCACTTTAATACGGGATTTTAAAACTAATGAGAACAAACGTCAAGCATGGTGATCTAACCGCACATTTTAGATATCAAGTTGTCTTAAAGTAGTAAAGTAGTACGTCGGCTATTATGTAAGCCACGTTGCCTAGGTCATAATAAAAACATAAGTAAACAGACGCCATTTTAAACAAAACCGTGGAGATACGCTGCCGGAAGTAAAATTACAAACCGACGCCACCAAGAAAATTCACTGGACTCAATTTTAGGATAAACGGTTTCTGATCTTGTTTTTGCTTCTGCCATGGTTAGTAGGGCTTAAATCGAGCCCGAAGCAACTGTTTCCAACTAAGGTCCTTTTTCCCCACACCTAAAGCTCCACTGCTTTCCACGAAAATCGCTGTCTACCTCATGCTCCCAGGGATCCAACTCATCTTACAAGGACCAGCTTCACTTGATACACAGCTGAACACTTTTACCATCTGCTGAGGTGCCAGGAATTAAAATCAAATCCTCTACAGCCTATCGGACACTATACTAAGTTGAAACACACTTTACAATTGGAAAAATGGGTATCTATTCACTTTTAAATTGATTTTGTGGGGAAGCCAAAATAACACACCAAATTTCGCTTCTCGCAATTGTTCTTGTTTATATCGATCTTGCCTTGTAATTATAAAGTCAAAGCCTGCTCTGATTATATTTTCATATTCAAGTGAAAGCTAACAGTATTTTTTAATAGTGTTTTACTTCAAATCATTTCAAGGCCCAAGCTATTTTTACAATTGCATATTCAAATTAGCACATTTCTGGAACATTTTAAAGACAATATTTGAAATGCTTGAAATTATATTAATTCCTATTATAATTGTATAGGTTTAAATTGTGTTCATCGTAAGAGATCATATTCCGCAAAAACCTTTGGAAATCGTTAAAGACAGTAATTAAAGAAATCGTAACAGAAGTAGTAAATCTCAGAAGCATTGAAATGGTTTTTTCTGTAAATTGTATTACGTGGAGGCGTTTTTGTTCTGAAATTCGAATGTAAAAAAGAATGGTGTGCTGACGAATACAGGTAAAAAAATTCTTTTCTTGCATATTTTCACCAAATTTTAGAGAACTGTGTATCAAATTGCATTAAAGGACATTACTTTTGTTCTATTTAGTAAACAAACACTGAAGACGACGTATGATAATTGCTGTATTTATAAGTTAAAAGTTGTCTTATAAAAAATTAAATGGTATATACAATCATTCATAAATTATTGTTTAAATTGATTTAAAACATGTCATTCTACAAAGTATTTTACAGTTACTGCAAAATATACACATTTGAGACAAATTCTGTAAGAGTTGCATTGCAGTGCCACACTATCTTTCGACAATTTTGAAATACACGGTTAGGGATATTATTGTTTAAATTGATTTAAAACATGTCATTCTACAAAGTATTTTACAGTTACTGCAAAATATACACATTTGAGACAAATTCTGTGAGAGTTGCATTGCAGCGCCACACTATCTTTCGACAATTTTGAAATACACGGTTAGGGATATTAATGTTATAAAAATTATTTAAAAAAATATATCCAAAAATAGTGTATCTACCCAAACGAATAATCAGTAGCGATTCGTTTCTGACCTATAAAGCATAGATTTGTTAATAAAATAGAAATTATAATTATCAAATTGGTTATGCTGCTGTACATTAGATAAAACTAAACTGCTAAATACCGCGACTGCAATACTAAGTTTCCGTTTCACTTGCCATTATTTTTAATAAGATTGAATTTGACACTGTCTCTAAATTATGGTGTTTTATTTTGAGATTTTTTACAATTAATAATGTTCAAAACATTATCTATCCATCACGCAACGTAAAATATGTGCTCATAATACCTATAATGATTAAATACTTTAAATACTAAATATACTGACAAAACCTTGGGGACACATAAGCCTTTCTTATTCAATCTAAATGTGTCGGTACTTTCTAATTTAAATTCTAGTCAACAAGAAACGACAATGACTTGCTAATAATTGTTATTCAACATGATTTAAGATTATATTTATCTATCAGAAATTAGCCTTTCTTTTTCTCTTGTGGTTGTTGGAACACGACTTTAGCAAAACCTCCCGCATGCAAAAAGGAAGTTAGGAGAAATTTCTATAATTCAATCCTTAAATAAATGCATACCCCTCGAATGTAAATAATTAGATATAGCAAGCAAACTCTAAAATAATTCATCGATATTTATAGCTTAATTACTATTTTTCTGCACGAATGCATACGCATACAGCCAAAATAGCAACTAATTGAAAATATTCAATATTGAGTCAATTTTTGTTGATTGCACTATTTAATTCAAAGTAAGAATCAGCCATGGAAAATCAAACAAAACAAGAAAAACCAAAAGCAGTCTAAGGAAAAGTGACAAGTTTTTTATCATATTGCTTAGTGCGCTTCACCTTATTATTTTTAAAACTTCTGAAGGCGCCAACAAATTCTTGGAAACTAGTAATGTTCACTCCAATCAATCATGTTATTAATGCAATTAGCAACAGACTGGTCTTTGAAATAGCACGTCGAAAATGTGTATAATGATGTAGCAGTAAATTAGAACACTGCAATTAAAAAGTGAGGGTCATAGAGAATACATTTTACTGAAAAAAATATTAATAGTTATTTACCTAACAAGTTCGGGAAGTTAATTTTCCCGAATGAGCACTTTGTTTGCAGCACGACCGAAGGGAGTGCTGCATGTAGTGCGAATTCGGGAAAATTCTTCCCGAAAGAGGTAGGTACAATGTTTTTTGTAACGAATAACTCAAAATATTTAAAAAAGTTAAAAAAATATTATTTAGTGTTTTACAACTTTACTGAGTTGGCAGCACAAATTACTAAATTTTTATACGTATCCTAGCACCTGTTAGCTTTTGTTGACGTTTACAGCGCCCTTGGAACACACAATTGCCATAGTTTTTGTGGGAAAGTAAAAAACACCCCGGTGCGGGAAAAGTCATTTTCGGCGCATCGGGAATGACCGGGAAATATGAATTTTGAAATCATGAGTGCAAAAAATATTTTACCAAACCATATTAACATATAACATTCTTTTGGTCAGGTACTTTTAAACGAAAATTAATTAAATAACCGAAAATCGCTTCTTGTAACTTGTAATAAAATAAAAATATTTTGCATGCCAAGCGTGGACTCTATCTAGAACTAAGCTGTAGGTACTTAATAAAAACTTAATAATCCACACGTTCCAATAAAGATCTTGTGGAATACGTTTTGAATCAGAGATTGTTTAAGTAAGATGAGGATTAACATTCCTTTACATGCTGCAGTTTACTGCCATTCTAGCTATTTTTTAATAACAATATTTAAATTTTAATATTCGTTACTGAATTAACGAAATAAAAAATGATGATTTTCAGAGAAGCAGTAAGTTTCGCTTTCGATGGTATTTTTATACTTATACGAGGTTATCAATTATACATACATACATACATGAAATACTTTTTATATAACCTGTAGATTGTAAGCATTTAATAAGTCTATTAAATTGTGTGTGCACACATTCTAGGGTATTTTGCGATACAATTAAGAAAGTAAATAAAAAGTATAAAAAATATGACTACTAAAAGTAGCCATGTGAAAAAATATATGCGCTTTTGGTGTATTGGTCTTTTTAATTTTGTTATAAATTAATCGGCAGCTGTCATAAATTATGGAGTACACTTTCTTTCGTTGTATTTTAAAACAGCATGGTTTTGTAATATAAAAGGGTTTTTCAAATTTCTTAATCATAAGCTGCTTTAAAGGAACTTTAATTCATATACCACTAATATGCCATAAATGCTTTCTTCCGTCGTTGGTACATAAATAACTAAAGTATGATCAAAAATAATTTTCATCCAGCCTGGTTATTGAATAGTTTCTAATTTATGAATGCAACTACTTTTATACTTAAATGTCAAACTTGATATTTGATTTTAAGTGACTTACGGTTGCATCCATAAATTAGAAACTAACGCCACTTCCTTGTTAACTATAGTTTTCTTAAATAACTTCAAATATCGCAACGCTATGAGAGTATAGTTGAGGGACCGTCAGCTAGACTCAGTGGAGACGGTGTGCAGTACTTTAAATGATGTAATTGCCAAATATAATAAGCGCCAACAAGTTTTTCAATTACAACAAGTACATTCAGATAGGTCAAGAACTTGTAAACTCAATTTAATCGCAGTTGGCTATAACACAATAATTTGTAATACAGAAGGTTACAGTAACAAAATCAGATAATGATTATTTAACAGTGCATTAGATTCCATTAAACAACTTCGCATATAGTAACTAGTACAGAATTTCGATAATTTTTGATTGGGCGTTACTTAATCGAAAGGTGCACCCCACTTGCTTCGTCGAGCTACCCACCATGTTATGAGAACAAATATTGTCACTTTTAAACTAAATAAAATGTGTTAATATAGGCCATTATGGATAAGGTTTATAGTGTTAGCTTTATTTATTAATTACTAGGGGAGGACCCGACAGACGTTGTCCTGCCCGCTGCCTGCTATAAGCGGGTTCAGCAAACGTTTTTTTTCGATATTCGAATTTTCGATTTTTTCATTTAAAAAATATTGGGGGTGGGGGGGGGGGTACATTTTGGGGTTATATGTTTTGATATGCCGAGAAATATTTAAAAATAATTAAAACAATCGTCATAATATATTTAAAAAAATCCTAGAACCCGATTGCCGCGCCATCTACCGGGTCCAATTGTGAATCTAAACCATCCAGGGACCCACTCAAACACACACACACACACACAATTTCATCAAAATCGGTCCAGCCGTTTACAAGGAGTTCAATCACATACACACGTACAGAAGAATTATATATATAAAGATAGCCATATAACATACGTTAATGCAAATGTAGTATCACTGAATTAGCAAATATCAATAAGGGCGGCTGTCTCCAGAGTTAATACAAATACCAAATCAATATTAGTTGTAGAACCACAGAACCATCACACAATGTTAGTCCTGCTGAAAAGCTGCTTAAGGAAAACGGAAATGTAACTCATAGAGGAACTTAACAAGGACTGGATATAATTAGTGCAGTGTATGTATAGCTTGTGATACTTATAGCAATTTTATTTTTAATTTATATATTACTTTAACCGTTCAAATTCAATACCTTATTTTGATTTTTAGAATTTCAAGTGACTAGTTAATATTGTGCTATTCAGGATAGGTAAATCCTCTTTTTTTTATTGTTTATTAACTCATAAATTAATCTCTTTCATGTTTTATAAACAGATACTTGCGTAGTTTCGCTCAATTACTTCACAACGATGCTCCAAACTCTAGTAGGCCCTACAGGCCTTATTCCTGGACTTCGAATCAGCAATTGTGCCTTATTGACATCTTCCGCAGCTGGGAGCAGCAGTTCGACCCTAAACAGCAACATTTAGCTCAACTGGAATCTGTATAGCCCCAGCACCTTTCAATCTAGCTGTCTTCAAATGTATCCACCTATGGATGTTGTTGCTAGGTCCCACACTGCAACGACCTGCACCTGGAATTTGTACCAATATTTTATCCTTATGTGCAAAACATATATATTTACACACCCTTTATTACTTTTATTCCATTAATCAACTATCATTGTATTGGGATTTATTAATTTTTACCAATAGAAAATTATACAAAAATATTTTTACAAATGTTCTTGTTAATCTTATTATTTCTGTTCTTACAGTAACATGCTATGTTCAATATTTTATGTCTATCACTCACTAGATTTAGAATATCTAACTAACTATAATTCATTCGACATATTGTAATACATTACCGTTAAATATCTATTAGCATTATTTTTAATTTATTTCAAACTACACTGTAGTTTTCGTATTCTTTGCATATAATGTTCTGAATTAAATATACAATCATATTATTTGGAAACAGTAATAATTCATATACATCATTACTAAATACTGACGTATAATGGGAATCTATATCCTGAGTTATGGTCAACTAACTGTATCTAAATTAATTCGATGCTGCTTTTAATATGACTAACTGCCGGTCTTATAAAAACCACTAATCTGACGTTAACTTTAATTCGCTGTAAAAATAAACAAAAGCGCATCAAAACGTCAGCGCTTATGACATTTTATTCATTAGTAAACAAATTTTGATGCGCTTTTGTTTATTTTAACAGCGAATTAAAGTTAACGTCAGATTAGTGGCCTTTATAAGACCGGCTGTAAATCAAATTATTTAATAACGCTGTATGAGTTACTATAAAATATTTAATATTTAACCTTGTTAATTTTGCCATTTTAAATTATTCAAATCGCAAACTAAAAATAAGCAAGACTAGTGTTTAGGTGCAATACCATAGTATAATACTGGGGTGTAAATTGTATTGGCCGCAGTAGGTAACTTTTGCACCAATAACTGGGTGTGAGGAAGCTGGCAATTCGGTTGATTCCGCATTTATTAACCGAAGTACAAAAACAAGCGCGGTTAAACCAGTGCAGATTTATGCAAGAAAAATTCGATGCAGGATTTGTATTGTATGTGTATGTATTTAATATTGTTACGGACGATGGGTATGGGGCCTGTAACTAAGTCAAAGAAACTAAACCACAATCAAGTGTTTCGGTTGTTGAAAAGGAGGCTATGCCAGCAAAGGTAAAAGTGCAAACAAATAAATGAATGCTACTTTCAGTGCTTTCTTCAGACGCAGCGATATAGTTACGGTAATTCCTTTTGACGATCGTAAAACTAACTTCTAATTGGTATACAGAAGTGTGCCTTTCTCAAGTCTTTGGAAAAATGTGTATTGGTTCCCAAAAATCTGGATGCTTGACATTTTGTTACACCACGATAATGCAACACCGCATACGACCGTGGTTTGACAAACTGAACAAATGTATTATGGCTAAGGAGAATATTTAAAGTTATTTTTTCTACTCCCCGTAATTTTCTTATAACTAACAATTAACAAAAAATACCTCGTATAACCAATTTAAAACGTCTTCTCGCAGCATGTCTCATGTACGTAGCTGAATTCAAAATTTTCTAAATAAATTATACGAATGCATCCCAAAAAAGTAATATCTCATCTTAACTCCTACTATTACCTTGATTGAATTAATATACTCTTATTCACATACAGCGTATATATCCGGAACTTGGTGACACCAAATTCAAATTCCTGATTTCCAAACGCTCAAACATACAGCAATCTTACACCGCCATCAGTTGCTGCTCGATACGAGACTTTCACACGTATTTTTCTCTCATAGAAACATACGTGTACGTGTTTGAAAACTGTAGATTTCCGGATCTCAGATTTGCAATTCAGTATAAATTCATGATCCCGATATCGATCGCACCCGTACTTCTGGAATATCTACCAGCTACACTTATGCAGATGCTAAGATACTTTCTGTACGGTATTTCAAGCCTTGAAGGGGCATAAATCAGCGATGAAATTCGCAGTTTCAGCGCTCGGGTGTGAGGCAACCGATGCAAATTTTATGTTAATTAAACGCAGTGAATTTGGCCGTCACTTAATAATATGAAAGGTCGAATTTGTAGCTAGCTTGAATTACTATTTTATTCTAATGTATCGAATGGCGGGCTGCTCTGCAGGCCTACAACTTGTGGGTGGACAGTTGTAAAGAACGTGGAATAATTGACTGAATACCAATTTTACACTGTGTTTAAACGACAACAATAAACTTCGTCAAGGTACACTTTTATTAGAAATGGTCACTATAAATTGCAGCTACATTAAAGGTAATAAATAGTAAATTCATCAGAGGATCAACTTCATGATGTATTTTCAGCATGACACTGCAAGACCTCATGTTCCTCAAGTTCTGTAGAAGATCTAATGCACTTTCTTAAGAATACTGTAATTAGAACTTATGGTCGTACTCTTCCAAATGTCAGTAGAATTGTTGCAAAAGGTCTTCAAAAATGTGAAAGAAGTTGTTATTTCTTACAAGAAGAAGGTAAATACTTTCAAAATCTTTTGTAATTGTATTGAGTAATGCAATCCTTAATAAATCTTTATTTAACACAAAATGAGATGTACTTATTAAGAGAAAGTTTCAGTAATGATGCTTTGGTGCGTTTACGCACACGATAATTAACTACAATGTTACTATTTACTGTTTATAGGTACATATTGTAAAATTTGTAAAAGAAAAATTGGAGATGAAATACAAATAATCGTTAATTAAGGTAATTTTTTTAATTCTAAAAAAATAAAAGTATGGCCGTTTCATGAATAAACTATGAAATGTTATAGCAGCCATAAGATATTACATAAAAGCTTAGTAAATTTAATTTCAATGCGAATTATTGTATTTAAATGAACTTAAGAACCTAAGATAAAGCAAGGTAATGCGTTGGAGACACATTAAAGTGGTTCGTACATGCAAAGCAACAAATGTACACTTAGCAATGTATGCAAATAGAGATTGTAGTTATCTAACTTGGTACACAATGTTTGGGCACTTGAAGTTGGTCAACAGTTAAGCTAAATTAACTCAACGTTCCATGTTGATTGAACAAAATATCATCGCCGGTAGATGCACACAAAGCTGGTCATTAACTGTACATGATTTTGGTGACATTACTGCTGTGCCAATGATGGATTTCTAACAAAGCTGCATCGAAGGCTTTTTCTTCACAAGTCTCGTACAACTCCGTTATACAGGGTGTAGAAATGCTTTACGCACCATAGGGATTTCATATGAAGAAATTACCATTGAAATCCCTATGGTGCGTAAAGCATTTCTACACCCCGTATAGCAGTTGCCTTTGTCAAGGGTCCAGTATTTTTTGCATAATTCTCTTTCGTCAAAATGAGCTAAAAGAAAAAGTTTTTCTTTAAATAAATAAATAAACTACATCCAGTAAATCCTTTTGACTTGCGTGTAAAATAGTCACATTGGGTGGTGATAAAATGTACAAAAGGTCTTTTTAGTGAAATGAAAGCATCTGTATGAGCGGAAGGCTTTTTTACCTAACGACTACCGTTGCCCCCCGGAACCGCTTACGCCAGGGCCGTGACTAGGTATAGGCCGAGTAGGCCCCCGCGGACCGTAACTAGGTATAGGCCGAGTAGGCACGCGGCAAGGGGCGCCAAATAGCACTGAAAAAAGAATTTTTTCGTACTAATGAGGAAAAAACAAATAAACAAGTAGGAAATTTTACAAACAAATTAATTTGTAATTAATTTTAGCCTAAATAATGCTAAGTATAATAATCTGACTTGCACCAATCTGTTCCATACATTTCCTTGTGCATTTTCCAAAGGGAATGTTAGATATTGTTACGATTTGCGTTCTTTAATTTAATGAACTATGTAGGAATATACTGTACTTTAGTTAGCTGTAAGCCATCTGTATAATATTTTAAGGTAAAATTCGTAGGAAAATGTCATATTTAAATTACAACAAGCGGATGTTCAGAAACGTGCCTTTCGCTTGGAAGCTGGAGATATTCCAATCTCACGAATAAGCTTAGAGTAAGTTTATGCAGCGTTTACTTCATAACCGAATATTGAGTGATGTATATGACCGGTACGTGATTAGAAGAAGCAACGGTTGCAACTCGATCATAAAAACCTATTTGCAGCTGGGACCAAATGCTTTTAGTAGAAATTTAAATCTTATAGCGGTAATTTACTAAGGGTCCGAACAGGCCACATTTCACTGTGAGAAATCCTCAAGCTTGTAAAAATTCATAGAACTATTATGAACGGTCACGTCCGCATGTAATGCCAAATGTCCAAAATTTAGACCAGCTCTGATAGGTTATTGGGAACTTTGTAAACGCCCCACCGAGCTTTCTTGGTCAGAATGGACTTAGAATTAAGTTAGTTAATAAGAAGATGTAAATACGTAAACTTAAGGGTTCTGTAAACGGCAGAAAAATAAATGCAAGTATTTGTATCTACTTAAGTGTTCTTATTAATCTCAGTAGCTTTGGTCTTCGTGTCCGAGTGTGTTTCAATTAAAAGGATTGCCAGTTACCCCGACTTTTAGGCGTCCCCGGGATAGTGGTGATCAAGCGGTGTAATTTATAACTTATTTAAATCGCACGACAGAAGATTTCTTTTGTTTCGAAGTCGATCCAAGTGCAAGCGTTGAAATATACAAGGGGAAGCACGTGAACAGGACGGGAAAAAGCATCTAATAAACTGAGGCGGTACAACGGAAGCGGTCAATCCGGGAACGGCGTAGAGGACTGGGGGACGGCGTCACGTAAAAATGGCAACGTTGGAAAACCAGCGAGCGTCGAGGAGGTGACGGCAAGGAATCCGTGGAGGCGGCCAGACAACAGGAGGGCAGTCATTCGAAGGGCGGCGTAGATAAAATCCAGGAACGTCGAGGAGTGAATGCAGGAAATTCCGTGGTCCAACGGGAGCAGTCAATCCGGGAACGGGGCAAGGAATCCGTGGAGGTGCCAGACAACAGGAGGGCAGTCATTCGAAGGGGCGGCGAGGCAGCATTCTGGGAACAACGTCAGGTAAAACTGACAACGAAGAAAAACCAGTGTAGTGCAGTAAAAGCCAGTAAATGTGTCGAAGTGAGTGACGGCGGAAACTCCAGAAAAAAAGTCAGGAAAGCGCTTCAGAACAGGGAGGCGGCGCGTCCAGATCTGTGGGAATAAGACGACAGCACAGCGGGGAAAGCAGAAAATTCCAGTTGTGGGTAAGTAATACTTGTTGTGTTTCGGAATTATATGGTCTTATTATGCGATTAGTAAGGTTGTGTATATATTTTTTTGAAATAATAGGATCAGGTATTGCTCGTAGTTGTCAGAATAGTAAATTTTCGACGGGTTGTGAACTAGTTAAGTTTTTACAGCAGCGATAGGTAATTTACGGGTTACGCAAAATTCCTGGTTTACAGAATTTAAATTTTATCAAAGGTTTCATTTAAAAGAAACAATGGTTTCCGAATACAGTATTTTTTCGGTGAGCGAATTAAAATATGTTGCTAATCTGTTGGAATTACCGGAGAAAAAGAAAAAGGCAGAGATCATAGAAGAATTGATTAAGGCTCAACATTCGGTAGAGGACATTAAAGTAGAATTAGGTGTCTGGAGAAAACCCTCGGAAGGACAAGTGGGAAGAATTAGCTGAAAGGGAACGAAGAGAAAGGTTAGATATTAGCTGAAAGGGAACGAAGAGAAAGGTTAGAATTAGCTGAAAGGAGAGAAAGGTTAGAATTAGCTGAAAGGGAGCGAGAAGAAAGATTGGAGGTAGCTCGATTAGATGCCTCAAGTGAAAATTGCTCAGGCCCAAGCTCAAACGGCAAATGAAAATAATGTACATGATGTCAATGCAATTAGGAATATGTCCTTGAATATGACAAAACAATTGCAACCTTTCAAGGATGACGGTGACATGGGATTGTATTTAACAAATTTCGAGCGGGTTTGTGTGCAATTGAACTTCTCCAAGGAATCGTGGCCAATTCGATTGACGAGTGTGTTGTCACCAACAGCGAATGAGGTCGTGGCTCGATTAACAGAAGAGGACAGCAAAGATTACGACAAAGTCAGGGCTAGTCTGCTCAAGAAATATCAGCTAACAGCAGAAGTTTTTAGAACGAAATTTCGGTACGGGAAACGAAAACTGACCAGAGTTATGCGGAATTTGCATACCAACTAAAAACCAATTTCCAGGAATGGATCAAGAGCGAAGAAGCGGAAGGAAACTTCGACAAGCTAACTCAACTGATGTGCTTGGAGAAATTTTATAGTTCGTTGCCCAGGGGAGATGAAATTTTGGGTGGAGGACCGAAACAAGTCCAAGACGATGGAGGAAGCTGCAGAGCATGCAGACACATACGTCACCAAAAGAGGACCAGGTACGGAACGGCAATATAATGGAAACTTCAAGACATCGAAAAATAAGTTCGAAACTAAGCCAACGACGTCGAACTTGAAAAATGACTTAGGGAAAAGTCAGGTGCAAACGGAAAGTGTTGTCAAGGAAAACTTGGACAAACGCAGTTTCGACAGACGAAGGCCGGGGAAGTGCTTTGGATGTGGTGCAGTAGGTCACTATAAAGGTTCACCGGAATGTCCCAAAACACAAGTCGTTTTAGCAACGATAGGCCAGAGCAAGAACGAGGAAGGTCTGCTAGAACCTTATACCATAATAGCGAAAGTAAATGGAGTGGAAGCAAAATTACTACGAGATAGCGGAGCCAGCTATGATATCGTGCACACAAATTTAATCAAAGGAGCCGATTATACAGGGAAATATGTATATGTGCAAGGACTCCTGAATGAAGAATGTGTGGCGTTACCAGTTGCGAAGGTAAAATTAAATTTGCCAGAAATTCAGGTGGAAACTGAAGCAGCTGTAGCGAATCGTTTGCCTCGAGATTATACGTATCTGCTATCGAATAGAACGTGGGAGATGCTGCCGAAGGAAAAGGATGTGGTAATTCAACAAGTGCTCGCATTAACGAGAGCGCAGGCGAAGGCTATAATGGAAAAGGAAAAGGTTCACGATGAAAATAAAGAAACGAATGCCGAAGTAAAGAGTTCAGAAGACGGAAAAGATCCCGACGAACAGGGAGAAGAGGCGGAAAAGGAGATTGGTATAAATCACCGAGCCTGGAAGATGACGAACAATTTTCAATACCTAAATCGGATATCGACTACTCGGACATAACAAAACTTACACCGACAACCTTAAGAATGCTGCAATTAGAAGATCCAAAATTAAAGGAGTATTTTGAGATGGCTGAATCAAAGAAGGAGAACAATGGAGCAAAATTCTACATTGCTTATGGAATACTGCACAGGAGAATTACTGACAAATTGGGTCGGAGCTTTGAGCAAGTGATGGTGCCAGAAAAATTACAAAGCAAGTTGCTAGATATCGCACATGATAACATGTGGATGGGACACTTGGGTTGTAACAAAACCATTGACAGGATCAAGCAGAATTATTGGTGGAAACAGATGGGACGAGACGTGAAAAACAAAATCAAGTGCTGTGACGTTTGCATGCGCGTAGGGAAGTCCACTGATAGAAAAAAAGCTCCAATGTGTAGAGTGCCAGTAATCACCGAACCGTATAAGCGAGTAAATGTGGATATTGTAGGACCTTTAGCGAAAACCGAGAAGGGAAACAGATATCTACTAACGCTAATTTGTAGTGCCCACAAAATTTCCTGACGCGATCCCATTGAAAGTAGCCGATTCTGAAGCGGTGGTAAAGGGGTTATTAAATATATTTTCACGAGTAGGGTTTCCATCCGAAATCCAGATGGATTTGGGCACTGTATTTACCAGCAATCTAACGACCGAATTTCTTGACCGATGTGGTATAAAAATCATACACAGTTCAGCATATCATCCGCAATCAAATGCAGTAGAACGATTCCACGGCGTATACAAGCGAATCCTAAGAGCGTTGTGTTACGAAAACGGAAATGAGTGGGATGAATATATCGATCAAGCGCTTTTCGCTTTGAGATGTGCACCGCACGCGGCACACGGATTTAGTCCCGCAGAATTGGTTTATGGACGTCAGATTAGATCTCCATTAAACATGATCAAGGAGTTGTGGGTTGGAAAGGAAACCAACGAACCGGTAGTAGTGTACATATTAAAGTTACTCGATAGGCTAAGGCAAATGCAGGAAATCGCGAAAACGGCGACTTTGGAAGCACAAACCAAATCAAAAGGTTATTATGATCTGAAGGCGAAGGCTTCATATTACGAGGTTGGCGAGAAGGTTATGTTGTATCAGCAAGCCAGGACCAACAAATTGCAGATGCAATGGACTGGACCCAAAGAAATTGTGGAGAAAATTTCCGATACTAATTATATAATTAAAGAAATATCGGGAAAACGTAAACAAACTCTTGTCCACGTCAATTTGTTGAAACCTTATTTTGAAAAGGCAGAAGTCATTGCGATAGTAATCACACAACCTGGGGAAGAAGGAGCAGAACTCGATCTTCCAGAACCACCGAAATCTTAAGTGCTTCGGAAGTGTTGAAACAAGCCAAAGGGGTAGGAAAACTCACGGAAACCCAAATGAAAAGCTTGGAGGAATTAATCCAAGAATTTCCAGGGTTATTTTCAAATCGACCCGGAAGAACCAACTTAGTGGAACATGATATTGCTCTCAAGGAGGAAAAAATTATACGAACTCGAGCGTATTCACACTCACAGAGGGTACGCGAGATTATCGACAAAGAAATCGATAAAATGTTAGAATTGGGAGTAATTAGGCCCAGTAACAGCGAGTATTCATCGCCGATGATGATTGTGGAGGCTGAAGGGAAGGATCCAAGGCCTGTAATCGACTACAGAGCGTTAAATGCTATTACGGTGCCACAGCAACATCCTGTTCCTAATATAGAAGCATGTGTGGAAAAATGCAGCAAGGCCAGATACCTGAGTTTAATCGATGTAGTAAGAGCCTACTGGCAAATAGGGATGACTGAAAGAGCAAGTAAATATGCTGCTTTCATAACGCATCGTGGAGTTTTCGAACCAGTGACGTTAGCGTTCGGGCTGCAATCTGCTCCATTTTCGTTTCAGCGGCTAATGGACACCATATTGGAGGGAATGGACGATTTCGCAGAACCATTTTTGGACGATGTGGCGGTACATTCGATGACTTGGGAGGAGCATTTAGAACATCTACATGCGGTATTCAAGGCAATGCATCAAGCAGGCCTAACGATAAAGGCTAAGAAGTGTGAGTGGGGAAAAGCCGAGGTGATATATCTGGGACATAAAATAGGTCAGGGATTTAGACAACCGTCGGAGGTAAAGGTAGCGGCCATACAGGAGTTTCAACGTCCCCAAACCAAACGGGATATTCGATCATTTCTCGGGATCACTGGGTATTATAATCATTACGTCCCGAACTATGCAGACATAGCTAGTCCACTTACAGACGCATTACGGAAAAATGCGAAAACAAGAGTAGAATGGGATGATCAGAAAGAAGTTGCATTCCAAAGATTGAAGGACGAATTAATGAGCGGTAAGGTGTTGAGAGCTCCAGATTATTCCCGCGAATTTATAGTACAAACCGATTGTTCGAAGCGAGGAATGGGGGTGACTTTATCGCAACGAGATGCTAATCAAGAAGAGCATCCGGTGCTGTATCTGAGCAAAAAACTCACGGATAGGGAGCAAGCTTATAGCGCAAGTGAACTCGAATGTGCAGCTTTAGTCTGGGCAGTCGGAAAATTAAAGCCTTATTTGTTTCTGAGCCATTTTACCGTAGAAACGGATCACTGTCCTTTGACCTGGTTACGGCAGATGAGCAATAAGAATGGCAGATTACTGCGGTGGTCATTAATTTTACAAATGTTAAATTTCACTGTTCTCTATAAACCGGGAAAGAAATGCGGAAACGTGGATTCCTTATCTAGGTATTTTGTTTAGTTAAGTCACCGAGAACCAAAGTAGTACTGACAATTACACCAGATAACTGATGTTAATTCACGTAGGTTAGTTAAATTAGGGTAAGCATAATGAGACCATATAGTTCTGAGATTTATGACTGGTATTGCTTAAGTGCGAAAGAAGAACGTCTTGTGGTGTAAAAATCGATAGATTTAAACCCCAAAGACTATCTTAATCCGGGGGCAACTGTTACGATTTGCGTTCTTTAATTTAATGAACTATGTAGGAATATACTGTACTTTAGTTAGCTGTAAGCCATCTGTATAATATTTTATAATAAAATTCGTAGGAAAATGTCATATTTAAATTACAACAAGCGGATGTTCAGAAACGTGCCTTTCGCTTGGGAAGCTGGAGATATTCCAATCTCACGAATAAGCTTAGAGTAAGTTTATGCAGCGTTTACTTCATAAACCGAAATATTGAGTGATGTATATGACCGGTACGTGATTAGAAGAAGCAACGGTTGCAACTCGATCATAAAAACTATTTGCAGCTGGGACCAAATGCTTTTAGTAGAAATTTAAATCTTTATAGCGGTAATTTACTAAGGGTCCGAACAGGCCACATTTCACTGTGAGAAATCCTCAAGCTTGTAAAAATTCATAGAACTATTATGAACGGTCACGTCCGCATGTAATGCCAAATGTCCAAAATTTAGACCAGCTCTGATAGGTTATTGGGAACTTTGTAAACGCCCACCGAGCTTTCTTGATCAGAATGGACTTAGAATTAAGTTAGTTAATAAGAAGATGTAAATACGTAAACTTAAGGGTTCTGTAAACGGCAGAAAAATAAATGCAAGTATTTGTATCTACTTAAGTGTTCTTATTAATCTCAGTAGCTTTGGTCTTCGTGTCCGAGTGTGTTTCAATTAAAAGGATTGCCAGTTACCCCGACTTTAGGCGTCTCGCGATAATATTTACCAGTTTAAACGGCGTTTGTTTTATAACTCTCACCTATATCATTCATAACAATAACAGCCAGTCTTATAAAGACCACTAATCTAACTTTAATTCGTTGGTAAAATAAACAGAAGCGCATCAAAATTTGTTTACTAATGAATAACATGTTATAAGAACTAACGTTTTGATGCGCTTTTGTTTATTTTAACAACGAATTAAAGTTAACCTCAGATTAGTGATCTTTATAAGACCGGCCGTAAAAGTACTAGCTTTTAGCCCGCCGCACAAGTGGCCTTATTCTAATTATTTTTTTGTAACACAGCAGTGATGAGAATAGTATATTACACAACAAGTTTAGAAAAGTAAAGTTTTACTAAACGAATATACAGTGTGTCCCAGGATTGATGTTACAAGTGGTGAGATGGACTAAAAATTATTGAATTTTTATTTAATGTTCTGGGATTCGATCCTGCTTGGTTTGAAAAGAATTTTAAGAATATTTTCAGTTTTTGAAAAACAAGTACGCCTTGACAGGGAAGGGAAAACTATTTTATTTTCAGGTAAACTACACTTTTTGTTCATGATACTGCAAAATTTTATTAAGAAAAGTTATTTAGAATGATAAATTATTGCCCTATGCAAAATTTCAGAAAGATCTGTCGATTTAGATTAAACCGTTATTTTTTAGATTAAACAAATTGAATTTATTAAAAATGACGGTTTAATCTAAGTCAACAGATCTTTCTGAAATTTTGTAGAGGGTCAAAATTTTTCATTTTGAACAACTTTTCTTAATACAATTTTTCCATATCATAAACAAAAAGGGTAGTTTACCTGAAAATAAAATACCATTTTCTAAAAAATAAGCGGTTTTTCTAAGTCGACAAATCTTTTTAAAATTTGGTATAGAGCCATAATTTATCATTATGAATAACTTTTCTTAATAAAATTTTGCCGTATCATGAACAAAAAGGGTAGTTTACCTAAAAATAAAATAGTTTACGCTTCCCTGCCAAGGCATACTTGTTTTTCAAAAAATGAAAACATGCTTAAAATTATTTTCCAACCAAGCAGGACCGAATCCCAGAAACTTAAAATAAAATTCAAAAATTTTTAGTTCATCTCACCTCTTGTAACATAAATCCTGGGACACACTGTATAGCTTGATTGAGTACGAGCGAGCGTAGCGAGCGAGTAACTTAAAAAGCTATATAAGTTTAATAAAACTGCTTTTCTTACGAAGTGTGTAAAGGTACTTATTTTTCGCATTTTGTATTAGTATTTATAAACAAAAATTTATATAAAAGCATTATACCACATGTTCATTAAAAAAGTCCATAAGAGGCGGCTGTGAAAATTCAAACGTATGCATAATATGTTGGTGGCACTGTAAGTGTATGTCAAATTCGAGGTTATCAGGTTAGGTTTTCCGTCAGTTTTGACATAGACTGACGCACAACCTAACCTGCTAACTTCGAATTTGACAGTGGCATTACCATATAGTAAAGTGCCATTTCAATGCATCAAATTGCCACTTTATTGAACGATTTTTCAATTTAGTAAAATAGCACATTATTATACAAAATACGAAAAACAATCTTAAATTTTTAAAAACTGTAAGAGTTGGTCCACTGGTTGCACATATTACACATACATTCACTGCTTTGGGCTCATCGCTGGTACAGTGGCCCATTGCAACCATCAGCGGAACACCACAGACCGATTTCGAGAGCTTACTTGTTCTACTACTATAGCATTTTTCGCTACAATCACTTGCCCGAAAGAATTTGTCCAATTTAAGACACTTCTGCGACCCTATAGGGTGGCAGATTTTTATTTAAAAAAAAAGAATTATGGAAATCGGCTTGATGCAAGGCTTATACTAAATGCCGAGGAACTGTGCCCCTCTGGTTAAATTTTTAAAAAAAGTTTGATGTTTTTCACATAGAAAAGAACGATTAAACCTTTCAAATTATAATTAAACAGTTCTGTGAATCTTGTAACACAATATATTATTAAGCAGTATTAAGCTGTTAAAGAATGTGTCATAAAATAATAACTTATTACAACAAGTTCTTTCGCCGATAACAGAATAAAAAAAGGTCAAAGAAGTGCGAATACTAATTTATTAAGTACCAACTCCAATCGAAATTAAATTATCAATTGATAATTGTTTCAACCACAAGGACTTTAACCTACACCACCCAAAATTATGAAAATAATACCCCCATTGTTAATCATACTATTTCAACATTGTCCTATTTTATCAAAAACTTGTCTGAGGAAGCTAACGGTAGTTTAGCGAAACATGTGTTTCTTAACTATTTTAAACAATAAATATTTTTACCGTGTCTTGACAAAAATGTTGTTAATATCACATTGTTAAACAAAAAATTTTTTCTGGCTGATATTTTTTCTTTAAATGTGGGGTGAATGAAAGAATTGCTGGTTGGATATGTGAACCTATCATAGTTAAACATAAATCACTGGTTTATTTCATTAGCCCAACATAAATATGTTCAGCACAAACAGCCGTAAACAAAATTTTAATAGATTTATTTTGCTCAATTCATTGGTTTTTAATATTTAAATTTTAAAACCATTTTTCTCGATTTTTTTATATGTAACATATTGAAAATTTTATATCATTGAAAACAACCTAAAAAGGGCTACCAAAATCAATAATAAAAAATATAGGTTGGTTTAAAAAAAAAGTCGATGACGTTATATCATGAAAAACAAATTAAGTACATAAGAAACTGAAAATCAGCTGAAAATATTCCCTATGGTCAAAATTCCTACACCCTTCGAGATTTTTTCATAAAAATGAATATCAACGAATTTACCCGTTACTTTATTTCCACATTGTATATTGATTACTTCAAGACGGGGTGACGGTGTGGCTGCGAGTATAGAACCTTATTCTATGTTTATATGTCACTATGCATAATACAATTATTTGTTCATATTCTATTATTTTAACATATTGACATGTCTAGCTTTTCTAATTAAAATAATCTTTGAATTTTTAAAATTGAGTTGTACTTAATAGAATTACAAAAGAAAATGTTTTCAACGTATTTAATACAGAAAGCGCGCTGCACGAAAATCAACTTTTGCTAGATCGAATTATGGTTAGGAGCCTTCAAAATTATCTACAAAATAGGTAAAAAATAACTTAATGCTGCGAATAATACTGAAACACTTAGTATTAATGCAAATTATGTGAATTTGGAAATTTAAAAAAACATTGCAGCCAGTGGGATTCAAACTCGCGTTTGCTGATAAATACGTATGCTTATCGTTGGGTTATAAATGACGCAGAGGCGTTCCGATTGTGGGCGAAATGCGCTCGATCGGTGCCAATGAAAAGATGACGTAACGACGCAGGTACACCACACGTTTATATGTAGGGATTTATAAAAAGTGCTACAGACTACATAATAATATGTATTTTTTAAATTAGAATTGTGTTTTATAATCTTGTTTTCTATTCTTATTTTATTTGTGTTTTATTTTGTTATTTGTTATTTGTTTCTTTTTAGAACTTTGGAATTAAACATGTTGGATTTATTTTTGAATACCTAGCTGTCTGTATCGAATACATTACATCATATATCCGTAGATAACAAATGTAGAAAGCATACAGTAACATTACTATTTTTGTCACGTATGTCGTTAGTGTACTGAAGGGCGCAAAAAGGTTGGCTTGCCTACAATAAAAGTTTGCCTAGTTACGGCCCTGGTTTACTCGGCGATTGCCACTCACGTACTGAGGTCCCATGAGCTGAAGGCCTGTCGCAAGCTGTTTATGCAATAATATGTAAGTTTGTTCGGTGGTGCATATTTGAAGCAGCAGGAATGAAAGATCTGATCCACAATAGAGGTACAAAGCTTTGCAAACCCTAAAAATTCCGTACATAAAGAAAACTGAATATTTGCAATTATAGAAACAAACGTTTCTATCTGTTATAGGATTTGTTTTCCTGTAAAAACTGTTATATAATGTCATTTGATTAAAATAGCTACCAACAATTTGCGAGAACCCACAAACCCTAAGCAAAATAAGCACTTTTATGTAAGTAAATCAGATGAAGTGGGCATTAACCGATGAAGAAGATTGTAAATGAGTTAATTCAGTTAAATAGCTAAACAGTTACTGATGTAAATTTATTTAATTTTACAGATTTAAAGCACTAGCTGAAATTACTATATGTGGATTATCTCATTGAGTCTCCCCAAATAAAATTACAATTTTAATTTTCAAAAAAATGAGGCACCTTATGGCATAGATAATTGGTGCTCAACGAAGAGGCTGACTGTAATGCATGCACATCAGTAAAACATATCTGGAATGTATGCTTTCGCCATTTGTTTAACTTCAACTTTGACTTAAAGCTGAAAGACAACAGGATTTTGTAGCAAGTTCTAATGGCTACCTAACATACAAAAAATATGTAAACGTTGATCAACTTGTATCTAACAAGAATGTAGAATCCAAATTAACTAAATTTTATGACTCATACATATATTTTGTACTAAGCATTATTTATTAGCAACTACGATGTGTCTAGATTCAGAACAGATGTAACAATTGTTGATGTCGTTTAAATGCAATTAGAATAAGGTTCTTTGAATTCGAATATAATATCCTAATGATGTTTCCGTATCTAAACATATATGTGAAGATCTGAAGATACAATATAAAACCAAGACTACTGATCAATAGTTTTTGTCGCTGTTAGTCGCTAGTTGCTTAGGGTATATGGATTTTATCGTCATTGCTGTAGCTTATTGGACGACATAAAACTCCAGGTTGATTGAAATCGTAAATTTTCTAGATAATTGAGACAATGGATACATGAAGTAACGTCTCAATTTTCTACAATAACTATACAAAGCCGCACAAGACAATCGTCTTAAATAAAATAAGTGAAAATTTTCTTAAAAGCTAAACTAGCTAGTTTATTCTACTAGACTGGAAGTAGAAAAAACGTTTAAAATTCGTGTTTCTCCATAAATTTGTAGATATTTTGTTGATATATTTCTCAATGTCAATAAGTAGTTCCTTACTATCTATATTTGTGACAAGCATTAATGTGGTGTTGTACACGAAATAAATTTCAAAGTTGATTCTAAATAATTATTAAACTTGTATTATAATAATAGTTTTGACATGTTGTCAGTTTATTATACATTTCTTGTAAAATATAGTGCGAAGGAAAAAAAATATCAGTCATGTGTACAGAGACGAATGTGTCTCGCTGCATCGTCACTGATTGGCGTTACTCCGTCCACGATGGGACTGACTTCCTTATGTCGTCTCCTCCACTATAAAATACTTTATAATATGTAGCGTTTTTGACTAAGTGGTTAAGGCGCCTGACTGGTAATCAGTAATCAAATTTTCTCTGGGAGCGTAGATTGAAATCTTTCCGAGTGCTATTTTTTACTAGTTAATGAAGTTAAATATACTTATATGAATTATATTCGTAAGTGTTTCATCTGTTTATTTCAGCCTTATTCGAAACAATAAGATATTTTTACCTATTTTGTAAACTACATCCGATCGGATTTAATTCGTCCCTGATCGGGCTTGCCTCTTTCAGTGTCGTCTAATGGCAATTGCACAAACTGCGACACTGTTAACCTGATGTTGTATGATTGTAGAAGGATTAATGATTTGTTATAATATGGGAACTGGCCCAAACAATCCATAAATATAGAGGCAAGAATTTTTCTAGAATGGATGGTGCAGAGGGGAGACTGGAAAAGAAAAGGTAGGTGCACCGCCCAGCATAGAAGAAAGGTTGAAAGTGTTATGACTGAATTTGGCAAAGAAAGAAAGACTGAAGATCCGTCTTATAATGGGAGGGCAAGCTAGTGCTATATAAGAAAAGTGGGAAAGTATGAAGAATATTGTGCTGTTAATTAATCCAATCACGAATAATATATACATAAACTATTTTGATGGCCAGAAGAATAAAACATCTGGTGTGATACTCGCATACAATTTCCTTTTACACTAATCTTATAATTAGTAAAAAAATTGTTTTAGCTTACTTACTACCGTATGATAGAAAACTTTTACCTTCTAGAGCGCTGTGATTTTTTTTTAATTTAATTTATGTTGGCAGTGATGAGCAAAGCTACTCAATAATATAACCCACAGAATTTTGACAGAATCACAGAATGTTAATACCAAAAACAAAGTGGTGCTGTCTATGGAAAATGGAGGAAACCACTTTAAACAGCTGTGGTTGTTTTTGTTATTAATATTTTTATGTATGCCACAAAAATGTTTGTATTTGTAAAAATGACATTGCTGATATAACCTTAAACCGACAGGCATAAAATGCCAATGTGTGTTTTACCACCACGACTGCCAACATAAATTTTTAACAAATTAATTCCACAGTACTCTAGAAGATAAAAGAAACGCATTTTAGAGTTATTCAACTGGAAAATCACCTATCTCACATCGGTACACATTAAAAATATAACGTTTGAAATAAATCATTAGAGCCGTTTTTGAGTAAATTGAAAAAAAACTGAAAAATCAAAAGAGTACACACCATACTTCCGATTATGCGATTTTCTTCAAACGCTTGCTGTCACATCTAGATAGTACACAAAACTTATACATACCTCTCTTCGTTTTTGAGATATTCTGTTCACAGACAGACACACAAACAGACCAATTAACAAAAACATGTTTGTTGGGTTCAGGGGCTCTAAAACGTGAAAATCTACTGAAAACTTAATTTCGAATTTTTGAGATGAATCCAATACTTCCTTTATTGAAAACGGAAGTAAAAACAACTATAATCAAAAGAAGGTGCGGAAGTATTTTATTGTGTGGTTCATTTCCTTTGTATGGTTATGTCCGAGTTGTAGGTTAGGAACTACAAAGCCATTTCTGCTTTCGTCGTCAAAACATAATCCGTATTTCGGCCGTCAAGTAAATAGCTGCATGTTTTTTCTTCAGTATTTATGTACTTTGTGAATCTAGACAGGAATTGGGAACGAAAGAAAATTTGCCAATTTTGTACCTACTTCGAACATCAATATTTTCGAACCACTAGTTCATTACCAGTTATATAAAAAATGTTCTAAATTACTCAATTTGGTTTCCGATCAGAATGTAGTTGATCTATAGCTTTATTGAATGTTATAGATAATATAGTTAATATAGCATTAGCCACAGATAAGAATAATGCGGCAGCTGTACTAAAGCTAGACTATTCAAAGGCCACTTTTATTGCAGTATTGCATTTCATCAGTTTCGATGAGTTAGCGATCCCAAGCAGCATTTTTGGTTAAAATTACGTAATTTAGACTTAGAGTAGGTATTCTAACCAATTTCAAATAAACATTATTGACCTAAAATTTACGTAAAATATACGTAAGTGGGGAATTAGAAGACGTCAAGGCGACGTCCTAAATAGGTATATAAGGAACAATTCCCTGTTGGTCAGAGAATGTATTTCCTTAAGTAGGTATTTGAGACCTACACATTCCGTGGGATTTACGTCGTATTTTCGTATTTTCGACAAATCCCTTATCTTTGTTTAAAAGCGGAATTTCTTTCTCGATTGTCAGTTATCCTCATTATTTTTGACCAATAATAAATACGGTAATACAGAATAATCATATGAAACAAGACGCGGGCTAGACCAAACTTATATCGGTATGAGTTGTAACCGTCATTATGGCTAGGTTAATAATGGTTACTATTAATATTAGCAACTATGTACATGGAAATCCATAAGTTCTGTAAAGCTGATGTAATTGCCAATCAAAGTTTATTGTTAATATGAGTATTGTACTTTCAGAAAATCGGCGTGCCCTAAATATTTTACATTTTAGAAGTAATAATAATAATATTTTATTTGTCTTTTTAAAATTTTTCTGCTTAGAGCTACCAAATCGTTTTATATGGTTCTTTAGTTGTATTAACACAAAAGGTTTTTATTTGATTTTTTTCGGGTGCATAATTATTTATTTATTTATTAGCTAGATTTCATTCTAAAAGAGGCTCCTACAAGAAATATGACGGATGTAAAATCTTGTGAACTAAAAGTTTAGATTCCTTTAAATTTAGACCTAAGGAACAATTTTCCCATTGATAAGGTCCAAATTACTGAAACTGAAAATGTAAATGTCGAGTAATACCTATTTAGGTAAAATTTACCTTGTAGTTACTAGACTCCAAAAATATATTTCGACTTAGAAGTTATGAAGACCTAAAATGGTCGTTTAACCCTAAATAGGTTTATGCGACTATTAGGTTATATTTTTAAAGTGAGGTTATATATGTACATGTAATTCATGCTGTTCAATTTAAATTTATGGTCGACTGTGCATTGTTTGATGCAGTTGCTGCTGATGGTAAAGTTGATGATTTCACAGATTTAACAGTTGTAGGGGTGAATGTTGAGTTTGTGCCTTTTATTCTGCGATAATAATCTGTAATGAGTCGATATGGTTTAAACGTACTATTTAATTTTTTCTTTATAAGGCCTTCCATAATCGTTCACAATAATAATACACTTTTGGAACACGGCTCTTCTGACAACATGTATACATTGCATACACACGAAATTTTAAAGCATAGAATATTATCAACGCAACGTTATCGACGGTGTTAAACCCTTGTAAAGGCATAAAGACCTAATTTAAACTAAGAGGCAATTTACTAAATGTTATTGGTTAGGTAAATTAACTTTGAAGTAATATTTGTTAGGCATTGTGACTATTAAGTCTAGAAAGTATAACTGGTAATCATTTATGTTAAAATTACGTCAACCATACGTAAAATAGGAATTAAGTTTATTTAATAAGTTTATCATTGACTTATATTTGACTTCAAAGTTAAGTCAAAATTTGGAATATTTTTACGTCAAAATTGAGTAAATTTTCCTTATTCTGTTACTAAGCCAAAAACTTTGACCATGAAGTCAGTATTTAGGACACCATTACGTATTATTTCCTTACTGAGTAACATCAAAGTCTGTCCAACTTTTTGGTTAGATTTTAAGGAAATATGACGTAATATTTTCCTACAGAATTACCTCAAAGGCGCTTAGACTTTATAGTCGTTTTCTTTGGAAAAATTACGTAAATACTACTAAAACAAATACTAATTGGCAAATATCTGCTATAAGTTAAAAGTAGAAGTTGAAATTACGTACTTTTGACTAAATTAAGTTAACTTGGCTTTAATCTGGTAAAAGTAACTTGTTTTGCTGCTTGGGATCTCCTTTATTAAAAATTATTTTTCTAGTAGATTGCAAAGGAATATTCTGGATGGTCAAGTTTCGCATCCTTTGCCTATTAAGTTGGGTATGCCCCAAGCCTCTGTCCTGCGATCTTTTTTGTAGGCAATATACCTACACATATAATTTCAATAATAATAAAGCTTCACATCTAAAGAGTCGATATCAACGAGACGTACAATTACAGAAACTGTGTATATTTTACTGAACAAAGACGAATGCGTGCCCACAAATTCAGTTGATTTAATAATAGTTGGCTAGCCATTATTAAAAATGTAATAATGTAGTCGGCTATCAGTGTCAAGCTGTTTAATGGGGAGGTTATTTGCACTCTTCTAGTTCTCCAATAAAATAAACTAAATTCGGGTTAATTGTTGAAAACGGAAATAGATTTGTCTTCCGAAACGTTGATGTTCTAATATTTTTCATTTTGCAGTGTGGCGAAATACCCAAGGAAATAGCATGATTAAGTCATTGGTTCGCTATGATGAGGGTTAAATGCGAGAGTTTAAAAAATGCTGTAGGTCTTGTTTTATTAAAAGCAGAGAAAAATTGCTACGCACTGTGGGTAATATCACGCCCAACTTTTCATCTTGGAATTTCGATATTTATTTTTTTATAGAATGAGAGAAACCTACGATTTCCACTTTTTCATCAACTTTCTTTGAACATTTTCAATAACAGAAATTTGTAAAGTGAATAATACCACCTAAAGCTTAGAAGTAATCATCAGTTGAATAATCTCTACACGATGTATTGGAACATACTCCCAGAAAGATTCTCATAATAGATATTAAAGCAATAACCAATGTTAAGTCCTTACATTCTAAGTCGCCTATCGTTAGTAGCAACGTGTTTAAAATTATTGCATTAGTCACGTCGTCAGTAGCAACGTGTTTTAAAGTTTTTAACCACGCAAAATTACGACCGGCTGCTAGTAATTCTAATTTACATTTAAATATTTTTGTATATTTACAGTGTTTTCTAGATTCTATTGTAGATAAAATATTGTACGATCGTAAAACATCTTGAGCTACTCGCGGGGCTTAAAACGCTCGCATTTTAACTTTGCCCCACTCGTGACTAAAGACTAGCTTTAAGCACTTGTATCTTAAATTACTATTTTCACTAGCGTCGGCAACTAATTTAAACTTAGAAAATATTTGTAAATGGGATATCTATCATCAAAGAATTTGATTTATTTAAAATAGTTAGCTATGCCTACAAAAGGTCAAAGCAAAGCGTCATTGAATTTTCTCGTTTTTCAATGAAATTTATGTTCAAAAAGTGGACACTGGAGATTGGTGAAGCCGCAAATACTGCTTGTTTAGATTTATTACTGCTGAAGGTAAGAAAAAGGTAGGAAAAAAATATTAAATCTTTATTCGTGTTATATTTGTTAAATACGGACCATCTGGCGCGTGCCTATTATTGTCTTAGTAATGTACGTGATACTATTTAGTTCCGCCGTCAAGAACGACCACTACGCGAATGTTATCAGCCATAGATAGTTCCTCTAACCATGGGTGTCAGGCATGCTTCGATTGCCAGTAGTTGAAAATAGGATATGAAAACACAATCCTGAGCAATTTTCCTTTAAAATTTGTTTTTAACTTAAGGTCACTACGTTTTTTGAATATTGAAGAATGAACCGTATAATCTAGTAAAATATGATAACTTATAATTAAAACACACAAATAACGCATTGGATTTCGTTCATGCGTGCTGTAACCACAGTATACCGATTAAAATGCTGCATTGCGATGGCAGCACATTCTTTGAACTTGTTGAGCGAACGAATTGCTTCAGGCCTCTGACCTAAATTTTAACTAATAAAATTTAAAAAATTCAACTAATGTTTTAACCGGGTTAAACAGTGTGCTATCTAAGCAATAAAAATGAAGCCATTGTGCACTAACGAGTTAATGCAGTTATGACACTGATATTAAACACTGTAAGATCAAAATGAAATTGAAATGATTAAATATAGGGTATGTATCTATAATAAACTTATTGAAAATGCTAAATTTATTAGGATAACTGCTTTTACAAATTATGTGCTTTAATTTAAAGTGAACATTGATATTTAAGCATGTGATTCTTGAACTGGAATTTTAAAAGCATATCACGAACCTATCTGCATGCAATAGGATATTAATTTACCCACAATTCTTGATCGTAATAATCATAAAAACAATAGATACGACCGCGGTGTAGCCTTCAGCTATTCTTTCGGAACCGAGCAATTTCCTCCATTTTATAGCTATGTAGGAGACGTTGAGTGTTTATTTGGCACAACTGATTCCGCACGCTTTCATCTTTCATTGTATTATTCAGACGTTATTATGGAAAAGTAGGTATTAAACAGTTAATTACAAGATGCACAGAACGAATAGCTTTAATTATTTAATGCTGAGTTTAATTAAATAATTATAATTATATGCTCTCTGCATAACTACAAGTTTGCTAAACTTACGTTCTGTGTCATAAACCTCCGTTGCATGTGAGAACAGATGTACTTGTTTAATATGGTTACAGGGTTTTTTGCACTTACACGCTTTTTATTTTTATAATTGCTTGCGCATTTTAAAGCAACCTTCGCTGAACTACATTTGCATTGCAGCGATTTATTTTGTGCTACCATTTAGTCTACATGTTTTCTTTATATGGAATTGCCATAAAGTTTTTAGTAGTTTGTCCTTCTACTAATCGCGTGTTTGTAAATTAAACAGTTCGTTCTTTGGAAAATAGAAAGATATAACTAATTTTTGCAAGGCAAATTATCTATAATGCCTTTGTATTAGATGATAATTATTTGGCAGCTTCTGTCTCGACGCAAAGTCTTAAAGTTCCTTATCGGGTCGGGCAATAAAAACAGAAATCGTTTGGATTTTATCCTAATTATAAACTATTAAAAATAACAATCGTAAAAATAGAGATGCCTATCGGGAATGTTTATAGGTACAAGAATAGTAGAATTATTGCCTTCAGACGTTTAATTAAAACATCCAGCAGATGTAATAAGTATGGTAGTTAAAAATTAATTAATTATGTGAAAATAATTAACGCACGATACGATCGCAAAACTTACACGGAATTGTTCTATAGTTTGTATGCACATGCCCCTTAGAGGTCATAAAATTAGATAACCTCTCAATTCAGGAAGCGAATCCGAAACGTAAAAAATAACGATGCCTAATTAGCGCCTCTGCACTACTCCTATCTGCAAGCCTCGTTAAATTCGGTGTTCCTTACGTATGTTCGCACCACCTTAACCAAATCATTAACTTGTGCTACTAAAATGTTTATGGGTCCGATAATTCATGGTGTCCAGGCACGACCTAGAACATGCTAAGTGAAACCTGATTGGCAAAATGCAGTTTTTTTCTTACTTTCGCTATGTCAAAACGTATTGCTATGTGCTTGCTTTTTACCGAAAAGCAGATGGAAGCTGCGTGCGTTCTTTAAGCGAACGGAAATAGAGCAGGATGCGGATGCGAACACTCCAAACCACTAGAAGACAGTTTTATGATATCGATACACCTTAAATAACTTGGTTTTTGCTGCCCCTCCCCGCTTGTTCAAATTAGACAGCGTTTGTTGAGCAAAGCGTTCTAAAATAGCGTTCCCAAGACAGTTTTCGGTAGTGACATCTGCAAATTAGTTTTTAAGGGAAGTAACTTTAAGTTTCCCTTAAAATAAATTGTTTATAGGTTTGTGCCTCTTTTAAAGTAGGGAAAATTTAGTCAAGGAAGAATTTATTATTAAAGGAACCAGCAAATTGGTGTAATAAGGACAATAAAGGTTGTTACAGTAAATATGCCAGCTGATTCTTGTGCAAGGGTGTATTGAAAAGGGCAACTGGCTCTCTGTAAAAACAAATTCATATCGACGAGTCTTTGTGTGCATTACTAATTTATTAGAAACTCGTATATACTTGGGCTAAGTAGGAATGGTTAATTCGGCTCTCGTAATGGAAGTAAGCAATATTTGGTTTAAATTCACTCGAATTACCGTAGTTTCGTTAATTTTTATAAATGATGATGTTATTCACTGTAAAAGAAAACAATCTCTCATTTATGCTTGTAAAAATTAAAAAGAAAGGAAATGTTGGTATCGTGTCATTACTGTCTTCTGGATGGGTTGCTTGGCTCTAGCAAGTGGACTCTGCTCTGCTCAAGAGGCACCGCTGTTGCTATCCGCAATTGATCTACAATTCAGATAACTTGTTGAACCCTTTCTGTTTCTTTCTTCACTCCAAAAATCTTCAGATCAGTCAAATACTTTTTTGCATTGTTATATTTTATTATTTTCTAGGTTATGTTGCTTATAATCTGCTGCGCAAATATTTATCGAAGACCTTTTAATAATATTTGATGATATGAAAACACCCGGATTCACTTTTAAAAGCAAAGACCGGTTTTATTCATCGTATTCAACATTTGTTGACAACACAGGTACAGCATAACTTAGTTTCAATTGTTCCAATTTTTGACATTTATTTTTGGGAACTAATACAAATACTTCCGACTAGCGCAACGTTTCTAAGCATTTTGTTTTGCAATTATTCAATCTGATAGGCTCTAGTGAAACAAACGACATTTAAACGGACCGATCAGAATTGATGGCAATTTTTGCAACTATTACAAATTTTAAAAAATTGTAAATTCTAATTATATTGCTAAAGTAGTATCTACTATCGGTTCAACATTAAATTCAACTAACAATAATCTAGGTTTTGATACCACATAAGACATGCATTTGAAAATTAATTTTATATTAATATTTGTAATTATTACAATAGCAATTAAACACTAATTTTTTAATTTTTATACGAGTTTTGAACAAGGCTTATATTTACGTTTTGTATGCCTCAAAAGCATAATATTCACAATCTTAGAATCTGACAGTTCACTTTGTTATTAATTTTGACATATTATTTTTCTGGTAAATGTTTGCATTTGCCTTTCATTTACTTATTTTTGAGTACGCATCAACTTACCTAATTTTTATACTTTACAATCCTTAAAACACTACTAGAAAATTAACTATTTACAATTCTTGGGTTCCGACCTTCCTGCTTCGTATAAATGTGCTTATTAAAGCAACTTGAACCCAGAGCTTGAATGTGGAAGATCAATTCTAACTGCTGGTTTATGCACAAAGAAGATTTCAAGCGATTTCGATGCCTATGAACTTTACATTGATCAATCTTATCAATTTTTTTGTAGAAATACTACCAACTACTAACTTTCTAATAAACCCTAACTCTATACTTAATTAGTAATATACACATTTAAAACTAATAAACTGTTTTTTTTGTCATTTCACTAAACTGTAATGTAACTCATCTTTTTGAATCTAGATCGTGTTCATTGATTAATCTCTTTTATTTCACTGAGCATTAATGAGAAATTATGATTTGACACCACTAGATCAACTATGACTGATTACTTATAATAAATTAGAAAAACTAGCTCCTTCATGGGGTGTTAGTGCCTCACCATTATTATTTTATTATTATTATAATTTAATCTGTTCCGGGCCATACTCTAACTCAAATCTTTGTACTGTTGTGTAAACGATAGAAAAACGATCATTTCATGCTTAACTCATTTATTGTTGGTGTTAAATTCTTCTTTTTTATTCACTTGGGTTACTATCCTTAGTAATATACAGAGTTATTCAATTTTGAGGCCCACCATTGGAATTTGGAAAACGGTAAGAGCTACGAAGTCGGTTAAACTGAAGCAAATTTGCAAATTCTAATGCTAAATAATGTTCCTAAAATAAATTGAGTCTAGCAATAGTAGTGTTATAGTCGCAGTTATGCTAAAACACTAATATTACATGTAGTAAAATTTACATCAACAAAGAGGGGAAAATACGTTCTATTTCTAAGTAATATAATAATCGACTTATAACGAAAAAACTGAAAGCTCTGTCGTTCGATTATAATTCGAAAAGTAAGACGGTTAGGTTCAATTTCTGTTTTAAAAATTATTTAGTATTAGAATCCGCAACTTTTACCTAATTTAACCAACCCTTTATTCTTACCGTTTTCGAAATCTCAACGGAGAACTTCGTAATTGAACAACTCTATATAGTTGATAGAATGAAATTCATTGTTATCACAATTCAAAATTGAGATAAATATTTAAACAGATAAAATATTACAAAAATTAATAGTGTACGGTTTGCATTAAAGCAGAAAGGATCAATTGACTCAAGAGCGATCAGTATCAATTAGGCGAAGCGCAGGGCGTTAGTTGAAATATACAGCGCTGCAGCACCACTTGCGCGATAAAGACTGACACATAATTAAATCCCATATTTTACCGATTTATCGTGCCAAAAGCGTAAACTGAACAAGTAGCTTCGCATTAAATTTCGAAATAAGCACAGTAATTAAATTTGTTGCCTAACGAGTCCGTCTGCCCTTTAGTAAATAGAAAATACAACATAATTTAAAAAGTAAATAATTAAACCCTGCTCTAGAAGGAAATTTTATAAATATGCTATGCTAGCAGAGTTACAAGTAACAGTGATACAAAATAAAACAGCACAGTTTAACAAACTGCAGTGTTTCTATTTAAGCAAATAACGTTTACATATATTATGATAATAAAATTCCTGTGACTCTATATTGTCGAATACTTCTTAGTTACAGATTCAGGTAAGGACTACTCCTGGGCCAGAATAGACGCCATACGGCAAATGTAGAGCTATTTAGCAGTGGTGCAATACACAAACCAACGGACGAGAAGAACCAGAAACAGATCTCAGCTGAAGGTCAATTGAAGGACTGAAATAAATTAAGGAAACGGTCAATCAAGGTGGAAATACCGCAATAAACGATGCCATACCTAAGATGTCATGCGATTAAAGGTTAGTTGCTTCTTAAAATACTATCATAACCTGTGTTAATCAGATAGGCCGATGAGAAAACCATTTTACCAATCTTCAACCTTCAACTTGCAAAGCCTATTTCAAAAAATCCAGAATACGTGAATCAAGAATCAGGCTGAATAGTTACTGTTCCAATATTGGAACAGCAAATAGCTTCCCTTAAAATTACAAACCGGAAATTTTCAAAAAAAAAATTGGAAAATGCCAAGCCTAAATAAAAAATGACTAAAACTGCATCGGTAACCCATATGCCAAATGGATTTTCCAAAATTTGTAAAAATGGAAGCGTCACCTACCCGACATGACGGTGGCGGGTAGATACCTCTCTACGATCCGGGTAGGGAACATGTCTACGTCAGGGAGGCGACCCTGCCGACGTGAGCCTTGGTTTATCCCCACCTCCTACTACAGGGGAAACTTATGCCCCAACCTCTATTCCTGCCCATCACCCTCAATCCTTCCGACATCCCTACCATTCTCGAACCTGCATGGCCAGCCTGGAGAATTATAAAACCCCCAAAGGAAGAATGTGCGAATTTTAAAGAGCCAAAGAACTGTACCTCAGGTGGGTACACCCAAATCCCTCCCCTTCAAAAAGGGCTACTTCATGGAATCTGGGGGAGGCAAAAATTCGTGTTAAGGATCCAAGACAAACATCAAAACTACAAGAAACAACACAGAATATGCACCAGATCTCTTCTGTTAGAGGACAGACTTCTTCAGCTACAGGAAGAACTTGACCACATAAAATGGAATATCACTGGCTTATCGGAGGTCAGAACAAAAGGTGAAGATCTGACAATACTTAACAAGTGAACGGCATTATAATCCAAGGGAGAAGACGAAAATAGCAGAAACGGAGTCGGAATGCTTAGCAATCAAATATCAACAGCAGGAATATTATTAGGAGTGATGTACGCCACTTTCGAACTGAATAAACGTTACAAATTAAAAATCGTGCAAATATATGCATCCTCCTCAGATCACTCAGATGAAGAAATGGAACAGTTTTAGAGAGGTCACAGAGACGGCTTTGAATCAAGAAAAAACAGTAGAACCTTTTTTAATTGGATATTTTAACGCGAAATTAGCAAAAGTTGAGAGGGGCGAAACCTGCCTAGGCAACCATGGAATAGGATGACGAAGGAATAGAGGCCAAATACTTCTTAGTCTGAAGGCCATGAATACATTTTTTTATAAAAAGGAACATAGAAAGTGGACATGGCAGAGCCCCGACGATATAGCTAGGAACGATATAGACTTCATCACAACCAACCAACCAAGAACTGTTACCTACATTACAGTATTAAATCAAATACAACTCGGCGACCATCACCTAGTGCGCGCACAACTACAAATTAACACAAGATAAGACAGAATAACGCTAATGAAATCATCAACCAGCAACCAACCAAACATCTCCAGCATTCTGAACACACATGCAGAGGAGTACACAAAGATAATAGAAAATACAGTACCTACATAACCCGATAATACCAAACGACATTGAAGGGATAAACGAATATATCGCTTCCAACCTCATACAAACAGCAAAGTCCTTAACAAGAGAAAACATATACAATACGAAACACCAAGTAAACTAAAGAATGAAATTAAAGATTTACTGTATATAAACGCCAAGAAATCACAGAAACCTGTACTCCTCCAAAATCCCAGAACCACCACCCAACCCAAGCGATTGAAGAGCCCGATTGACAAAACACTACACAGAAGACTTGCATTTCCAAATACGAAATAAAAATAGTTCTTAAACAGACGAAAGAGTAATCATAGAAATGATCATACATGGACGCACAAAGACATTACATCTTCTGGAAACGTTATTCAGCCTGTGTCTCGATTCTGGTAAAATTTCCAAGTCATGGAAAGAAGCTAATGTTATTCTGATATTTTAAAAAGGGAATATTAAACATCTAAAGTACTACCGCCCAATATCGCTAATATCTCACCTTAGTAAATTATTTATCAGAGTTTTGACTAACAGAATAAAAACAAAGCTGAACCACTTCCAACCACGCGAACAAGTAGGATTCAGAAGAGGATATGGTACCGTCGACCACATCCACAGTGTGAGATAAATAATGGAAAAATCCCACGAGTATAACTAGCATGGCCTTTATCGACTTTGAAAGAGCCATCGATACCGTAGAGACATGGGCGTCGTTGAATGCATTGAGACGTTGCAGAGTGGACCACCGGTATATTCAACTGATAAAAGCTATGTACGAAGACTCAACAGTAACTATCCAGGCGGCCGTAGGCACTAACGTAGTGAAGGTTGAAGAGGCATAAGGTAAGGAGATCCTATATCCCCAAAATTATTTACAAAGCTGTTGGAAAACGTTTTCAAAACCTTATCATGGGAGCACACAGGATTCAATATTAACAGAGAATACTTGTCTAACCACAGATTCGCTGACGATATCGTGTCCATTTCGAACGATGTCAACAAATTAGAGAAAACTTCAAACACAGTTGGACTAAAGATGAACATCGGCAAAACAAAAATAATGACGAACGCCGCTGATGGCCGACCAATACAAATAAACAACAAAACCATAGAAACGGTGGACGAGTACATATTTTTAAGTTCAGCCAAGTGTTCAAATAAAAAATTCCCTAATATCTGAAAACGAGAGTATTTAACCAATGTATACTACCAACACTCATGTACGTCTCGGAAACCTGGATATTGACAAAAACACATATCGGAAGAATTAAAATAACGCGAAGAAAAATAGAAAATCCAATGTTGTGTATACGGTTACAGGATAGGAAGACCAACGAGTGGATTCGGAACAAAACCAGAGCTGTTGATGTAACAGAACGAGCAGCACATTTAAAATGGCAATGGGCCGGGTATCTGGCGAGGAGGGTAGATGATAGGTGGAGTAGAACGGTGACAGAATGGCGACTTAGAACAGGAAAGCGAAATTGAGGAAGACTCCGAGTCCGGTGGAGAGATGATATAGAGAGAACAGCAGGAAATCAATGGATGGGTGCTGACATGAATCGCAGAGAATGGCGACTTCAAGGGGACGTGTACATCCAGAAATGGATATGAAGCGCTGATGGCGATGAAGCTACCCAACATACCAAGTAATTCTTAACAATTTTCAAAAAAATTATGTGGAAATAGATGACAGGAAGTTTGAGATTGTTTCCAGAACAAAATCCCTGAAAACTATCAACTCAAATGTAGAAGTATGGGAAATCCATGAAACGAGAACGGATACAAAGATCCAATCTTCAGCTTGCCCATTCAGACTTGTATGCGCGTTGAATGCAAAAGGCACCGGTGACTAGACTAGTATAAACACCTACCACACGACAAATTGCCCGCAATCGACTTCTCTAACGTCGAACACGAGAACGAAATACCCAACCTACCCACCACTAAAACCAAAAGTACATTTAAAATAGAAAAGCTCACAATATGTACAGGAAAAACCAAACCAAACCACAAAAAATGTAAATCGAACTGTGAAAATTGGAACTAACCCAATAACTATATATCTATATTCATCACACGAATAAATGTGTCTTCTTTCAACACCCCAGCCAACCAAGCTTAAGAAATTGAACCCCAGAAAACGTTATCATATCAAATCACCAAAATTTCAGTCAAGTAGCAGAAAACAGGGGCTTTGAACTTCGCTAGCCAAAACAAAATACCTTAAATTAGCAGAAGTTAAGATCCTCCCCTTAATCAAAATTTGAAACGTAACAACTCTTATAGGAAGCAGATAATACAACATACGTGATGATGAAGCTATTATTTAAATTTGAAAAAATCACATTGGTAGGCTTATACGCACACAAAAACTATTAATATAATTAATCACCCACCACATCAATTTACTGAACATAAATAGATTGAACATTTGTTGGTATTCATAAGTGTCTAACGAATGGAAATGGAAACCAGAAAGTGTTACTTCTATTGAACAGAGAACACGTATAGTCAAAGCAACATCGTGCTTGTAACATTAACTTAATGGAACTAAATTAAAGAAGTTGGTCTTAATTTTGGGCACACAATTCGCTGCCTCCGTTTCAATGACATTGATCCAATATCCAATATCCGGGATGTAAGGCCTTCCGAACAGCACACTGTAATCTTTCTAAGAATGTCGACATCTATGACTGCTCATTGCCTGGGAACCCTGTTATTACAAAATTTCGATGGACAATGGGCAGCACTGTATAAAAGGTTTTGCGAAGTTCGGTTCTCTCTCACTACATCGGCAGTCGCTTTAGCATCACTAGGGTTAAGACACTGCTGGAGCCTGTGGTTTGAATCAGATACAATTCGTTGAAAAGCCCTAACTTCACAAATATTTAACAACCGCTAAATACGTATTTCGACAGCTAAGCTGTCATCCTCGGTAGCCTTGAAAAGAGACTGACCCGACAAAGTTGGCCGAAGATACGCTCTTCACCAAATCACCAGTGAAAGTCTATCAATCACGTATGCATCTATGTACTTCAAACAGTGAAGATGCAGTATTTTGGATAAATTATACATTTAAATAAAAAATAAAGGAGATATGTAAAGTTTGGTAATTTTTTCATTGATGCTAACTTTTGCCAGTCTATATGCGAAATATTTAAATATCGGAATCTGTCTTTATCGGTGATTGACTCTACCATCAAAATTCTCCACGGGGCGCCAGTGCATATAGGTGGTAACATATTATGTTTTTCATGATTAAAGTCAGCGTGGGGTATGTTGTTCCTCCTTATACTTATTTTGTAAATGTTCCTCTCTATACGACTTAGCAGTAGCAGTTGTAAGTCATCTAATCTGCAAATTTTTTGTAATTGACTCAGAGTACCGCCGATATCGTTTTACCTCTATTTAGAACTAATGACTCACTAACCACATAAATCCCTCTGTTGTCAAATTTAAAAGTGACAAAATAATGTACTTCTTCCACCATTGAAATTAGATATAACAATTTGCATCTATCTAAGAATAAAATTATTTTTTTTATTCATAAAGATATAGTCACCCAAAACTTTTATGAAAATTATTTGCTTGTATTTTGTTTGTTTTTTACAATTTTCTTGAAAATTTATCGTAGTATATATAAATTAAACACATACCTTATTAAAATAATAATATATAAATTTGTCTACCTATTTTGTTATTAAATAAGGAAGTCGTTCTTGAAAGCATATTTTATAAACAAGGTGGTGCTGATTGTTATCAAACCAGATTTTGAATCTGCAACTGTAAATTAAGCAACAGTATTAATTCGAAAATTATTCACAGTGTTTTAATTTTACTCTTGAAAAATATGCGATTGTATGTGCGGGGATTATCAAAGGTTCAATCTCTAACAACTCAAATAAACGGGATATAATTTTCACACAACTAATATAAAGGAAGGAACAGTTAATACTTATGAATTATTTTATAATGTTCTGTTCTATTCTTGTTCAATCCAAAACTTATTTCTAGTACATTCGAGCTTAAAAAATGAAAAGGGGTGTTTATACCAGTCAAAAAAATGCAAGTAAACTATGTACAAAACACCTAAATATTTTATAAATGGAACTAACTCAGAATTTTAAAATGTTTAAAATTGACGAAAATTAGTAGTTATAGTCGACAATTCAGTATTGATCGAAAGTCAAATAATCGTTGACTTTTGATTATAAAAAAAATGACTAAATCAAAGTCGACCCACGTTAAATCGGTTTTAAATCGAAATTTGGTTCTAGCTAACAATTCAGTATTGATAGCAAGTAAATTTTAAATAGTTAAGTAATAAAAAAAATGATTTGGGTTAACGAAAATCATACTTATCGTTTACAATGAAATCGATTTTATTCCGTCTGGCAGAAGTCGACAATCTATAATTTGGAAACAGGCGTTTATTGAAATATAGCGGTTAATCAAAAAATGATTTTCGTCAACTGACTGCAAGTTTTCTTTTATCTATCAACTGGAAGTAGACAATCTATAAGTCGAAAGCTCGCTCGAGTCGGCAATTCGTGATAGCCGAAATTCAATATTACTAATCCAATCGACTTCTAATTTATAATAAAAAATCAATTAAGCAAAAGTCGGCTTTCCTGCAATAGTTGATAGTTGACTTTCATATAATACTATCTTTAATATATAACTGGAAAGTACGCTTAGGTTATTAGTTAATAGTCCTTATTAATCAATAAATAATTAACTTTACTTTAATGTATCGATCGGATGTTGATAATCTATAAATCAGCAGCTAGCTCAAGTTAACAATTGTGGAATGATTGAAAATGAATATGAACTAATCAGTCATTACAAAAATAGACGATTTTTAATTTTTAAAAAATCGACTCGATTTGGGTCTACTGATTGTTGACTGTAATCTACCAGCCGGGAAACGGCAATCTATAAGTCGAAATCCCGCTATATGCAACAACTTGGGATGAGTGGAGCGCCACTTAGTCAATTAATCAAAAAAGCTAAACTAGGTTTTAATAAATTACTTGGATCAAAGCATACTTTAAGTCATCGGCAAGTACTTGATCACTTATAAGCTGACTTAGACCGGCAAGTTACGATTGGTTAAAGGTTACTATTAATCAATGATTCAACAAAGAAACTTTGGTTTCGACGATAAAACTATCAACTTTAGCAGATTAGATTAAATCAGGCTTTAATCTACTGGTTGGAAGTCTACATGGGGAAACTTAATAGTAATCTATAAGTCGAAAGCTGGTTTTGGTCTGGTGTTAATGTTATTCAGTACATCAATATCATTATTGTAAAATTATTAATTTATAAATCAAAGGTTGGCTTTGGTTAACAACTCAGGATTAGTCTAAGATCAATGTGAATCGATTAATTAATAAAAACGGCGTTATAATATACAGGGTGTAGAAATGCTTTACGCACCATAGGGATTTCAATGGTAATTTTTTCATATGAAAATATGTGCTTCCATAATTATTTTAGAGCAAACTTGTATAGAAGTTTTTTGTAGAGAAAAAAATTCTGTATCCATTTATGCCAGCATTTGTCATTTTACATTTCGGAAAACCGAAAATTTAAAACAACAAAATTACCATTTTTAGACAAATCAGTGGTGGCTTGAAATTATTGAAGCATCTCAAAGCATCAACAAATTAGTTTGTTGTTTATTTGTTTGCATCTGTCAAATGTAGCGGCAACCATGGCACTTATTGTACCTGATCTGCTTCCAGCATACCACCACTTGAAAAAAACCTATTTACAAGTTTGCTCTAAAATAATTAGGGAAGCAAATATTGTCATATGAAAAAATCACCATTGAAAACCCTATGGCGCGTAAAGCATTTCTACACCCTGTATAAGACGGTTGGCTTGAGCTGATTGTCGAACGTCCACCTTATTCTAACGGCTACAAATCGATAGATAATCTATAGTTCGAAAGGTGGAGCTGGTCGATAACTAACAACTAACAGAAAAGTAATATTGGTTAATCAGTCAGTTAGAGAATCGACTTTTGATATACTCGTAATATATACAGTCTGTTCTATAAAAAAGGCCCCGCCTTCTACCTACTTTATTATTTATTTTAGACCCAATAAACCTTATAGCAAATCAAATGGCACATAAAAACCTACATTTTAACACTATCCAAAAATTTTTATCTTCAATTGTTTCAGAGTGGTGACGTCACGTGCAATTTTTTTAAATGACACGATATATATTGTTTGACATTTTCTGGTAGAGGTTTTTTTCTCTTTTCAACAATATAAATATTTCATGCACTTGCATAAAAAAAATTTCGTGAAAAATTACAAAACTTTTTCACAATGGGAGGCCATGATACAAAACTGTAAACAAAAGTGTAACTCAGAAAAACAAAACAAATAGTAGCCAAACGCTTTAACTGTCAGATTTCAGAATAATCTAAAGTGTTTATTGTTTTGTTTTTCTGAGTTACACTTTTGTTTATAGTTTTGTATGGTGGCCTCCCACCGATAAAAAAGTTTTTTCATTTTTCTCGAAAATTTTCTTATGTAAGGGCATAAAATATTTATATTGTTGAAAAGAGAAAAAAAACCTCTACCAGAAAATGTCAAAAAATATATACAGTGTCATTTAAAAAAATTGCACGTGACATCACCACTCTGAAACAATTGAAGATAAAAAAATTTTGATAGTGTTAAAATGTAGGTTTTTATGTGCTATTTGATTTGATATAAGGTTTATTGGGTCTAAAATAAATAATAAAGTAGCTAGAAGGCGGGGCCTTTTTTATAGAACAGACGGTATAATTATAAAGTAAACGGAATTCAAAATTTGTCGATTTTATTCTATTTGACTGTGAAATAATATAAGCTAGATCACTAAGGAGATTTTTATTTATTAGAATAAAAAACAATGATAGCAAAAATAACGTAATACAATTTGTAGCGTTTGAAATTATAAAATAAACCCCGTTATAAAAGTTTTTACAAAATATTTCATATATAAAAGGGTTAAAATTAAAATAAATATTGGCGTGGTGTAAAAAAATAAAAAGTAAAATGTTAAAAGGATAGAAGATGTGCAGACTATATGGATGAAAATAAATAATGTGGTGAGAACACCAAAGTAATACAGTTATAATCTACAAAAACCAATAAAAGGAAGGGAATGCTGAATTGAGTTTATTGTAAAATTACATTGCATCAACTGAATTGGATAACAAGGAATGGTTTACAAAGGAAGTGGTTTACATCAAGATCATTAGCAGAGTGAGCGTTTTGTGGAGTGGATTGGAGATTTTTCATATGGAGGAGTTCTGATTCGGCAGGCTTGTCATGGAAGTGACATTTAATGGCTTCCATCTGGTCGAGGTTAGTGGTACCGGGTTGACGGTGGCTTGAAGATTTTGGTGGAACGACGTGGATGGTGGTGATTGCTGATGTTGCTGCTGAGAAAGGTTGGAAGGTGCCTTGTCGTGTTTAAAGGACAAGGAAGTCTTTGAGGATCCAGTGTTTTTGGCGGAGTTTGTGCAGACGTTGTTGTTGGAATTTGGGAGATCTTGGTGAGGTTGCTGGATCCATTGGGCTTAGTAGAGGAGAGTGTCGACTCTAATAACAGGTAACAGAGTACAGGTATTTAAATAAAAACTGAAAGAAAATAGAAAGAGTGAAGTGAGTTAATTTTAATTAAGGGAGTACTTACGATTTGATATTGTGGAATACAAAATGTAACGAGAAAGTATTTGTAACTGATTTTTCAAAACTGGTTTGAAGTGTCAGTTGAAAGATGTACGAGTTGTCATAAAAAAATAAGGAAAATCAAATTTCACAATATAAGCAATGTAAATTATAAAGAATCCGACATGTTTTTCAGTCAAGTGTTTCTACCGAAGCTAGCAGTTAATAATTTTGATAATCCAGAATTAAATAGGGCAAATGAGTTAAATAAAGTTCAATTTGAAAAAGAATTGAGTGAGAATAAAATAAAGTAAAGGTTTAAGTCAATTATAAAATAACAAAGACGTTACAACGTGGTAGAGTCACCGTAACGTGAATGGCTCCTAAAGTGGAGCTATAATCTTAACAATATAAATCAATCAATTAATAATAAAATACTGACTTCAGTTGGAGAACCTAAAGGTAGCTTTCGTCAATTATTGGTTGTAAGTTGACTTTAATGTATCAAGCGGAAGTAGACAACTATAGATTAAAAGATGGCTCTAGTCGAGAACTCAGTATTAATCAAGGGTCAATAATAATCAATTAATCAATGGAGAAATTTAACTTTCATTAATGTCGACTTCCGTTAATTGGTTGTTCGACTTCAACCTATTTATCGAATATTGGTTGTAGTCGTCAATTCGGTATTGATCGCAAAGCAATTATAAATATAAATCGACTTTTGATTGTAAAAAGTCGACTTTAACCGGTTAATGGAACTTCAGTCTTTGTCAATTAGATGTAAGTTAATTTTAGTCCCTCTGGTGAATGTCGAGAACTCGTAATTCGAAAATTTCCTTTAGTGGACAATTAATTGTTAATCGAAAGTCAATATTAATCAATCTATCAATAACAAAATTCGACGACGAAAGAGGCAGACTTAAAGCTGACGTTTTTATCTGTTAAGTGGAACATTGGAAGTAGACTATTTATATTATCGAATGAATAGCAATAACTGACTTCGCATTATAATAAATGTTGATTAAACATTATTCCACTTCCATTTGTGATTTGGTCACGAGTACTTCGTTGCCTTTTCGCTGTGTAAGTTTTTCGTAGCTATCGATGATGACAGCGTGGCTGTCGAAATACGTATTTAGCAGTTGTTAAATATTTGTGTGGTGAGGGGTTTTAACGAATTTGTGATAATTTCAAACCAGAGGCTCCAGCAGTTTTATTATTCGGATTTCGTTTTAATCTACTGAAGTTGTCAATAGCTGCATCTAGCGAACAACTTTGGAACGGACGAAAATCAATATGAACTTATTAATCAATCATTAAAGAATTCGACGACTGTTGCGGAATAATCGATATTAATTTTAGTCGATCGGTTGGAAGTCGACTTTAACGTACTGATATAATGTTACCTCTCGAAGTTAAAAATTTGGCAACAATTCACAATTGGTGCAACGTCAATGTTCATTAATAAATGATAGGAAAACGATTTTTGACTATTTATGAAAAAATCGATTTCAGCCAACCAACTAAAACTTGATTATTAGCCGGAAAACGGCAATATCTAACTCGAAAGCTCGTTGTGGTCGACAACCCGGTATTAATCGAATGGCAATCTGAATCAATGACCACCCATTGCTTGCTTGGATTACTTAAAACAAAATTGAGCTTTAATAGACCTTTAGATGGAAGCCATATTTTAGAGCATAAAAACACCTCAATATCCTAAACAAAATTAGGCTTGAGTCGACTAAACGAGATTCACCCTTAATCAATTACCGCTTGTTCAACTATTCGACTAGAACTATGGTTGAGCATCTGGCATTTGTCGAAGCGAAAATCATTACGCTGAAAGAGTCGATTTCTCCATTAATCGCGAATCGATTTGATTATTGTATTACATATGTATTATCCGCAACCTCGTTTTAACCACCGGTGTAAAGGCTGATTCTTTATACGCTTGTGTCTGGCGGTGCAGTGCTAAACTTGGCCCGGATTTGGGTTACAATGTTGGATATTGATTCGATTATAATTGAATTCAATTCAATTCGATCAATAGAATTCGATTCTACTTTTGAATACAATGAATTCCATTTATCTATTTCTAGCACAAGTGAGTCTTACAACATTGGTAGTGAAAAAAGTGTATATGTCAAAATTAAAAGGTAAATTGATATGCAAAAATATAAAATCGTCCACTGTAAGGTGACACAAAGCCAGCTTTAGTCTGTTAATCACAATCTAGGCATTATTTGAAGTTTGAGATAATCAGTTGACAAAAAATGTGAATAAACTAAAATTAAACAGCACCAACTGTGAATACGTTATAGTTTAGGCAAATCGTTGTTGGGGATCTTATTAAAATGTGCTCTACATATGTATATTTGAAAACCTCTTTATATGAAATATATGTATGTATGTATAATCGATAACCTCGTTTTGCCTTGCTTTATCGAGTCTGGTGCTTTATGTGCTTGCATCTGGCGGTACAATGCTCAACTTGCCCCGGATTCGGGATACAAAGTTGGAGCGCGCCTTTTGTGCTTGCGTTGCAACCATTGTGTGAGCTGTGTGCATGTGTCATGTTGACCTTGTTACTCTATCTCTTAGGTTTGTGGTTCTGAGTAGAGCACAGTTAATTTGGTGCCCAACTGTGAATGGTCTCACCGAGCCCGGTTCAAATCGCAAGGCTGCGGAAAATTCCGGCCCTCGCGGGATTCGAACCGAGGACTTGCTTAATGCAAGGCAAGTGCCTAACCATCTGCGCTGGATAAAAAGTGTTGCGCTGGTTAACTAATCTGTGAATTTATAAAATCAAAGCCGTGTTAAGCATTATAACTATAAAGAACCTTACAAATCTGGACTTATCTTGTTTGCAATTTAATAGAATCTGTGAGTACACAGCTCAACAGGAAAAACCTTAGAGGTCTTGAAGTAAAGCTCTTTATTCCCCCTTTTGCCACGGGCTTTCCCACATCCTGGGGCTCGTGGATGAGCAGCTACGCCACTGGGTTAAGGGTAGACTCAAACTTCGCTGTTTCTCATTTTGGCCTCTAATGTCAATCACGCGGCGCTCCAGCTTTAGGAAGATAAAGTGCGGATTTGGACTATTTTTTCGAAGCCGGTAAACAGGAAAAGTAATCCGGCAAAGTCGCGGCAGACAGACGTCTGCAGCAAATGTCTTGTGCAAACATCGGCACATGAGATTGTCGTTGACTTGGCCAGGCTTGTACGATATGAAATCATAACGAGAGCTCTGCAAATACTGGCTTCTAATTGAAATCTGGACTCGTATTGACCCTGTAAACACTTGTCCGAGATCAATCGCTATACGATTGCTACAGATGAAACGAAGTACGCTTCCCCGAGATATCCTCGTTTATTTTTCTGCTTTTGATGAGTTTGTTTTCTGTGTCAAAAGGATGATGAAATTTTTTATTGGAAAAATATATCGGCGCTCTGGCTCGGGGGCCCGAGGGCTTCGTGCGATCAATTAAAGCGAGTAATTAAATTTTAGACGCATTGGATAAATTGTGAGAAAATTCTATGACAAGCTGAATGCTGACTTTGTGAGCCTTATGAATATGTATGGGTAAGTGACGGATTTTTTGTCAAGTACGCCAAGAAAAGCGATTCTTCTCAACCTCTGTTTGTATGACAACTTCGAAACGAGGTTAAGTTAGATACAGATCTTGAATAGAACTAACGGATATTCCATTAAGGCATTATTTTTGAATGGATCTTCCACATGAATTAAAATGTTTTTAATCCAGATTTGGAGGGGTTTAATAAATTACAATAGATTAATAATGGATATCGAGTTAATTACTCGATACAGATTAGGAAAATGCTTCTTACGAAATTTCAATAAACTGGGATTGGCTGATCCAATATCTAGTTAATGACTACGTAATCAGTTTTACCCCCGTGTGAGGATCGTTAGGGAATTAATTTTGCCTGAGCTTACAGCACTTATACATTAGCAATATTATATAAACGTAATAATGATTGATTGTACTTTCTGGCTTACGCTTGATAGCTGGTTCAGAAACATTGGGATGTTAAAAAAGCGTCGACTCTTGTCCCTTGAAGTTTTAAAAAATATCAGGCAACTCAAAACTAGATATGAATTTATTTTGACTATTTCTGTTCAATTAAGATAAATTCAAACAAAAAAGTCATCATAGAACTACAAAAGCAATACTTAATACTCTTTTAATTAGCCATAAAATTATATAGCTCACCTGACTATTATTGTGACAAGAAATGTAATTTAAGAGAAAGTTATATATACAAGTTCGATATCATAGTAATCTGGGCGCTGGAAATTTCGACAGCTTGCAAGTGATCATTACTAACGCGTTCTATTTCCGTGAACAAGTAAATAGAGACGACTAAATAACTTGGAATTTGTGTTTGTTACCCCAGTATTAAAACACGTTGCGTTTTGGTGCTTTTGAACGTTAAAGCATTATTCAGTCCTCACTACACCCTTCGTTTGTTTTAAACCGGGAATCTCTCTCTACACTTTGTCATTTTGAATGGAATACTTAAATACATTTGTTTATGCACTGATAATAATTGTAAATATTAGGTTATTTTATGTATAATTCATGGCCATGTAACAGCTTTTTTATTGAAACACGGTCGTTGTGTAAACGCAGCGTTAGCGTTCGGGTTGTAATCTGTTTTACCGGCAGTCGGAGCAGCTGTTGGATAACAAGGTTTTTGTTTTCGGTTGTTTTTGCCTAGAAAAAACGTAGCGTCCTTTTCGGCAGGATTCTGTGAATTGTGCTCCAAGTTTAGCTCTTAGCTTCAGATTTCGTGGATTGGTACTTGTGGAAGCTTTGCTGGTATGCAAGTTCGAGCATTGGGCACTTTTTGGAACATGTTGTCACACGATTTTGTATTGGTTTGGCTGTAATATACAGGGTGAGTGCAATTTTTTAATTTCAAATTTTGATAACATATTTGCAATTTGACTGGAAGCTGACCCTTGTCCGGGGTTTTTAGCGTCACCTACGGGGTAGTAGACATTGCTTACAAAAACGTCACCCGGTGGTTTTGGAGGCTTCTGCGATGTTTTCGTACCATGAGACCCTAGTTCGAGTTTCGGGATTATCCTCGGAGGGTTTCGTGAATGATGTTTGCTGATGTTGACTGCCTGCAGCAGCAGTTTTATATCCTGTAACGGCAGGTTTGAGCTTGTTTGGGCATATGTCTCACCTCCGGTATAAGCGTAAGGCTTGCAGTTAAGTAGTGCAATCTAATAAGTTGTGTTAATGATATTCGCACCACAAGTTTGGTAAGATAAACTGTAACTTTATTTAATATATAAATTGCACATTTTAGGTTATACAGGGTGACAATGAGATTAGCGTCATGCTTATATCTTATTTATTTATGAATTGATTTAGTTAAAATTTTATATGACGATATTAGACATAATTTCTGATGAACGATAGATAAAGTCAAAATGGTCGACTTCCGCTTTCACCCTATATTTCGTGTTTTTCGGAATCTACAAGTCAAATTACATATAATAGTCTCACAAATTTTTAATTTTTTCAAACAAGAAAATATTTTTTTTCAAATTTTATTTTTTACCATAGAAGGCTGGAAACATCTGTTCTAATTGACTCTAGCAACTCATAATATTCGCTATTTCATCAATAAAGTCAATAACAAACCCTTAATAAAACAATAAAATTAGCTAAACACATGTTTTAAGAACGTGTAACTTTTTTAAAATTGATACTACTGAGAGCCATCTTGCCATTAAACAGCAAATTTAATTACCAATCTAATGATATGTATCATACACTACTTTACCTTTATCTAAAGTTGAAAAATAATTAATTATTTTTTTTAAATATTTCTGTGTAACACCTAAGCAAACTCGGTAACACTGTTGTATGTAATTTGAGTCATAGATGGCGAAAAACATAAAATATATGGGTTGCTCCATTTAAAAAATCAAAGTTGGTGTTATTTCTGGTGAAACCGGAAGTCGGCCATTTCGGTATCATTCACTAGTCTATGATTCCGCCATTTAAAACATGGCAAAATTCAAGACTTATAGAAATTATTTTATCCAAGCTCATTTCACTGATATAGGATTTTTTTAACTACACTCACTCTATATAAAAAATGAAATTTAATACTTAAGATGTAAGCGTGGTTAACGGCCACCTGCAAACCCTTTAAAATCATATCAGCGTGTTGATTGTTATAGAGAAAATCATTTTCTCAAAATATAGCGGTTACAATATGTAACACTTTTGTTTAACTAAAGAAATTTCTATCTAAACGATGAAATTGAAAACAAAAAATTGCCTATACTCGATTTATTGATTTTTTTCGAATAATCTACTACAGTCGTAAATCGATTCAAATCGTAAATTATTTCGAAAAATTTTAATGTTCTAACATGCAGCGATGTTCATCTTTAATATAAAACTACGGTGTTCACTGCATGTAATGGCTAAATGAGTGCTTTATGCAACACTAGGATCAATGGAAATCGATAACTTGAATATTTTCAAGCAAAAAAGACAATTGAGAATCGTTACTATTAAAGTTAGTTGTTAATTTGACGTAATTCCATTAATTTGAATATGTATTTATTTAGCTCATTACTAACAATCTTCAGCTTGGATATATTTTCGATTCTTCACTGTACTGAAATCCTAAAAACCGGAGGTTAAATTAATATATGATTCACTCATAATTATTGTTAACTCCTTTACCTTTCGGTGTTGATAATAGTTAGCACTGTTAGATTTATTTGATACCTACCCAATGGAACAGCACAAGAATACCTTCTAACTTTCTATAGAAATTGTAATAAATAAAATTTTATAAAATATGGTTTGGAACAATTTCACATTACTAAATTCAATTTAGATAGAATGCAGAATACAGGGGATTTGTTCAGAAGCCTTCAGGCTTCCAAAATTGTCATTTTGTTTCATACGTCTTTGCAGTTTGCTTTACTTTTCTAATTCTTTATATATTTTCCATGAAATCCTCAAGCACTGCCTATATAGTTTACTAAACTTTGACTTTCTTGCTTAATCAAATCAAACCGATTTTTTCTTTCATTGCAAAACATAGTTCCCTGCATTCACTCGTATTTTTATTAAATTCGATTCAATTCGATTAGATTGCCTTTTAAAAATTCGGTTCTGTTCGAATCGATTCTAATCGATCTACATCATTTTATGGATTATTTTACTTAGTTAGGAATACCTTGTAAATTTTTATAAAAATGACAATAAATTCAATTTTGTAAAATTTTATTTTACACGAATCCATTTTACTAAATTGAATTTAGTTAACTTTGAATTATTGCATAATTAAATTAAATTCACTTTTTTCTCTGATTGCAATATATATTTCGAATGTATTTCACTATATTCAATTCCATTTTATTAAAATCAGTTCGATTTTATTAAGTTCAATTATACAAATCGATTCAATTTGATTGATTTTTAAATTAAAGTCGAGTAGCTCTTAATCCTCTCAAGCCGATTTTCTTCTCTTATTGCAGACATATTTCAATTTGATGTGACTGCATTCAATTAAATTTTATAAAATAATAATGGTGAGGCACTAACACCCCATGAAGGAGCTTGGCCTGCAATTTTATAAAACATAATACAATTTTATCAGATTCAATGCGATTCGGATTAATGTCATTAGAATCAATTTGATTTTTTCGATTTGAATTTTATAGTCGATTCTATTATATGGTAGAAAAATCGATTTTATTCGATTTTCTTTCAATTCAAAGTTATTCGATTTTTTATTAAATTATATTTTATTCGATTTCATTTTTCTTACATTCCATGGTTCATTTGAAAACGATTTTTATCAAATTCGATTCGATTACATTTTATAAAAATCGACACTATACGGTTTTAATTCAAATCGATACAATTTGATTTTTTGTTAAATTCGATTTGGTTCCATTTAATTTTCATTAAATTCGATTCGTTTATATTAGGTTAATAAAAATCTATTCTATCGATTATCATTAAAATCGACTCAATATGATTTGTTATTAGGTGGTAATGAATTCATCTTTATATAATATAATTTGATACGATAACATTTTACAAAATTTATTTAGGTATAAGTATACATAAATTCAATTTTTTACTTAATCGATTAAAATCATTGGCAAAAAATATATTTTATTAAAAGTAATTAGATTCGATCAGGTTTTATAAAAATCGATTTGGTTGGATTCATTAAAATCGATTCGGTTTGGTGTTTTATGAAATTAGATCCGACTTACTGGTTTTGAATGAAGTTCCGTATGATTAAATCTGATTTTTATTAAATTTGATTAAATTCGATTAATTAATATTGGTTTTACTGCCAAATCGAATCGATTATAATGGATTTATTAGCATTTGCCCAAAAGTAGCCAAGCATACTTTCTAACCTTCTATGAAAATGATAATGAAATCGATTGTATAAAATCTAATTTGAAGCTATTCCATTTTACTAAATTCGTTAGCTGACTTCGACTTTCTTATGTAATTAAATCAAATATGTTTTCTTCTTTTATAATAAAAAGAGTTTCGATTGGCTTTCAATACATTTAATTCTATTTTATCAAACTCAATTCGATCCCATTTGATTTTCTTATTAAATTCGAGCCAATTTGGATCTTTTATTACATTCGATTCGATTCAATTTAATTTTTGTTAAGTTCGATTCGGTTAGATTAATCAGTTTCGAATTCGATTCGAATCTATATAAATTGCTTTATCGACTAATATTTGTCTAAACAAGAATACCATATTAATTCAACACGATTCCATATTACTAAATTCGATTTAGGTAACTCAAATTTCTTTGCGAAATCAAATCAAATCCATGTTTTATTGTATTGCACAATATATTTTGTTTCGATTTCTCTACATTCAATTCTATTTTATCACACTTAACTCAATTTTATTAAATTCATTTTGATTCGATTATAAAAATCGATTCAATTTAAATTCTTATTTAATTTGTTCCTACTTGCTTTTGTTATATTCGATTCTGCTCGGTTAATTTTGATTTTATTATATATAAATATTTTCCTGCGTATAGTGAGGAATACCGTATAATTCTTAACGAAAATGATACAGAATTCAAATTTATGGAATAAAATTGGATACGATTCTATTTTACTAAATTCGAGTTAGTTTGCTTCAGCTTTTCGGTGTAATCGAATCAAATTGATTTTCTTCTCCTATTGCAAAATATATTTCGATTCGATTCTATTTCATCAGTGTCAATTCTATTTTATAAAATTTAATCCGATTCGATTAGATTTTATAAAAATCCATTCTATTCGGTTTTCATTGACATTGATTCTATTTGATTGTTTAGTAAATTCGATTCGGCTGGGCTAAGTTTGATTCTACTGCGGAATTGAATTGATGCGAGTGTATCTAAATTGTTTTATGGATTAATATCATACTCATAATATCATAATTCTTAACGAAAATGATACAGAATTCAAATTTATATAGTATAATTTGATACAATTCCATGAGGTTACGAATAATACAATACATAAGATTCCATTTTACTAAATATTATTTAGTTAATTTGAATTTTTTACATAATAGATTAATATTCCGGTGTAATCGAATCAAATCGATTTTCTTCCCTTATTGCAAACCATATTTTGATTAGGTTCTATTTACCAGTGTCAATTCTATTTGATTATATTTAATCCGATTCGATTAGATTTTATAAAAATCGATTGGATTATTTTTTTATTGAAATCGATTCAAATTGAGTTTATATTAAATTGGACTCGATTTGATTCGATTGTACTTATATTGAACTCGACTTGATTAATCGGTTTCGATTTTATTGCAGAATCGCATCGATCGAAATGGATTAATATTTATCTAATATAGTTTACTCAAGAATATATTTTAGCCCTGTGAGTGATAGAAATTTCCAAGTATATTTGCGTAAATAAACGAAAGCGTCTAGTTAAGATCAAACATAGTTTGAAAAGTTTAATATATGTTGTCTTTGAGAGGCTACATTTGACCGAATTTCTGTCTGTTACAGAAGTAAAACTTATTAATCGTTTCTTATTGCAAGAAAAAATATTTTTCGTCAATAATAGCATATGTATTTCTATTTCCTAACTCTGGCCTTGTCAATATCGGAGTAATGAGAAGAAACATTTGCTTGCATTTATAAACTGAAAATCTAGTTAGTTATTGTATGCTCATGTCGATCAGCCCACCATCGATCGTGGTATCCTTCACATATTGTTGCAAGTCGTCGCAGCTCGTTAGAAGGCGCGTGAAAAATCCATTTACAGTTTTAATTAGCCACGGAAGCGTCCGCGCCATTGTCAGATGCGCCAAGAAAGCCTCTTGTTGTTAGCGGATGTTGAACAAAACGACCCAGCCGACACTTGTAAGTAATTAGACCTTCGTCGTTGCTAGCACTCATACTCAGATGACGGTCGCAGCGCCGCCGCCGCCGCGACGCGTGTCGTACACATGTAGAGCACTACACAATTAATGTCGGATGTAATGCACGAGCAGCGGCTTTGTCTCCGGTTGTTTATGGGTTATTGCAGCCGATATAAAAGCCATTGATTTGGAACGATTATGGCATGGTCAGCGTGGCATCCGTTCTGATGCATGCGCGTTCCGACGCACTTTATGGGCACAATAACGCCGCAAATCGTGAGGCTAAATTCGATGCTTAAGTCCGCGGACGATTTGTTACGTAAATTCCGAAATTACTATTCGTGCCTCCATTAACTAGTCAACCATTGGACCCTTTAATTGGCGGAATTGACGTTAACTTTCTTACTAGTTCAGACGGTGCAAAAGCGATTTATTTTTTTTTAATTTAATATATGTAGGACCTGCAGATTAAGTTTAACTTCTTTTATTTTTCATACTTTTAGCATTTACATTCCCTGTGCGATCCTGTCAAATCTTCGCTTAATCATCTTGTTCTTATTCTTCCTTTTAGATTAGGCCTGTGGCCTGTTTTTAATCACAAAGTCGTGGTTTAATCATCAAGTGTACTAATCGACTACATTTTTGCTTATTGTAATTTATATAATATGAGCAAAACGTGTAGTTGAAGACGACAAAGTTATCACACACCGATTCAATGAATGTTTTCAGAAGATGATAAAGGTAGCCTAAAGAATTTGATCCATTTCGTTGATGTTCCAACTATACAATACAATACTTGATGACTACTAAGCATTAGAGAAGGCAGAATTCCATAAAGGCTTTACTACCTCCGACCACCTTTTAACTAATAGAAAACTTATTGCGAAATACAATGAATATCACATCCCTCTATATCTAGGGTATGTCGATTACGCGAAGGCGTTTAATACGGTAGAAACGTGGGTTCTGGAAGAATCACTGAACAACTTCAGAATAGACTATCGATACAAATGCGATACCAATTAGAAGGGCGACAGGGCCTGCCCCTTTTTCTAGGCAGACAGACGGACGTTGGGACATCATCCTGCGACACTGAAGACCTTGGTCTGATATAATAACTTCCGCTGGTACCCAGCTAAATAAATACAACCATTTTTGATATAAAAAGTTAAACGACACTTCAGAAAGAGGATTATAATAAGCCTATGGGGTGTTTCAAAAATTAAAATTCTATTTAGTCCAAAATGTTACGATTTTGTACCCCATGCAACAACAGTAGACTGTTCTACAAGTTAGAAAATGTGAGAGTTTTCTAGCGAGTACAATCGTTGACTTTTCTAAAGTGTTGAACATCTTATGTTTTCTAATGCCATAATGAAAAATATAGCCTAAATGTTGACGTTGAATATAGCTGAAGTTGAAATGACGCTCTTCACAGCCCCTTTGTTGGGCCGTTAAAGCATAATGAGTCGTCTCGTGCGCCTTTGTATTTTTATAAATTATTTGCCTTTGTTGTTCACTTAGTTAGCTCAGTACACATAAAACTTTTAATTTGTTTTAACTTGTAGCTAGCAAGCGTCAATATCTGCTGAAAATAGGAAGTTGGAAACTGGGGTGCTGAAATCAATTTCAAAAATAGCCACAGGAAAAGCTATTTTGATTACACAAATAAGCACAGATATATTGACCTTTTAAATACACACTCATAAAACAATAAAGACAATCAGAAGTAGCCATAGAAGACATGGCTATTCCTAAACACATCGATACAGCACGAATGGATCATTAACGCGTTCGTTGCCACACATAAAACAAATACTAACAGACTATCCATATTTGAAATAAATTTACATCTGAATAATATTAAATAGACAACAGAGTAACTGTTCTTAATATGCAAACATTAAATTGCATCGAAATCCGCAGTCGCGGTTTAATGCATAGAAACCCGGTTTTGAGATTTGCCTACGTATTTATTTGTTTATTAATTGCATTTATTTACTGTTACGAAAACTTCATACAACCTGAAGTAAACGCTTGTCACTCAAACTCCAAACATTTTCTGTATCTGGTTACTTTAATCTCGAGGTTTGGGAATTGCTGAGTAGCACTAGAACTCGGCTACTTCATCTCTTAAATGACTCAATGTACGAAACTTTCCCACGTATGCGGCGGGGGAATCACCTAGCTGCTAGCTACTTGGTCTTTCTGGCGAAACAATTGGAACGACTCTAAACTCCTTGGCGACTTTGCAAATGCGTACTTCTTCGGTACACAGTTAAACTGACACTTACTTAAAGTGTGAACACCCGCTTTTGGCAGCACATTCTATTTACTGCGCGGCTTCGGCCGTCTTTTATTCAACTCGGGGTTTAACAGAGTGGGGTGGCTTATCTATTTTTTCCCGTTGTGTTCTAAGCATCGTCTTCTGTTGTGGACTGCACCCAAAGAAACACGTCAAATAATACAGTCTATTCACACTAAGTTTATAGAGAAATGGTTGTTAAAGTAATTCCACTTGGGTGTATTGTAATATATGTAATAATAAATTATAATTGTTGATGCCTTGGTTAGTCCTGCGCCTGTCACCGCTGGAAAACATTCGACCCTGTTGGCGCCAAGCAGTTTCTAATTTGGACGGTAGGTCGCGATGTCCGAGTTATATTTGCGTGTTGCAGGATCAAATTGGCTGGGTTTGCTCTCTAAAGAAACGAACGTTACTGATTATACTAAATTCTAGGAGCAATAGCGAGTTGTAGGCATTGGTTACTATTGTAAGATGTCCCAGACTCTGCAGGCGAACTGTATTACGTCAGTTTCAAACATTTGCTTTAATTTTACACGTGTATTACAGGCCGCTGGTTCTTAAACTTGCGAGTGCGGGATTTGTCTGAACTTGTGGCTCGCAGCGGGTTCGGGATTTTGAATTCTTTCGAAGCGGCACTCCAAGAAGATAATTTATTTACAGTGACCCCGCGATAATTTGCCACGTTTTCTGGGTCGGCGCTACAGTGGCATCGAGGGATATTTGTAGGGTTTTCAGGAGCGCTCGGGGTTCTCAATGAAGCGTTACGCGTTTGCTCGATCGGCGATACAGCGATTCTGAGGGATATTTTCAGGGTTTCAGGGAGCGTTTGTTATATACAGAAGCTTTCAGGATAGTTTATCGCGTTTCCATATTTGAATTTCCGGAAAGTTTATGGCGTGAGCTGACCAGCACTACAGCGTCTCCAAGGGGTGGGTTCCTTGTCGGAGTGAATTCTTCTAGACTAGGAGAAATTCAGCTAGGTGAAACGGGACTCGCACGTTACCTGGCTGGTCTCGGACCTACCTCTGCAAAGGAAACTGGTTGGGGGGAAAAGCAGAGGGAGAAAGCATTACTACCTTGTGAACGCGAGCTAGATAGTGCCGGGCATTGCGTTTTCCCCAACTAAGGGCCGGTTTCTGGAAACTAATTTATCGGGCCAGTTAGTTTAACTGTTCCATAAAGCAGTAAATGGGTTTCTGAAACGTCAATTTGACTTTAACTGTGCGTTTTTGCACATTTAAATTAACGCAACAATGTGGTCAGTTAAATTAAGTGACAGCCCAGGTTAAGAGTGTCAAAGAGTATAAAAAACCGTGAAACCGTTGTTTTGGCGTCGTTTGGTATTGTTGCTGTTCAAATTTAATATGGATCCCAAGATTTTCATGTAACAAAATGTGCGTAGACCACCAATAATACAAATATGTAGCATAGCATAGGTTAGCAGTAGCACTTGCGTTTGCACGCCGGAGATAGAATAGACGGTTTCTTTTGCACGTGGTAGCGTGTATCGAGACATTTTGGTGTTTTTAACAAGAACTAAAAGATTTGAAGACACTCATATAACAGAATCAGTTCTTTTGGCAGCACTTTAGTACTCGCGTGTGCTCAGAATGTTTTTTTCTTAAATTATCGTACAGCGCATGAAGCTGCTTGGCAGTTAGATGGACCATTTGATTTTGCGAGTTAAATTCTCTGGAAATTTATTGCCAAGCCAAATTCCTTCTTGCGGTGATTACCGCATCGGATTGTTTATTTTCCAATTCCAAGATCGACTTATATTCGGTGGTAACCACCTTGAAGAGGAAAGAATTTCCCCCTCGGTAAAATTCTTCCTCTCAATCGCTTGGGGTCCATAATTTAATAAAAATGATTCACCAAAAACACAAAAACTTTTGAATTTTCTGTAAATTTTGACGGAGGCGATGGTAGGGCATCTATCGCATTTTTTGATAACTATTAGTTCAGTGTAGAACCCGTAGTTAGTTAACCGGTCTATAAACTAATGGAGATTGTTTTCAGAAACCCGACGTAATTTTATGGATGAGTTAAATTAATGGGCTCGTTTGTTAACGGTCAGTTAAAAATGTGTTTCAGAAACCGGCCCTAAATCGTGTAATGCACAAAACATCCATGCTCGAATTAAATGTGGCAAGGTGGGACATGCAAATTACAAATATTTAAAACTATTTAACAGAAAAATGTGCATAGGAGCAAACATCACAGCGGTATGGTGACTGCACTGTGAGCCGCAAGCTGGGCACGCTGCAAACTGTCCGCTATATTGATCGCTAAGCACACACAAGCGGTCGATTCACACATTGCAACAGACCGTACTCGCGCTCTTTTAACTATGCTAAAATACAATGATTAAGCCTAAATAACAAACTGGTTATATATGTAAATATTAAAATACACAATTCGGGCATGAGGCTTACTAGCGAAAAGTAACTTTTTTGTAGTAACATTATTGAACACAACTAAAATGGCATTTGAGAAGTTCGAAACTTTTTAATGGTATTAAAAAATAATTTATTAGCATATAAAAACGTACGTACTGTACTATACTAACAAATAACTAGAAAAATATTGAAATAGAAGAAAGAAGAACTAAAATACAGCGCTAATTTTCCTTGGGGTTCAAAATACATATGCCTCTTGAAAGCATATTTCATGCTTTCACACTATCTGATATTTATAATGCATTACTGCTGCATTTGTTACAATTGTAAGTCATTGTTTGGTAATATTAAAACTGAAATTGAAACTAAATAGGTTAATTTTAAGACAAACTATAAATGTCGACAAAAACTAACAATCGATGGGTATTCAAGGAAATGAACAAATTAAAATATCTAGAAATGTTGATAAATCTGATGGTCCAGGTCTCACATCTATCAGTGCTACACTTCAGAGAAGATTTTTAAGAATTGTTGTCTATAACGAAATGACCGAATGTCAGCGGTTTTTGGGTAGCGTTACGTTACATTAGATGCTTTAGGAAACATGTAGGTATGGAACTGGCGGGAAAAGACCAAGAAAATAGGAACACGGATAATAAAGCATGCATAGTCACCTACCAACGAAAGCAAAAAGAAAAAAGAAAGGGCCAAAGCAATAATCCACCTCGGTAAATGGATTCCGACAGCTTCTATGAGCGGCCATATTCTGAAGGAATGGACAGACTAAACAACAAATTATGTTTTTATTCAAGGTCGAACAGTATACAACTATCTTAGAGGGTAATTTGCTAATTTGTGAGCTGGTGCGTTGTCGCTTTATTTTTAGGAAATTTAATCATCTTCAAGAGATACTAAAGGCTACTTTGATACTTGGTAAACATGGGCGTGGACATCTTCGAAAATGTAATATATGGACTGAATATATTCCCAATTGATCTAAACTTTTATTGTTACAAACTTGTTACAAACTTGTTGCAAAAACCTTGAAGCAAAAACCTGGCTTAACTTAACGTGTTTGAATACAGGTAAATAGAGTTAAAATTGTCTTGTTTAAGTGATTAAGCCATGTCCACGTATATGTCAGAAACGCCCTGCTCTGTAAGAATATTAAACTTTGTAATATTAAAATCATAGCTTTCCAATCTCCTAGCATCGCGTTAAAACCCGATTTATCAAAGCATTTTAATAGAAATGCGAAGTGCCTTTTGTTAAGAACTTTAGCGAAAAATTCCCGACCTTCCAGCAATTCCTTTTATACCGTCATAATTTCCCATCGAGCATATAATCTAGTAAAGTATTTTGACTGCAAGCACGCCGGTTTTACGTGGTCATAAAAGATTGTGCAGAAATTTCCTAGAGTAAAGTTTTATGCGCTCGCCGACTTAAAAGTTTTGTAAAGCCGAAATTATATTCACAAATTGCGGACACTTGCGGAACCCGTTCCTAGACTTAGACCATGCCGTGGATAGTTTTATATCCGAATAAAGTGGTTTGACTTGTGTCTGCAGGATTCGAGAGTTCTATAATGCATATTTTTATGGGGCCGCAATGAAAGTTCGCTGTTCGTGTCTGTGCAACGTAAGCCTGATTGTAGTTCCCGAATTCGATTGTTAAAATCTTATGACTGCACTTTTGAAAGTTAGTTTCAACAACCTACAAGCTATATTGAAAATTTAGGAAAAATAAAAATATAAAACTGACCAACTATAGGCTATGAGTAAAATCAATGCATTTTATATGTTGGTACTTCATAAAACAAATAAATCAAATTACTGTTGTAGGAATGCACTCAACGCAATTTAGATATTTTTTATGTCATTCGTCACCATGTATCGAGTCAACTTACTATAAATAAAGCTTGAATTGACTACACTTCACGAAATTACAAGTGGTTGGAAAATAGGTTCTCAGGACACATCATATTTACAAACAGTTACATATGCATCGGTAGCTTATAATTAGCTTTCATTGAATCCCAGCTCAATGATAGTTCTGCTTGAGACTTTTAGTTGTTTAATTAGATGTCATTGCAAAAAGTGCGACAACTGACAATTGCTTTTAGAAATTGGTATAAGGTATAGAAGTAGTTGAAAATGAAAATCATCAGCACACACAATCAGCAATTATATTAAATTTGAATAAAATCAGATGACAACTAAAGAAAACTAACATATGCTAGTAACAATTAGTGAGTTTTACAAAAAATGGATACAGAAATGGGTTTCACCTCTAACTTCTGTTCTTTTTCTTTTAAAATTCAGAACCTAATTAAGAACAGTGCCGTAGGAAGGATGTTGATCCTTCAATGTATTCAACTTGCTTAACGGTAATTTTTTAAAAACAGGTATTTTATTCCTTAGTATCGGCAAAATTACAAAGTAGGACTTTGACCATATGACCACAGTAGTGGGTGTCTAAGGTTTCCGGTAGTTTGCATGCCAAGACCTTGTCCATAACAAACAAACAAACTTGGTGTAACCATTTGCCTTTTTCCACGACCTAGATATTAATACCCTGTATTTAACAGGCTTTAAATACTTTGCAGAAGTACAGACACTTTAAATGTTATTCGAATTACTTATACCTCGTAGTTAGAAGTATGAGTTTTTTTCGCATCCTGCATGAGAAGTTCTTATTTTTTAACCAACTTCTTCTTATTTTATTTATTTATAATTTATAGGTTTGGTATAAACAGGTCACTGTGATACCAGTGGTTAGGAATTCGACTAAAAGTAGTTTAGATACAAACTTGACAAAGTCTGCTCCTTAAATTATTTAAGGCGATTGGAAAATTATACACCAAGATAAATTTTGTGTCTAAAAATTGAAAGTTGTCTCAAAAAAATTGCCTTCTAAGTTAATATTTTGGATACATCGACCTAGTTTGCTTTTGGGTCTAAACTTAAGAACACAAAAGAATGGCATCAAGGGTATATGACCATACTTCGAAAACGTTTTATCGAAATAACTCTTTCCGTTATCGTAATGATGATAAACTTCAGGGCCGTAACTAAGCAAAATGTTACTGTAGGCAACCCAACATTTTTGGCGCCCCTCAGTACACTAAGAATAGAGGTGACATAAAATACTAATTTTAGTGACTTCTGCATTTATTTCAGTATGCATGATGTATATTGAAAACAAATAGGTAGATATTCAAAACTAAATTCAACAATTTTAATTTAAGAGTTTTAAAAATAAACAACTAACTGTTAAAACAATATAGGCTAAGATTAAAATAGTTGGTAGTTTGTAAAGGTGCATTATTTTTAAGTTTTGGTTCTATGCTTACCATTTCTGGAAAATTGTTAACCCTAAAATATAATGCAACTTTGGCAAATAGAACAAAAGTGGAGGTGAAACTAATGTACCGCGTCGAAGCATGTGTGCTGGTTAGGGATAGAATTCCAATCCGGGCAGAATTTTTGGAGTTCTTGCACTGGCGCGACGTATGTTTGTCAAAACGTGCAATTTTTCGGAGTTGTTGGCGTATGCGATTATTCTAAGCAATAATTAATTATATTACGATGAGTTGCAACAATCCGCTGCTATGCGTATTCTTAGTTAATGCGTCAGATGATAGCTACTGTAGAATGCACGTGTGAGTTGCTTTCATCAGGTTGGTAGCTTTTTTTGGAAACTACAGCAAACGATAAATTTCAGAGGTTCTTGCTCGTGATGGATGATTACATGATAATTAAAGAGAGTGAAGACATGTTGTTCCGGTTAGGGATCCCGCGAATACATGTTGCTCCGCCTAATGGTTCTGCAGCGGGTAGCAGCCGAGCGGATTTACCGATTTAAAGTAAGTGCTGTAATGTGAAAGATCAGTAGACATCGGGTACTTACTAAGTCTATACGGGTTGCAACAATAGTTGAAGTTGAAGGTACCAAAGGGACACCACCCCTGCCCGAGTCAGTACAATTATTGTTTCATTATTATAATATAACACGAAAACGCGTCTAACACAAAATAAAATATAAATAAAATTAAATAAAAACAAAAATATAAAACAATACTTCTAATAACGGGAGTACATATTATATTATGAATACAACAAAACATATATTATTTCCTTATATATAAACTAACTGTAGTTTGCGGCGCATGCCGAATTTAAAGTTTCGCGCGTTAGTATGAAATGCGCGCAGATCTTTCTGCCACGAATAACACCCGAACTAGCATCGGGCAGAGAAGACGGAAAATCTATTTGTAAGGGTGTAGTTAAACGTAGCGTTTGGGCGCATTCAGCAAGCTAGTAATAAACGTTCTTTATTATTAGATGAAATATACTTATGCTCGTAGTTTTAAAAAACACAACCAATCGGCATAATAAATAACAGTTTGTTTACAAAACCAGAAAATAGTAAACCGTTGATTAAAGCCTCGGTACTTTTACCGGTTTAACATGGAATGTAGTGTTGTGCTTTATTATAAAGGTATGATGCGTGTTTGGCCTGGGTGTCTGCCGGTCTGCGTCTGTCACTTTTTATTGTTGCCGGTCGGGCGCAGTTTTTTCGCATTACAAATCAGATTCCCTCTAAGAACACGGGTTCGTATCACACCGAATGCGATTTTTCCCTTTCTTTGTGAACTAATGTAATTCGCATTACTAAGCGTTTTTTTTACTATTTTAGTTTTATTAGAAACACAAACAAAATAATGAGAATTTGAATAAAAAACATAAAGCGCAATTGTAATTAATAAGTTCACACGATTATGCTTAGTATTAGAATTATGAACAGAAAACATAAATAATGATAATACTTAAAGGTACTTTTCGTACCTGTCACCTAAACTTAAAAGTTTAATTTATTGGTATTTATTTTAGCTAGTAGTTTTTCTTTTTTTTGTTGCAAATTTTTAAATATATTGTGTCAAATGAGATCATTTGTAAGAGGTCTCTCTATTGATATTAAGCCTGTGTGAGGCACTCTGTCTTGACATATAATTGACTTTTGAAACTTCGTAATTTGTTATAGGTAGTTTACAAAATGATCGTTAGCATGGAATGTAATGTGTCGACCAGATTGAGCGCAATTCGCATGATTATAATTAGTATTATTTAGGGTAAAATCCATAATATTACAAATTAATTTGTCAGTAAAATTTACCACTCCTTGATTTGTTTTTGTTTCATTAGTATGAAAGAAATATTTTTCCCACTGTCATTTTGGCGCCCCTGGTCGCTTGCGCCTGTAGGCGGAGGCCTACTCTGCCTATACCTAGATACCTAGTTACGGCCTGATAAACTTACCGTAATAGGACTGAAGAAGAAATTGCTTCTATTTTTTTTAATAATGTTGAAATAAAATTAGTGAAAATGTTATTATCTCTTATACATAGCTCCGTTTTGCACACCCAATAAATCAAAAAGTTTGATAAGTAGCAGTAAAGTAACATTACGTTTCGAAATAGAGCACAATCTCATTAAGATACTTATTAAGATCTACAAGCTCAGTAATGACATATTGTCATTAACGTGATATTATTCAGTTTATATTTAACACATAAAACTAGTACTTTAGGAATCTAATTGAAAATGGGACTATTTTTTTTTTAATTGGAAGATGCTTTGAACCACCACGTGAAGATCTGTGGAAAACTCAATTTCGAATTTTGGAGGAATCCAATACTTCCTGTAAAAGGAAAGGGTATAACAAGAAATATAATAGTAACTAGCCTGGGTTCTTAGTGAATGAATTATTTACAAATAACAAACGGCATATTCTCCATAAGGAATAGAATACACATATGTTTGATATGTTCCAAACTTCCAATAAGTTAAATAGTATTTAATCATATATGGCTGAACAATTGCTTATTAAAGTGTTGTCATTTGGCAGGTACGTGATAATGGGAGTATCAGCATCCTTGAGTATGATCTCTTTGATGTCTTAGCAGTAGCAGAGAACTTTTAGCAGTGATTGCCATAAATATTGCTGTGGTCTGATAGTTTTTATTTTATTTTATTTAAAATGAATATTGTTCTTAGGGTTTTATTAAAATTGGTCTCTAAATCTTATCTTTTGTCCACAGCTTGAGCATGCAATTGTAATAACCTTTGTTATTAGATTCTAATCCCCCTGAGTTACTGTTAAATGTCATTAGGACATAAACAATAAAAAAATCTATAATACATAATATGAGACAATTCTTTATTAAAAATATATCTGAATTATCATATTTCTAGAACCTTTGTTTATAAAACTTATAAAATAATTAATTCTATTCAAATCAATTTTTCATTAATTATACTGTACCTATGTTTATAATGGTAAATTATCTAATTGTTGTTCAATCGAATTCCATTATTGTTATATTTGTAAGTAGCAAATAAATCTTTCTTATTACTGCTTTCCTTTTATTACTGTTCTGCTTTTAATTGCATTTTAATACACTTACTTGGTAATCTTCTGTCTTCTGTGTTTTCCTTAGTACTTGATCTCTGCAACAGCTATCCTTCTCGTGGTTGGCAGCAATTCCTTTTGTAGTATAAGTTTATGCACTCACTTAGTTTTTTCCAATGGCGCACTTAATTCTTTCGTAGATCACTATTTATGGGTATGAAATATGTATCTGCACATTCCAGTATATTATTAATTAAAATTGACCATTAAATTCAGTTTTAACTTGGACTTGTCAATCTAATTTTATAAATTTTCACACTCCATTTGTTCTGTTTATTTTTCAAATAACCCCCAAAACTATTGGTCATCAAACAATCGATAATACAGATTTCTATTCTTCATCGTTATGACTTTTCTAGTTGTCATTAGTCATAATTTTAGGATAACAGTTTTCAATTAATTGTGTACGTATCCCACTACATGACGACATCAACCCTTTTATAAACTAAATATGTAAGAATTAAACTTTTGTGTACATTTTATTATAATAGTGACTTCTTTCAGATAAATCTTGACTCATTTGTATTACAATTGCAATCATAACTGGACTATTTATAAATGAACTGGAAATACCGTTGCAGGAAATAGATATGAAGAAGTGATAGCCACAAGAGCTATTGAGTTATGAAATTAAGAAAACTGCCTATGTGGACCTTATATTAGCCCTATAACTAGGTGGCGCATGTGGAGCCCACACTTTAGTATTTGCATTAATAAAGCGAATTTATGCGGAGCAAAAATTTAAAAATATATACTCATGTATTTTACTGCAGGTTACTTCTAGGTTTACTTTGAAATGAATATACGAAACCGTTTTTATAGAAAGTTTTAGATGAAGTACATTTGTGACAACACGGTTTCATAAAAGTAATCTGACATTTCTGAAATTTAACATGGTTCATAATTTTAAACAACTTTTCTTTACCTGAATAAAAAAGTTTTTTTATTTACAATTCGTGGGGTTCATGAAGACCAATCCAACATTCTTGAATTAATATTTTCGTTTCAAAACTCTCCAAAGGATATTCTTCTTCTTCATGTGCCGTCTCCTCTAAGAAGGTTGGCAATCATCATGGCGATTTGGATCTGATGTTGCAGGTCTAAATAAGTCGGCTGAGTTACAATTGAACCATGTTCTGAAGTTGTTCAACCAAGATAACCGTCTTCTACCTTGTATTTTCCCTTGGAGAATTATCTGTAGTGAGTTATACTTTTCCCCTCGCATCACATCCTAAATATTGTAGTTCTGGGGGTTTTATAGTGCTGACAACATTATTTTCCTTTCCCATCGTTCTCATTACACTGTCGTTTGTAACTCGGTCCACTCAAATTATCTTTAAGACTGTCCATATTGTCCATAGTTCGAATGCTTCCAATCTGTCAGTGATGGATTCCATTTCGTAGAATACGTACTATTGCGAATACCTAGCACCTCAAGAGTCTTGTTTTTAAATTTCAACTAAGATCTCTTCTGCATAATATATTTCTCCTCTACTTAAATGCACTTCGTGCTTGTCCTATTCTTGACTTAATCTCTTTCATGCAGTCGTTGTTCCCGTTCATAATAGTTCCTAGATACTTATACTTTTGGACTTTTTCTATTACTTTAGTATGGATCATTAAATTTTTGCGATGTTGTTGCATTTTGGTAATTACCATGAATTTGGTCTTTTTATCGTTTAGTGATTATCCATTTTTCTCACTGACTTCCACTACTTAGTCTATTAGTCGTTGTAGATCTTTTAGAGACTGTGCTATTAATACCGTGCCATCTACGAATCTTATGTTGTTAATCGGTATTCCATTCACTTTAGTACCTGCCGTTCCTTCTGCTAGCGCTTCTTCGATTATTTCCTCCGAATAGAAACTAAAGAGGGTCGGGAAAAGCACACATCCCTGTCTCTCGCTTCATCGTAATCTTTTCCGACAGATCATTCCCTTCTTTTATCATTGCAGTCTGATTGTAATAAAGGCGGCCAATAATTCTGATGTCTTTTGTATGTTCTATTTTCTCAGTAATTGTATGAGGCGGTTGTAGCGAACTTTATTGAAGGCCATATTGTAATACAAAAAGCAAATGTGTACTGGTTGGTTAACATCCACGCGAATCTGCACTAGTACAATAAGAGCGAATCGAGCTTCTCTTGTTCCTAAAGCATTTCTGAACCCAAATTGTTTTTCGGCAATGTCTTCTTCTAAGTTCTTAAATATTCTTCGATATAATCTTCAAGAATATTTTAAACGTGTGTCTCATTACACTGATTGTGAGATCATCTTTGCATTCTTTTACGTTGGTCTTCTTTAGAAGCGAGACAAATGTAGATTGCAGCCAGTCTCTAGAGACGACTCCAGTGTTGTAAACCGAGTTATATAATTCTACTAATATTCCTATTTGTTCTTCTTTGATGAGTTTTAGTATTTCACTTGGTACTTGATCGCGACCAGATGCTTTGTTGGGTTTTGCTAGTCTTATGACAAGTAATTCTTCTTCTATTGTTACGTCTGGGCACTTTCTTCGTCTGTACCTTCACTATCTTCTTGGTTTTCATTTGCGAATAATTCGTCGATGTATTTTTTACATCTGCCAAGCTTTCCTTTGGTGTCGAGGATGATTTTGCGGTTTTTGTCCAGCAATATACTTGCTTTTTGGTTTTATTTGTACCAGTCAGCTCTTTAATTTTTTTGTGAAAATTAAAGCTGTCGTTTTATGTATACATTGCGGGCAAATTTCTATGGAAAAATCAATCACCTATTCTCATTCTCCATTTTTTCAGGAAACGCTTAGTAGCTATCGTCTTTTGTTTTCCAGTTATAAACAAACGTTTGATTCTTCGGCTTTTTGTGATGTGGCTATATCTCGGTTATTTATAAAAATAGATAAAAATAAATTTCCGTAATACACAGGGTGTTACGAAAATATAGGAAAAACCAGAGAAAATTGTTTTCCGGAATAGGTGGCAGTGACTTCGTATTTGTCATCTTTTAATCCTAAGCAACTTTTGTGTATTTTAATAAATAAAGGTAGGTATTTTAGTTTGAGCCATTTTCCAAGCTCTCCCGTATACGAAAGTAGATATTTAAATTTTGGCAAATCCATTTTGAGATTTAGAAGTTGCAGGAACTTTTATCCAGAACAAAATTTTCTAGTACTAAATGAATACTGAAAAGTTGCCCTTTTGTTACACATTATTCTTATCAGGCTGTATATCTACAGAGAGATCGTTGTAATATATTGTTTGTCAAAATGTATTTGTCTGGCCAATGTTAAACAAAAATGAGAAACAAGAATTTTTTGTATTGGAATTTGTCATAATAAAGGTACATAAATTAAATTGTTGGTATGGGCACATCCATGTAAGCAACAATACGAAAAGTGAAACTGTAAACAAATGAGAATCGACAAACAGGACAACCTAAGATACGATTGGAGGACCAGATAAAAGAAAATGTAGCGGAGATGGAACTGAACTTTCGAGATTAATTATTAGTGGTGGAGCGATTCACCACAGAAAACGGATCACTGAGCTTTAAACTGAATGATTTCTATTTCCAAGGAAGTGTCCGTACAACCTTATATACCGGGTGTTATAGTTAACCAAACCGTTGGTGTTGGCCATGAGTTGAAAACCATGTCTTCCCTTAATTCAAAATTCAAAAATCATATGACAGTTAAATTGGCAACTTTACTAAGCGTATGTGCAGTAAATCTAAATACACGTTCAGTAAATTAATAATTAATAATAATTATTAATAAAAACTCTTTGCCACAGCTTACAAAATACTTTAATTTCACTATACAAATGCAGCAAAGTAAGCCAATGATTGCAGTTACAGTTATTTATTACAAATATTAACAGGATTCTTTTACAGTTATATAACATCAGTGGAGATGTCTTTGAGTTATTTATATTCGCCACTTCTCATTGACACACATGATTTTAGAAGCACTTAAAGTTGTCTGTTTTTTCTGAACTCTTAACATTATATGATCTCCATCCTACCGTGCCTTTTGAAAGCGATAATGTCTGCTTCTGATGTATAAAGTCAGTAACGTAGCAGATTTCCGGTGTAGTTCCAAGAATTTGACAATTTCAAAAATTTAAAAGAATCTTGTATTTTCAAGTGGCGATTGGCAAAGAGAAGAATGAAATCAATACTTTCAATATTTCCACTCGCAATGTGTTATGAATCCCAAAAGCCACAGCTTTTCAGCGACATGCACCACCGATGTCAACAATAAACGGTACATAAGACACCGAAGAATACCTTAAAATTTTAACAAATGGCGAAATCATTAGAATAATTGATTTATTATAGGCAGCTGTGATGAGGGCAAGCAACTATTGTCAATTAGATAATTATACATTCTTTACATACGTATATTAAAGCATTACGTAAAGAAGATGATACTATTTTACAAACATTTCCTGTAAAATAAGCTACGTTCTCCTAGTTAATTTTTAATTTAATTAGTTACTTTTTGGAAATGAAGTAGATTTGTCTTCCGAAACGTTCATGTTCTAATATTTTTCATTTTGTATTGTGGCGTCATACAAAAGTAAATTGTATTTTCTGCTTCTTTTAAGAGCCTTTCTATTTGCAATATTATAATCCCTATCGTTTGTCTCCTAAATAAACCTATTACACTAACAAACTTCTTTATGTCGACGTTTTGCTTCGTTGAGAATTTCGTTATTACCAATGAGTAAAGGCTCCACAATGTGGAGATGTGGAGAAGTTCGTCGTTAATCACTTTCACTTTTTCTTCTTTACACTAATTTTCGAATTGCTAATAAAAGCTTTTATATTTCTTTTTTTGATTTGGCAATCAAGTTTCAGAAACACCTATTCTTACCTCAAATAAGGATTCTAAATTGTAACGGCTGTTATATAATTCCATTTGAATAAAATGTTGTCTTATTTTATAAGAACACACAAACCATAGGCAAAAGAAGCGCTTTAAATAATTTTTAATATAATTAAACGACACCTGTGCGTAACAGAACAGGTCAATAGGCCGTTAGCCGACAAAGAATATTATCAAGGCATTTTAAACATGTATTCATTGATTTAAACGAAAAAATGCACTGATGTAAGTTTATTTGCTGAAGAATTTATTTTCCATATTTATATAACTTTATAGAATAATATTAAATTAACCCTTTAGACTCAATTACTATCTGTGAGTTGTCTCATCGAGTCCTGTTAAATAAAATTATAATGTTATGAAGAACTAAGGCCTACTTTATTTATTATATTGCAATATATTTTATAAGGTGTTTAAGCAATGCAATTGTGTAAGTTAGAAAATTTTAGGTCGAAGGTGTTCGAAACGTATCAGATTTGAGATCTCGGATGCTGATAGCGAAAACCCGCAGGAGACAAGCACAGGAGTTTTTCCTATCCTCGATGGCAGGAATTACGCCAAAGCAGCTGGCATTTATGATAGTTAAGCGGCACAGCCTCATAACTCCCAGCAAGCCATCCGTTATCCATTTAATTCAGCGCTCGTGACGAGCCGATGGTCTCGTAATGCATGCAATGAAGCGGAGGATTATCTCGGAGTTGCATGGAATCTGCTTCAGATGCACTTAATATTTCAAACGGTATTCAAATGAACAGGGCATATCTCACATCAGTCAGATCGCTGACATGGAGCGTCGTATAATTGACAGCTGTAGAAACGGGGGTCTGCACTCTCACAGGTCCCCTGCGAGGAATGCGAGCTGATGAAGCGAACTGCACAAAGCCATCTATTGACTAACATCAAATAGCAGTCAGATATTGAATTTTTCGCGTGATATACCCGCAGACATGCCTGCATTCTTGGATCGCCGCGGATGAGGAATTGCTGTCACCGACCATTGTTCTTGGACGGCCCCTTATATTGCTTCACTTTTGGTTAGAATAAATCTATGCCGCGGTGGCGGCCAGAAAAATATTTGTTAATACCCGGGCATTCCTCCGAATCGCTATATTGCTGGGGATTCTTTTGTTATAAGTTACCTACTTCCATCACTTACTTAATGGCAGAGATGCGAATGAATTCTGATGCAACTTGCGGGGTAAATCATTCCTTGTAGTATCAGGACTGGATTAAGCATGAATCGGCAAAGGGGAAAACTACTCACAAAAACTAACAATGTATCGTAAGTAATGGATTAAAGATCTAAGAAGCTATATGAAATTCAGCATTAGAAGAATGGTAAAAAAAGTAACAATAGGATACTTAAGAATAATAGAAAAAGAGCAACACTAGAACATCTATGACAATGGAAAATTACAGTAAACAAACTTAAACCAAAACAAAAACATTGGTTGAACAAAGAAGAGAAATATAAGCTTGAACGAGATATATACAAAGCAGAAGTGAAACCGATAAGATATGTAGTAGAAGTCATTCGATTAGCAAAACAAAAACCTTGGGATAATTTGGAAGAGACTTAAGGGCGAAATGTAAAGAGGAAAATAGCAAAGATTGTCGGAAAATAATTATAGGAAAAAAAAGTTTAGACTAATAACGCAGCGGAAATAAAGGCAGAAGAAGAAATGATTTCAGAAACACAAAAAGAATATTTTTAACAAAAAGTAAAGATGATATTAATAAAAAAACAATAAAAAAGAATAACACTTCAAGAAGAAAATGAATAGAGATACATTGGAATTGACAAGTCGAAGAATCCATAAAGTAAAGGAAGTTAAGAAGAGCAGCAGAAATGGAGAAATTCAGAATGTACTAGAGGAAATAGTTAATAGCTACTGTAAAGAAAATATTAAATTATTACAACAAACTGTACTGCACTGTACGTAGACATTCACTGACGGCATACACAATTTACTAAATGACAACAAACGCAAAGTGATGTTCGGTTGAAACAGTTGATTTGGTACGCTCACAATAAACTCTTTAGCGCCGACTTCAACGTGAAATTTAAAAGAACGCTTTTATTACAATTGCGTAAGTTGTGATTTATCGAAATTTCGGTAAAGCGGTTCAGTGTACCATTGTGTTTGTTAGATTTATAAATTTAATTAATATAAATGTTTCAGCTAACTGCAATCATAGGACTGTAAAGCAAGGGATGTTTTACCCAATCTCATCAACGTTTACAAAAAAGGAAAAGATAGTGTGCTATGATAAATCATGCATCGGTGAATTGAGAAAAGAGTTTTACAGACAAGGGAAGTTCTATGTAACAACCCTTGCGGCAGAAAGTCGGCAAGTGATAAAGCACTAGAACGTCTATCAAAACACAGAAGAAACACGAGACACTTAGAAAGAGAAGAAAGCTGAAGAGGAACTAAAAAAAACAAAGAAGAGGAAAACCGCAATGAAAAACAAATGCTTCGAAAAACGGATGGGAATAAATCCGCATCAAGAAAAACAACATAGCTAAAAAAGCCATGACCAACGACCTGAAAAAACAAAAGCGTCGAGATCCTAAGGCCCGAATGGGGAAGCACCCTTAATTAGAATCCCAAAATATGGAGACAAACCACCCCAACTGGTAGCGTTACTAGAGGAAGAACTAGATGAAATAGCTCCCTAAAGTGACCTTCGCTGAAATGCCCAACCAACCTCTCTAAACCTTACAAGAGTAAAGCAAGATGAAAATGCTCCCTAATGGTGACCTACCCTACAATGCCCAACCAACCACCCTTATAATTATCTAAGATTCGGGAAAATTTCCGCGACTAAGCCCCTAAAGCGTCCGCTTTTCACTAACTATATATACTTCTTTACTGCACTCCACTAACAAAACAAATGAAAACATCGAGGAAAATATTGAAACGTCTTGTAAACGATTGCTGTCCAAGAAGGTATATCATCGTACTGCGCGGAATATTTTCATAATTACCATTTCCTGTGACTACAGCTTTCAATGCGCTGATTTTAAAAGCAAAACTACGTTTATTCATGGAATAAACAAGCTTCACAATATTTTTGTTGGAAAGAGAAATATTTCATTCGATTTTTGAATCAAAATCATTGTTCAGTATGTGAGGCAAGAGTAGCACACATTCATTTCATGATATAGCGAGCTAAATCATGCATCGGTATAACCGGAAGACATTTTCATCCTCTCCTGTCGATTAATCACTGTCGAGAAGTAGGTATAAGTAGATATTTACAAATGTAAGGAGGAGATGATACGAATTTTGAGAATTTCAGCTTTTTAATCAATAGTGATCTAGAATACCTAGTTTCCTGCTAACTAGAAGCTACAAAATTCATTCTTATCAAGCTACAGCCCACCCGCAGTCTCGAATGATATCTTATAATATGATAGAAAAATAACTTAAGGTAAGAAACGTTCAAGAACAGAGAGGAGCTGAATCCGACTTCTATTAACTGAAAGTAAAAATATATTTCCCACACAAAGTAGATACTCTTAAGTAGTTGCATGAGTGCTTACAAAAAAGTGCTGGACTATCCAAATTAGAACAAATTTTGCAACACATGCATTAGAAAACACCTTAAAGGGGACGTAATAGGTACAGAGAGACTTGGTATGGCCACCTACATAAAATCCTAAATTTTTTGGGAGTTGGACGACTAGAAAAAGAAGAAAAAGTGGTCTCACGAGAAAAATATGGAACTGGCATAATTGAGGCCATAGAACAAAGAAAATTAGAAGACGAAAATTGGCGAGACAAGAAAAGGTGAACGTAGAAAGCGAAAGACGACGACCGCTGTAAAGAAATTCTTTGTATTATTATTTTTGTAATATTCTTCCTGATCAGTCGGTGTCTCCCAAAGATTGATAATAATGATAAATTTAAAACAGAAAACAGGAACAGACATAATATTCATCTACGATAAATCTTGGCTTTTCATCTGTAAGTTATCTTGGCCCTGAGCTGTTCCCCAGCTCTTTATTCTGAGATGCATGAGTGTAGGATACGAATATTTTAACATATCGGGAACATTGAATAATTTTTTGAATATTTCCATCTTTGAACTTGATGTTGATCTCTTAAATGTACAGTATAGGAGTTGTCTTCTTCATAAACAAAATGTGCCATTAACCCTCGCCCAGCGGAAATAATTTCAGTTACGCGGAGTGCGGAAATGGGTCTCTGGTGACCCGCCTCGAATTAAATTTTTTTAAATTAGTTTTAAAGCCCTACAATGTCTTTTTCTAATACATACTTGCACATGATAATATAAGCATGCAACTTTTATTTTATTGACCTGCAGACTAAAAAATTCTTCATATTCTGCCTCACTTTTATCGCTGCCACTGTCCTCATCAGACAAAAAATGAAAGTCGTTTTCGTCATCATCAC